>CM076570.1:544048437-544410829 GCA_034641835.2 Pinus albicaulis
ATTCTGTTCATACAAGCCTTGACTCATTTATTCTTTTCAATCATGAAATATTTGATGAGAAGGAAACCTTAACTGACTTAGTGGCCATTTATCACTATAATATAGTGGCAGACACAGAAAAGGAGGAAGACATGACAGAAGGGTCAAAACAATTTGTCAAATCAGAAAATCACTGCAAACTAATCACATGTCCAGAGCTACCAAACAGTCATCCTTTAGTTATCAATACTAAGAGTCAAGAGAAGAATCCTCAACATGATGAAGAACATGAGGAACCAAACCAATTCCAATATGGTGCTTATTTACAAGAACAATTTGAAAGCACCCAAGATAAAGAGGATACTAGTCAAACTAGTAATTTTGAAAACAATCCTCTTTGGAGTATGAATTTTGATGGGTCTTGCACTAAGAATAATGCAGGAGCAGGCATATGGATACATAACATTGAGAAAAATCATACTGAAGGGCATTCCTACAAGCTAAATTTTTCGTGTTCAAATAACATAGCTGAGTATGAAGCCCTCCTTTTAGGCCTACACTTATTGAAGAAATTAGGGGCCAGAAGGATAAAAGTTCATGGGGATTCAGAGTTGATTGTTAGGCAAGTGAATGGGGAATATAGTGCCAAACATCCCAGACTTAGAGCTTATAGAAATGATGTCATTGACTTATTAAAAGCATTTGATGAATCCCAACTTATTTTTGTCCCAAGAAACCAGAATATCGCTGCCAATGGTTTAGCCTTTGCTGCTAGAACTTGTCTAACACCTTATGAAACCAAACAATGCACCACCCAAATCAAATTTAGACCAGTTGTCCCAGACAATGAAAAATATTGGCAAGTGTTTGATGGAGATAAACAAATAGAAGACTTCTCACAGTCCAGAAATGAATTTGAGCTACCAAGTTCAGATTCAGAGTATGAACCATACTATCCTATGGAATAAAACCCACTTGATGAGGAAGAAAATTCTCCAAAGATTGCTAAGATAAATATGTTATCCAATAAAATTGAACACACCATAGAATTTAGTGCATATTTAGAAAACGAAGACTTAGAAACACTGCAATCCAATACTCAAAGCTTGCCAAAAGTACTGGTCCCATTAGAAGAGTTTTTTGATTTCAATGATGTTGCCAAAAAACCAAAACTGGAACCTGTGGAAACTGAAATTGAAGAATGTAACATAGGCAGTGAAAAAAAACCAAAAATGATCAAACTGTCTAAAACTTTGCCAGCTCAAATCAAGCTGAAAAACATTGAGCTGTTTAAGGAATTTTCTGATGTATTTGCATGGAGTTATGAGGATCTGAAATCCTATGACACATAGATAATTCAGCATAAGATACCCCTCAAGAAAAATCAAAAGCCCTATAGACAAAAATTGTGCAGAATAAAGCCTATTCAATTACACCTAGTTGAGAAAGAAATTAAGAAAATGTCTGATGTTGGAATTATAGTCCCTATTAGATATTCAGATTGGGTATCTAATCTTTTGTCAATTAGGAAAAAGAAAGGAGAAATAAGGCTTTGTATTGATTTTATGAACTTAAATAGAGCCTCATTGAAAGAAAACTACCCTTTACCCAAGATGGATCACATTTTACAAAGGGTAGTTGGTTCTAAAAGAATTTCTTTGCTAGATGGCTTCTCAGGTTATAACCAAATTTTAGTGCATCCTGATGATCAAATAAAAACAGCCTTTACCACACCTTGGGGTACTTTCATGTATGTGAAAATTCCCTTTGTTTTAATGAATTCCGGTGCCACATTTCAGAGAGCCATGGATATTGCATTCTCAGAAGAATTAGGCTTCTTCATCATTATCTACCTTGATGATATCACTGTTTTTTCCAAAACAGATGAAGAACACCTAGAACACTTGATAAAAGTATTTGATAAGTGTAGAAAGTATGGGTTATCTTTAAATCCAAAGAAAACAATGTTTGGTCTCCAAGAAGGAAAACTTCTTGGACACATCATATCAGAAGAGGGGATAAAGATAGACCTAAAGAGAATTGATGGTATATTTTAAATCAACCATCCAAGAAACATCAAGGAAATTCAATATTTCATTGGGAAGATTAATTTCTTGAGAAGGTTCATACCCAATCTAGCTAAACTCCTTAGAAACATGACAAATATGATAAAAAAGGAAGAATGAGTTAAATAGACCTTAGAAGCAAAGAAATCATTTGAGCTGGTAAAAAGAGCATTAACCAAAACACCAGTTCTCATTAGTCCAAATTTTTCAAAAGATTTTTTCATTTGCATCAGAACACACAATGGCTGCTGTCCTATTACAAAACAACTTGAAGGGATAAGAGCAGCCAATTGCATTCTTTAGTAAGGCTTTAAGAGATGCACCTCTGAAGTACAACATCATGGAAAAGAAAGCTTTAGCTTTGGTTAAAGCCTTAAAATACTTCAGAGTTTACATTTTACACTCCCACATAATTGCATTTGTGCCAAATTCAGTTGTGAAAGATATTTTAACCCAGGATCTAGATGGAAAAATAGGAAAGTGGATAGCTGTGATACTTGAATATGATTTAGAAATCAAGCCCACTAAGTTCATAAAAGGCCAAGGACTAGCAAGATTAATGGCTGAGTCTAATTTTGAAGCTCTTGATATAAACACGATAAATGCATTAGATGAACAGGAGGAGCTGTCAACTCCCATTATTGAAGATTATTTTATGTTTTCATCTTGGTATGCTGATATTTCATATGTTTTTCTCAATTTGAATACACCTCCTAGTTTGTCTAAAACAAAGGAAATATTTTTAAAGTTGAAAGCTGTAAATTACTGCATTTTGGATAAATGTCTATATTGGAAAAATGCTAGTGGATTATTGCTTAAATGTTTTCCTGAGAATGATGCAAATAAGATCAAGCATGAATTTCATGAAGGATAATGTAGAGGCCACCTCTATTGGAAGACAACTGCTAATAAAATCCTTAGAGCTGGTTACTATAGGCCCACCCTCTTTCAAGATGTCCATAAAATGATTATTGCCTGTCATAAATTCCAACTCTTTGAAGGAAGAAGAAAACTGCTTCCCTTACCCTTGCATCCAATCACTGTTGAAGCTCCTTTTCAACAGTGGGGTCTAGACTTCATAGGGGAAATCCATCCAGCCTCATCTGCCCAACATAGATGGATCCTCACTGCAACAGAATTTTTTACCAAATGGATAGATGCCATCCCTTCTAGGCAAGCCACTGATCATGCCATCATAAAATTCCTTGAAAATCATATCCTATCTAGATTTGGTTACCCTAGGAATATTATCACTGATAATGCTGCTGCATTTGGATCCAAAAAGATGGTTGAATTCTGTCACAAATACCATATTGCATTGGGTCATTCTACTACTTATTACCCTCAAGGTAATGGGCTGGCAGAACCCTCAAATAAGAGTTTGGTAAATATAATCAAGAAGTTGTTGGAAGACAATAAGAAATCATGGCACACAAAGTTAGTACATGCTCTTTGGGCTGACAAGTTAACACTCAAGAAATCAATTGGAATGTCACCCTACCAGCTTGTCTATGGAGCAGATGCAATTTTCCAACCAGTCTAGGAGTGCCAGTCATGAAGCTGATCCAAGAAATACAGTCTGAGGATAATGATATGACAAGAATAATCAATCAGACTATACATCTTCAACAAACCAGAGAGGAATTCTACAACAGAGCATTACAAAAGCAAGAAAGCATTAAGAATTTGTTTGATATAAGGAAAAAAGCCAGTAATTTCAACATTGGTGACAAAGTTTTAAAGTGGGATTCCAGGAGATAATATAAGGGAAAACATGGGAAATTTTATAACTTATGGATGGGCCCTTATCTCATTCATTCTATTGCTGGTAACAATGATTATTTCTTGCAGGAAGTCAATGGAACTGAAATCTTTGGAGGTCCTGTCAATGGCAGGATGCTCAAACATTATTTTTATTGACTGAACCACTTTGAAGCTTTTTTATTTTTTCTCATTATAAATATCACATCCATCATTGCATTCAAAGTTAGAAAAATCAAAAATACAAAAACAATAGAAGATAGAAAAGAGGGCAATGTAAAAACAAGAAAGGTACAACCCCATACCAAAAAAGAGAAAGAAAGTCTGAAAGTGTGCAAGCTCAAATGCCACTCCTAAGAAACACACTTCTAGTTAGTCATACAGCCTAATCATGACTAATTATTTTTTCAATTTACTGTTGATAGGTTAGTGAATTAGATCAGCCAAACAACATAATCTTGGCTTATCAGTAAGATATATTAGGATAGAAAAATGAAGGTTCAAACAAGCTCAATATCCAAACCTATGAATTCAAAATAAAAGTGGCTCCAATCAAATAAAATATTGAGCCAAAGGTAGAAAACAAACTAGTTCTAATATGCCCAAAACTTGAACCAGGAAAGAAAGAAAGACAGCTCAAACAAATCCAAAACAAAGCTGAAAAAATAATGAAGGATGTTTTGATTTTCAGATCTTAAGCCTTCACAATTTTGTTTTCGTTTTCTGCAAATTTTAGCTATGTGAATCTTGTGTTTATGCCATAGACCAACAACAAGTTAGACTACTTTATCCTAGCTTGGTTGTTTTTAAATTTCTGTTTTAAAATTTAGAGAATAAAATATGTCAGACAGCTTAATCCTGACATATAGTAGTTAGGTAGAGAAGCTTATGAACTCAACTGTTTAAACTGAGTTCATGGAGAAATAAGAATAGAAATAGATTAGTTTTCTTGTTTTCAAAAGAATAAAATGTTGATTTTTGAAGGTCTGCAAGTCCAAATTCACCTTTTGAAGAAAAAATGTTAGGAAGTAGGTGTAAAGATAGTTGTTTGGGAAAGAATTTTTCTGTTGATATGTCTAATATTCTGCTCATCTTTCAAGTAGATGATCAGAGAAAAAGAAAAGTTTGTCAAGGTACAAAGCCACTAATCTACATCTAGAGAATGCTTTTTGAGATTCTTGACACCTCCTAGGAGCTGCCATCCTAGGTTGGAGCCGCTGTTAGCCACCTATAAAATTTGTCATATCAAATGGTGGCTAAAATCTTTTTTAGCCTTCAAGAAACAATTTATGTCCAAAATTGTGAGTTCTTGAAGTCTTGTGATGATCTTTATCCTTTGAAATAATCTTCACTATTTTTTCCCTCTTAATCCTGAAAAATTTGCTGTTTTCCAAGAGAAAGACTGCTTAAAACCCCATTTTCCCTTCATTTTACCCCTTTTTTCCACTCATAAAACAACTCTATTTTCATCCCTTTTTCCTCCATAAAAATCCTCCAAAATACCTTCATTTGGTTCTCAAATCAGCCAAAACCCCCTTTAAAACCTTTTATTCCCCCTTAATTGGTTTTAAAATTCCCTTTTTCCTCTACCGGAACCCTCAATTCGCCTCAAAAACCTTGTTTTTAGGCCTAAAACACCTTTTCTGCATATTAAGGTTTTTAGCCCCCGAGGGCTTAACTCATGTAACCCCTTTCCTCATAAGACCTTAAGCCCCGAAACTGGGCACTAAAAGGCTTAAAATTATTTTCCAAACCTTACTTTTCTTTGATATTTCATAAAACCCAACTTTCATTGTGTTTTAGTAAAACCTGACAGTTGGAATTTGCAACGAATATCGACCGTCGATCTAAACCGATCAACAGTCATCAGCTCATCGCATCGCAAGTCCACATTGGGTCCTCCCTTTTCTTCATGTCCTTCAAAAATTTTCCAATGCGATCCCTCAGATCAAACCTCAGCCGTCGATTATCCTTCTGATCCGACGGTCATTATATCATTGCATCGCAAAATTCCCTTTGTTCTTTCCCTTGCCCTCCTCTGATGCTGATCTTCCCGATTAAATATTAGCCGTCGAATCCACAAGAACCGATGGCTAAGATCTCATTGCACTCCGCCCATAATTCTGTGCATTTTCCCCTCTGATTGAATCTCAATCGTCGATCTGACTCTCAGATCCGACAGACAATGCTCCGTCGCATCGCGTAAATCCTTAAGTGCCTTCCCCTTTCCTCCTCTTATTTGCGATCGCCCCGATTAAATATAAGTTGTCCATCATTTTAATCCAATGTCCGAGGTTCAATCCAATAGGCCCAACTCCTTTGGGACCTACCCCCGCCTCGTAAAACACCCACCCACTCTCCAGCTGCCACGTGTATTCCACTATCTCCCCAACCCGCAGCTTCTCCTGTCGCATCCATTCCGCACTATCGGATTTGGGCCCTTCGATCCGATGGCTCATGATCCGTTTCGCAAAATCTTTCTGCCCACATGTTAACGCCTAAAGAAAGTCCGAAATGGGTGGTTTTCTGAATCCACGTGTCAGCAGGCATACAGTATCGCATTTTTTTTTTGTGAAACCATTTACCCTCGTTTTATTTTACAAAAACCATTTTGGTTTTCTGCATTACCACCTTTCTCTACTGCATGGGCATTTCATTTTTTAATCCTAGCCGTTGATTGATTTGATCGGACGATTCTGTCTTAACTTAACCCCAAGCCTTTCACACTTTGTTCATTCCCCAAGCAATGCCATTGGATGATCTCAGCCATCGATCTCTTTAATCCGACGGCTCTAATTAAACTTCCCCACCAATTGCATGTCCCCCACCATCTGAACTCCCGATCAAAATCCATCGTTCATCCTCCTGATCGAATGGTCTGGACTTAATCTTTCTACCATTCACACGACAGCCTCCTAATTAACCCCATCAAGCGATCTTGACCGTTGGTAGTTTTCATCTAACGAACACGATTTAATCTCGCACCTGAGATCTCCAAAGCAGCCTTTTAACCTATCTTTCATGGATTTCCTTAATTTTTGTTTGTTTTTGCAGGTTATTAAGGTTTTATCCATAGTTTTAAAAAGAAACAAAGTCCAGGGATGACAATCCCCAGGCCATCTATTCATGAACAAAGTGAACCTGTAGGGTTCAGATTATGATTCTACGTTTGCCTCATGAGCATTAGTGATCTCATGAAACCTTCTACGCACCTGCAAAACAACAGAAACACAGGGAATATCAAACATCCAAAGAGTATCAGTGTCAAAGGATGGGATCAAAGCGGAAATGAATACTAATGATTTTTAACAGAGTATAAATGGATTAAGGCACAAACTCAGTAAATCAAAGGCCTAATCCAGAGATAAAGATAGTATGAAGAACGGAAATAAATATCAAAGCCTAATTAGGCCTACAAAATAGAGTAAAGCAGATTAAAAGTGTTTTAAGAATAAAAAAAGAAATATATCAGTCTAAAAGGCCTCCACTGCCACATCAGAGGCTAATTGAATCCTCCCCAGCTACCAAAGTGCCACCTACATATTTCAATAAATCAGAAGAAGGCAGAGTTATTGCCTTAGTCAGTGATATTTTGCCTCAAGACAGCCAGAGTTATTTCTAGCTCGCCTCAAGAGTTTTTAAGTCAACAAAATCTGCCCAGCATGCTTAAGACTTAATGAAAATCAATTAATACATGGCCGAGCCCCTTAAAGGTCGAGAAGCACTAACTTGTATTAATTGAACTTAGAGATCTTTCTTTCATCCCACCTCCTCATTTCTTCTATAAATACTTCTGTAGAAGATGAGATGTTGTGTAACCAACTCCAAAAGTCGAAGAAAATAGATATCAACGCCTTATAAATAAGCCACTTCGAGGGGGAAACCTTCAATACATTACAAAAATGAACAATTCTTGGATGATACAATTTACAAAACCTCCTTTCTATATATAGGATTCCATGTGGCAATAATGTAATCCTAGTCGGCCACAAAGTAATCCTAGCCGACCTAACAATAATGATTTAAGGGCACAATAATAACAAAATGGGGGTTACAATGGTACAATAATAACAATAAGGGGGTTACACTAATAACAATAAGGGACTATACTAGTAATATAGGGACCTAACATGCCCCTCTCCTCCAAAAAAGTGTTGTCCTCAACGCTTGAGTAGCTCTGGGTGCTTCTGTATAAAATTCTCATCCTCCCATGTAGAATCTTCAGTGGGTAAGTTCTTCCACTTGATGAGATACTCCGAAATTGATCAATTTCGTAGCTGTCGAGTTCTTGTTTCCATGACCGCTTCAGGTTCCAATATGATTTTTCCTTCCTCATCAAGTTCTGGAAATATTGTTTGAACTGGAAGATTTTCACCTATAACCTTCTTTAAGCATGGAACATGGAAAATTGGATGCACTCGTGAAGAAGCAAGAAGCTCCAATTTGTATGCCATAGTACCAATATTTTGCAACACCTTGTAAGGACCATAGTACTTTGGCGATAATTTATTATCCTTCTTAGATTTCTTGAGGGAAATTTGTTTGTATGGTTGTAGCCGTAAAAATACCCAGTCTCCTACATCAAAACTTCTCTCCCTGCGATGTTGATCTGCCTGTTGTTTCATTCGATTTTGTGCCAAATTCAGGTTATCCTTTAAGAGTTGGAGAACTTCTTGTTGATGCTCGATGTGATCTTCCACTGCTTGAACCTTCGAATTTTCTCTTAAAGATGATATGATGGATGGTGGATGATATCCATAAAGTGCCATAAATGGGGTCATTTTTGCTGCAGTATGGAAGGAAGTGTTATACCACCATTCAGCAAGAGGTAACCACTTGACCCATTGTGTTTGTTTATCAGATACAAAACAACAAAGATATCCTTCCAAACATTTATTTACTATCTTCGTTTGACCATCAGATTGAGGATGATAAGATGAGCTATGAGCTAATTAAGTACCCAAACAAGAAAATAAATCCGTCCAAAAATTTCCAGTAAAAATGGGATCTCTGTCACTCACAATAACCCTTAGGCTTCCATGTAGCTTTTGAATTCTGTCCATAAATGTAGTAGCAACTGTACTTGCTTTAAATGGATGAGATAATGCACAAAAGTGTGCATACTTGGTAAGTCTATCAACTACCACCATGATGACACTCTTTCCTTCGAACTTAGGTAAACCTGTGATAAAATCCATTGAAATCTCCTCCTAACGTTGACTTGGAATGGATAAAGGTTGTAGAAGTCCTGGGGTCTTAATTGTTTCCACTTTATTCTGCTGGCAAACCAAACATTCCGCCACAAACTTTCGAATATCAGATTTAAGGCCATCCCAAAAAAATTCTTTCTTCACCCTGTGGTAAGTTTTTAAAAATCCTCAGTGTCCTCCTAAAGGAGAAGTGTGCAATTCCAGAAGAATCTTTTGTTTTAGTTGGGAATTCTTACAAAGATATAAGCGATCTTTGTACCATAAGGAATCATTTTTCCAACTAAATGTATCAAATGTACTAGGATCTTGCTGCAACTTTTGAATAAGTGTCCATACATCTTTGTCCTTCTTCCATTCATCTCTTGCTTCGGTTATCCAATCTGGTTGGATAATAGAAATGGCACAAAGCAATGCTTCCACCTCTTCATTCTTTCTTGAGAGTGCATCTGCAACAACATTAAGCTTTCCTTTTTTGTAGATTATTTCAAAGTCATAACACAACATCTTTGTGACCCATTTTTGCTGCTCTTCTGATGATAGTCTTTGTTCCAAAAAGTGTTTAAGACTATCATGATCAGTTTTTACCTTGAAGCGTCTTCCCATTAGGTAAGTTCGCCATTTCTTTAGTGCATGTAGTATTGCTAACATTTCCTTCTCATAAATAGGTTTCTGTAAATACTTTCCTTTGATTGGACGACTTTCAAAAGCAATGCGTCTTCCTTCCTGCATTAAAACTGCACCAATTCCATTTCCTGAGGCATCACATTCCACAATAAAGGTTTTTGTGAAGTCTGGCGTAGCTAAGACCGGTGCTAGGCACATTGCCTCTTTAAGATGTTCAAAGGCCTTAGTTGCTTCAGGAGTCCATGAAAATGCATATTTATTCAATAATGTTGTTAGAGGTGTTGTTATTCTCCCATAATTCTTAACAAAATACCATGTTAACTCGAGAAATCCTCGCAATTGCTTTATGGTTGTGGGTACTTTCCATTCCTTAATGGCTTTAATTTTGTTAGGGTCTACCTTAACACCCTCGTGAGATACAATATGACCCGGATATTCCACCTCTTGTACTCCAAAGAAACATTTGGATGTTTTTGCATATAATTGTTTCTCCTGCAATAGTTTGAGCACCTTGTAAACATGTTCAACATGATCCTTCCAAGACCTGTTGTAGATTAGTATATCATCCAAAAATACTAGCACAAATTTTCTAAGGAAGGGTTTGAAAATGGAATTCATAAACCCTTGAAATGTAGAAGGTGCATTGGTAAGGCCAAAAGGCATGACCAAAAATTCATAATGACCCTCATGAGTTCGAAATGTTGTTTTTGGAATATCTTCGATCTTCATTCTAATTTGATGATATCCTGAACGAAGATCCAACTTGGTAAAATAAATTGCTCCATGTAATTCATCCAATAATTCATCAATCACAGGAATGGGAAATTTGTCTTTAATGGTGAGCTTATTGAGCTCCCTATAATCCGGACACATTTTCCATGATCCATCCTTCTTGTGTACCAATACTACAGGAGTAGAGAAAGAACTTTGACTAGGTTGAATTATACCCTCCTCTAACATTTCTGCAATCATACGTTCAATTTCGCTCTTTTGGAAGTAAGGATATCTATAAGGCCTGATGTTTGGAGGAACACTTCCTGGAATCAAATGAATAGCATGATCATGATCACGAATAGGTGGGAGTCCTTTGGGAGTTTCAAACACCTTGGAATGATTGTCCAAGACTTGTTGGAGATCTACAGAAATAAATGATTTTGATGTTGGAACTTCTAGTGAGCATAATTGTGCAATTACGCCTCGTTGTTCTTTCTTTATAAGCTTTGTCATGACATTAGAGCTTATTATCCTTCCTGGCTTCCCTTCAATACCCCGTAATTCGACTTCCTTTCCTTCTGAAAAAAATTTCCAGAAAAGTTCTTGAAAATTAAAAGCTACCGTCCCCAAAGATTGTAACCATTGTACTCCTAGTACAACATCAGCACCTCCCATAGGAATGGAAAGCATTGGACTATTCAATACATATTCCCCCATGGTTAGCTTGATATTATGGCATTTTCGAGAGAAATTTATAGTTCCTCCATTTGCAACCATCACTTGACATTCTGGTGTTGGGTATAGGAAACAATTCAATTCCTTGGCTACCTTACAATGAATAAAATTATGGGTACTACCTGAATCAATCAACACTATTACCTTTTTCTTCTTGATATGTCCTTCTATCTTGAGAGTTTGAGTGGTAATTCCTGCCAATGCATTACACGATATGGTCGGACTCATTTCTTCCTCTTCTAGGGTTGGTTCCTGGTGTATATCCTCTTCTTGTTCATTTTCTTCTTCCTCTTCATAATCTATGTAAAATAATTTCTTCTCAGCACACTTATGACCTTTAGTGTATTTTCTATCACAACTGTAGCAAAGCCCTTTTGCTCTTTTTTCTTCCAATTTTTGTGGTGTCAACCTTGTAGGTTGTGGAAATCTAGGCGTGGCAACACTTCCTTCTTTATAGAATTGAGTGGTAGGCTTCCTTGTCGCCATAATTTTACATTCAACTTTTCTTGCCAACCTGAATGCCTTCTCCAATGAATCAGGTTCCAAAACGCGAACTTCATGTTGGATGTTATCATTTAAAGTGCCTAGGAAGAGATCAATCCTGTGTTCCTCTATAATATCAGTTACCCTTATATTCAATTTTTGGAAGTCCTCAATGTGCTGCCCCACTAAACCCTTTTGTTTGAGATTTATCAATTGGGTAAAGAAGGTGTTGCTCTTTGTATCCTCATAATGTGCTATCATTTCCTCCGTAAAAATTGACCAAGTGACAATTTTTTTACGGGAGCAAAGGCATTGATACCATACAAATGTATTTTTGTTCTAAATGTAAAGTTGCAATGCGTACCTTTTGTGTGTTTTGCACGTTATGGAGATCAAAATATTGCTCCATCTGTAGTATCCATGTTACAGGATCATTTCCATCAAACTTCCTCATATCCATTTTTTGAATATGGTGGTTCTTCCCGCCAACATTAGAGTTTATGAAATCACGATTAACATTTATTTTGTTCTCATCATGAGGTTCTTCTACTATCTTTTCACCATTAGGAAACATTTCTTGTATCAACTTTGTCAAACCTTTGATGTCTACTTTTAGATCATTCTTCATGTTTTCCATGTTGTCTTTCATGTCATCCATCTTAGCTTCCATGCCAGCTTCCATGCCATCCATCTTAGCTTCCACGCCTTTCTTCAAACCATCCATCTTCTCTTCCACGCCTTTCTTCAAAACTTCCATTTCATTTTTTGTTGCTCTTTGCGAGAGCGAAATTTGGTGCACTTGCTCTTGTAATTTTGATAGATCATGTTGCAATTATTCATCTTCATGAGTAATAGTAGAGCCTTCTAAAGGCTTAATGGGTGTTGAATTATTTTTACAGGGAATTTTTTAGAGCCCAATACTGATATCTATTCTACAATATGCCCTTGGAATCAAGTCAAATTGATTCTTCAAACAAAACTTATGCAATTCGGAAAAAATTACACACCTTTTTCTCACTTTTGAAGAGCTCGATATTGAAATTGAATTATCTACTGTAATTGAAGCACTTCAATATTTGAATTTTGATACTAATGTAGCCCTCTAAATTATATTTTGAATTCCACAGGTCTGACTTGATTTGGATTCTCCAAGGTAAAGTTGTGTCCAATCTCCCACAATGACCTAATTATGGACTGGTTCAGTACAACAAACTTGTACGACTTGCCACGTGTCACTGTTTCATCCTTCAGCTCTAAAATTGATATCCAAGAAACTGTAGTCCATGTACTAGCAACCAATTTTTATGGGACTCCAATCCAATTCTCAGAGAGAGAGTTATGAAAGTGTTCCCACGATCACCTCTTTTAGATGAAATTCAGGAGCCTGAAAAAGCACTACCTTCCACAGATCATGTCTCCAAAAATATTGTGAAACAAGATCTAAAAAATTTTGACGATGTTCCTCGGGATTTCAGCTTCGCACCCTATGCATTTTAGCCGATGCATACGTATAAAAAAAATTATAGCGCAAATTCTTTCATGACCTGTTTGAACACAGAACTAGACCTAACTTCCACAGATCCTTATCTCTAAAAATATTGCGAACCAAGCTACGGGTACATAGACTATCTTCCTCTAGATTTTGGCTTTGCACCCCTAAAATTTCCAGCTACGAAACTTCGTAGAAAAAAATTTAATAGCATAAAATGCCACGGTGACCTGTTTGGAGCAGCGAAACCCTAGAATCCCAACCTCTGATACCAAATGTTGTGTAACCAGCTCCAAAAATAGAAGAAAAAGAGATATCAACGCCTTAGAAATAAGCCACTTCGAGGGGGAAACCTCCAATACATTACATAAATGAACAATTCTTGGATGATACAATTTACAAAACCTCCTTTCTATATATAGGAGTCCATGTGGCCATAATGTAATCTTAGTGGGCCATAAAGTAATCCTAGCCGACCTAACAATAATGATTTAAGGGCACAATAATAACAAAATGGGGGTTACAAGGGTACAATAATAACAATAAGGGGGTTACACTGATAACAATAAGGGACTATACTAGTAATATAGGGACCTAACATGAGATATAGGTTGGTTATTGGATTTCTGATGTAATAGTTGCTGTATCGAATCATTGTTGAATGTAAATAAATTCTGAAGTTCTGAAGCTCTGTTAAGTTATTGAAGAATTTAGGTTTAGAAGAGAAGTTGTTGCTGTAATGAAACATTGGACTTGAAGTTTGTAACTGGATTGAAAATCAATATACAAGCTGGTTTTTGGGATCCTGGTCTATATCATTGGTGAAGTACCTCTTACTGTTATTGTTTTCCTTTCATGTATGCCATTTTTTTCATCTTTCTCTAATAAATATCAACAAATATAGAGCTAGGATTTACTGTTAAAGGTACCCTACTCTCACTGATAATCTTTATCTCCATGTTTTCCTCCTTTGTGTATTTAAGAATGACTTAAGTTAAGTGTAAACATTATCAAGGAATGTTGATTATTCCATGTCTTGATGTGAAAAACTTGAAAGGAAGTTCTTGAATGATATTTTCATTACGTGCTAAGTAGAGTTGAACTAGGAAAGTGTATGGTTTTCCCTGTCTTCTAGTTCATCTCCAAAGGTTTTTTTGAAAGTTTCCCTAAGAGTATGTTGTAAGCAGGCCTAGATTTTAATGCATCTGACTTGATCTTAAGCTGCACTTTGTTTTCTTATCTATTTTCATCCCTTCTGAAAGTAGTCATGTGGATTACTGGATTGTTTGTCTAATAAGTTATCTTTAATACAAGCTTATCCAAAGAAGTTTATGGTTAGCCTTGTCTTTGGCTAGTTTCAAACAGTTGCTTAAAAAGGCTTTTCTTGTTTGGAAAGTTAACAAATCCTTGTTGAAATTGTTGGCTTTTTCCACCTTCACAACACTTTAATGTTCCATTCCATCATTTAATCTAAAGGATCTTTTGATATAGATGACTTTCCCCTTGGACCACTCTTGAAATTGTTGCACAATTAAACCCTTTTATGACTCTATTGCCCAATGTTTTAAAGCCGTTTCATGCTAATCCTATCTGTTGAATACTTCGCAATATACTTGCATCTTCACCTTTTGAACTCTTTCATTTTGTGATATTCCATACAATCAAAGATCATACCTGACCAACCAAACAAACAAACACCCTTGTTCCTCATAACTAGCCTAATATCACACCAAAATACCTTTAAAGATAAATCAATATTTGCACTTATAGAGAGATCCCTCTTTGGATTCAGGAGGGCTAGATCCTAGAATCCAAAAGTGGTTCATATGTATGATTTGCAGTTTGTATGTGCCAATCTTGCAAATTACAGAGACCTAAAAGAACAAAGAGAGGTTGTTGTTGTCGATGCATGAGTTTTATGCTGCTATGATCTAGATAGTATAATGTGGATGTGTAGATATGAGAAAAATAAGATGTATATGATACTATTTCTTTAGAGATAATCAAATTTTGATACTGCTGCTAATAGGACAGGTGTATTGCTGCACTAGTGTATTGTTGGTGAAAACCAGCTCATGTCTAGGGAGACTTTATTGCATATCTTCTTCATTTATGAGATCATTGGAGGAGTGTTTTCATTGATTTAATATTTCAGCCGTGTACTATCCCATTGTTTATCATCTACATATGATGTTGAGTGGATTGTTTGATTTGGTTGATGGAGACCATTGCATGAAGAGGAGGAAAATATTAATTTTAGAGAAGGAATAATATTTGTTTATTGATATGTTTCTCCCCTTTTTATTGATGTTAAAGGGGGAGAGATCTTTGTGTATGGTCAGCTTCAAAATTTCACCTCAGAGAGGGAAGTTTTAGGTTGACATCATTGGAAAAGGGGGAGATTATTGACATGTTGGTTTTTCCATTGATGTCACCTAATGGATATCATGACTCATATGTTTGTATTGATGTGTTCCTGGTATATGTCATGTTGTCTTGTGTTTGTAGAAGTTTATCTTGGTGTTAAAAGGTGTGGGGATAGCTTCCACGTTGTCTCATGTTCACTCTTTAAGCTAACCTACTAGATGAAGGTGACTTGATACTTCCATAGGGAGATTGAACATGTTTGCAGGTATTTTCATGTTTCTCAGTGACTTGGTATGACTTGTAGAGGTCCTACAAGCTTAGGATGTGATGAAATATTTTCTTGCACAAGTTCTAAAATTTGGGTGCCTAGATGAGACAGTGTCCTTAGTGCAGCTGTAGGCCTCCAACTGCTAGGATGCAGTGTACATATTTCAACTATAACCAGGAATTTCTAGTTATGTCCCTATAGACGTGGCTTAAAATAGAAATTATCTACATTCCTTGTGCATCCCATGTATTTTATTGGTTTTTTCGATTGTATTGCACGAGACTCTTCATTATAAGGTCAGAAAAAAATTTAAATAAATTATAGAAGATGGTTAAAGTGAATAATCTCTCTCATTAAGTGAATTTATTGTAAATATAAAGTCAAGGAGATGAATCTAGATGAATTCAAGTGTATGAATAGAGTTGTTGAGTGCTCCATCACCTGTAGCATTTACTGATTTACTCATATCAAAAAATTATAAATAAGAGAATGCTATGAGGTTATTTGGTTGGTTCTTTTGTTAGTTTGAGATCATGTCATTGAGAGGGAATTGAGAGAGAAATGATATAGCTTTCGGCGCTCACAGAATTTCAAAGATATATCAGAGTGTTGTATGTAGGAACCATACATGAGATTCAATGATAATATGCAAAGTTTGAAAATCATCACAGTAGATGCTATCTATTTATTTGCTTCTCACTATGGTTGATGGTTGGATGGATTGAGAGAAGTGAATGGTGGTTGTAGATGCATATTGAATATTATATTTTTTTGTGCATATCCTATATTTTTTTATGCATATAATAATGTAGGACTGAGGGTTGGGTTGCTTGGAATACCACCTGTGCCCACATCCCAAGGCCATGTGGTGCAGGGGAACCAAGGGTGCAGAGCTGGGAAAGTGCTTCCACCCACATTAAAAAAATATTTAGTTTTTATAATGATAAAACACAACCTCCTCCACCAATCACAGGTTGGATTTGGGACCTACGAGATACTAACGATCCACCATACCAACACACCAGCGGGCTAGTTTTCTTCCCATGTTTGCAGAGAAGTCATTTTTGCAGAAAAATTAACAGGAAAATTTGAAAAAATAGGCCTAACTTGGTCATTTTGGAACCTTTTTTATCCCAAGAAGAGCTTACACAGGGTTTTTTGGGAATTTTGGATGCAATGGAAGTGTTATTTTTGTAATTTGAGAATTTCATGTTGATGTATTTGAAATTTTGAGCATATAATATAAAGGGCCGCCATTGGAAGATGGACTTGAGGACATAGCTCAAGAGGGGTGAACTCCGTTACAAATTTGTTTTGTTTTGATGTTGCTTATTTTCCTTCTTAAATGTTAAAAATCTAAAAAAGTTAACTTATTTTATGTGCTTTTGAAATCATGACTGATTGCCTAAAATACGTAAAATAGCTTGCAAAAATTTACATGAAGCCTTCATTTTAATTTTAGATCTGTTTGGTATGAGAGCATGGTTTTTGTGAAGGTTTGATAGAATTTTCAACTGTTTTTTTGAATGATTAAAAGGTCTAAATTGAAAAGAGGAGAATGAGTACTTGAAGAACCAAACCCTCAAATTGGTTCAAGGAGGCCACAAACTCCACAAGTCATGGAACATGAAGAAGGAAAAGGACAAGAGTTGATGTCTGAGGATGAAAGAGATTTTAGAAAGGCTTTCTATGATATGACTGAGATGGTGAAAATGTTGTACAATGAGAGAAAAAAATGGTTGCAAGGAGAAATTTCTAATCAACCAAAAGGTAATTGTGGTGATGGGAGAAAGCCTCCACCTCCACCTCCTCTTTCACCTCCTTCTATACCTCCTTATTCACCTCATTCATCCCATATACCTACCCCTCCTCCATCTCCAAAATGACATGCTATGTATCCTTTGATTCAGCGTTATGTTAAGTTTGAATTTCCTATGTAAAATGGGGAAGTAAATGCTGAAAATTTGGATAATTAGTTTCTTCAAATTGAATTCTATTGTAGGATTCAAAATATTGACAAGGATGTCACAAATATACAACTTGCTTCTCTTTTCTTAGAAGGTGCAACATTAATCTGGTGGGAGGACATAACTCAAGAAGATTTGAAGAAAAGTCGTAAAATTATCTCTTCTTGGAATTATTTTATAGTTGCATTAAGAAGGAAATTTTATCCATTATATTACATGTGAAAAGAAATTATGCATTGGAAAAATTTTAGACAAGCTAAAGGTCATAGTGTCCAAAGTTACACACAAGAATTTATAAGAAGACCTTTAATATTTGGTTTTGATCACAAGATACTCTTCGTAAGTATATAGGTGGATTACATAGTTATTTGAGACATAATATACTTATGTTTAATCCCACCAATATAGATGAATTAAGTGTTCACAGAATTCATTTAGAATCAAGAGTCAAGAATGTTCCTCAAGGGACCAGCAAGAAACCTTTTAAATCTGGAGACAAAGGAAAGGGGAAGTCTTATAAGCAAAGGAAAAAATGACGTTATGGTCAAGAAATATGGAGAGAAACTTACCTATAATTTTTTTTCAAAAGATGACCATGATGAAGACCACTATTGGAAATTACATCCAGAATTGAGACCAAAGAAGTTCAATAACAAGGGGAAACAAAATTACGCTGCTACAACTGAAAAAGATTGAGGATCCAATTGAAGTGATGAAACCAAAATCACAACAATGTGAATTAAATGTGTAATTTCTAATGCAAGTACTAGTTTTTCTAGTAAGCCTATTGAATCTCAAATTGATAAAGAAAGAAGTGATCTTTTCCATATCAAATTCATTACAAAACATACGAAGGTTGATACATTATTTTATAGTGGATCCCAAGTCAAATTATCTCTAATGAAATTGTCAAGAAAATTAATTAGAAACAACACCTATTACAAAACCTTACCCTTTGGGTTGGGTATGTGATAATGCAAAATTACAAGTGACAAGAAAACATAAACTCAAATTTTTCATCACTGTTAATTTTATAGATGAGTTAGAGCTTGATGTTGTACCACTTGATATTTGCTGGATTGTTTTAGGAATTCCATACTTGTATGACCGAAATTATATATGATATCATCTTGATAACAAATATCATCTTTTTAAATATGGATTTGATTATATTGTCAGAGCACATCACAAGAAGATTAACTTTTCACTTGTTAGTGCTGGTCAAATGAAAAGGCTTGTAAATGCTTGTAAGAATTTTGTGTTGTTGATGATTAATGCAAACTATATTGCTAAATATGAAGCTTTCACAGGATGTGATTATAAAATCAAGCATGAATTGTTTGAATTTTTTAACACTTATGACAAGATGTTTAAGGAACCTAAAGGATTACCTCCAAAAAAAGGAATCCAACGTGAGATTCACTTGTAGCAAGATGCAAAACTTCCAAATATTGGCATGTATATAATGTCAGCTTGGGAGAATGAAGAAATTAAGAAGAAAATTCAAGAATTTCTTGACCAAGGGGTCATTAGGACTAGTACATCTCCTTTTGGGCCTCCTGTTGTCTTGGTTCCAAATAGAGATGGTACATGGAGCATGTGTGTGGATTTTTGAGCTTTAAACAAGATCACAATAAAGATCCACTATCGTCTTCCTTGCATTGATGCTTTTCTATATAAATTAAAGGAAGATATTTATTTTACTGAGTTAGATTTTAGAAGATTTTATCATCAGATAAGGATTTCTGAATATGATATTTGGAAATCTACTTTCAAGGCAAAACATGATTTGTTTCAATGGTTAGTTATGTCGTTTGGGTTTTGCAATGCACCTTCCACATTCATGAGAGTTATGAATGATGTATTAAAACCATTCCCTGATGATTTTTTTATAGTCTACTCAGATGATATTCTGATTTTTAGTAAGACTCCTGAATAGCATGTGAAGCATGTGAACCGAGTTTTATATGTATTGAAAAATGGAAAGTTGTATTAGGGTATGTCTAAATGTGAATTTGTGAAAACCTCTTGGTTTATTTGGGACATATTTTACGAGGGGGTGAATTGAATATTGATCCCTCCAAATTTGATGTTATTGTGAATTTTCCTAAACCCAAGAATGTAACAGAAGTTAGAACATTTTTGGGAGCATCCCAATATTGGAGAAAATTTATCGCTAACTTCTCATTCATTGCAAAACCATTACATGCTTTGACATGTGTGAAATAGGTATTTTAGTGGGGAGGAAAACAGCATAAATCCTTCGACACTTTGAAAGAGAAAATTAGTACAATACTTGTTCTAGCACTTAAAAATCTTAAGCAACCATTTTAAATCCAAAATGATACAAGAGAATATTCTATGGTAGCAATTTTGATGCAACATGGTAATCCAATACGTTATCATTATGAAAAACTTTATCGATGCAGTAATTAACTATCCAACTTATGATAAAGGGTTGTATTATTTGGTACAAAGCATGAGGAAATGGAAGCACTATATGATGGGTGAAGAAATAATTATTCATACTGGCCATCAACCTTTCCAATATTTATAATTGCAAACCAAGCTAGAACAAGCTAGACATTTCAAATGGATGGGATTCCTACAGTAATTTCATTTGGTAATAAGTTGTAATAAAGGTATATATTAAAAATTTGTATATATATTATCAAGGCCTATTTTTAATGCATTTATTATACTTAAGCATAAATCAATCATGCATGAAAGTTATATTGAACAATATGCTCGAGATTAAGATTTTAAAGATGTTTATGCAACTTTGAGTCAAGGCAATCATGTTGAAGAGTTGGATTATCATGTTCATAACAAGTTGTTGTATCATCTTTCCAAGCTATGTGTTCCATAGGGTGAAAGAGTTAATGTCATAAGGGAAGCCCACACTTCTCTTATTGTTGGTCACTTTGGTGTAGGAAAAATAGTTTCTCAAATGCAAAGGTATTTTTGTTGGCCTCACATGAATGAAAATATATCAAGATATGTTAAAGGATTTTATATGTGCACTACTAGAATACCAAGAAATATGAAATCAGGTTTATACACTCCACTTCTTGTCCCTTCTCATCCTTAGGAAAGTATTTCTATGGATTTTTTTGGGGGACTAACAATGCCTAGGAAAGGTCATGATTATTTATATGTTGTAGTGGATCATTTCATAAAAATAAGTGTGTTGATGTCATGTAAGAAAAAACTTACAGTTGAACAAACCGCAAATATGTTCTTCCAAAATGCATGGGTTCATTTTGGGTTACCTACTTACATTATTTCTAATAGATATTATCGATTTATCAGGAATTTTTGGTAAATTTTACGAGAATTCATGGACACAAAGTTGAAGAAACTAACAACATTTAATCCACAAACTGATGTCCAGATAGAAGTAGTGAACAAAACAATAGTGCATCTCCTTCGAGGATACTGTGGCAATCATCCTAAGCTTTGGGATGAGAATTTTCATTACATCCAACATGCCTACAATCCTTCCAAGAATTCATGTACACAATTATCTCCATTTGAAGCTTGTTTGTGTTATTTTCCAAATTATACTTTGGATTTCATCTTTGGTAAATATATTGTAGTAGATGGACATAGTCATGTGGATAAAGCCAAGCATTTTATTGAACAAAAATCATCTAGTGCATCAAAGGGTATAAGAAAAACTGGAGAAAAGAAAAGGCAAGTACAAATAAAGACATGATAAACATCGGGTTGATCATGATTTCCAAGTGGGAGGTCAATTTTGTTTATACATTAGCAAGGAAAGACTACAAGGCAAAGGTAAAATTCTCAAGCCAATTAGATACGACCCTTTCAAATATTAGAGAACATTGGTAACAAAACTTTCCGATTAGATTTTCCACCTTACATGCAAATTTATTCTATTGTGAATGTGGAAAACTTGAGATTGTATGAGCCTCCTATTATTTATTGTCAAGAAGACAATGTTAAAATTCCATCTATAGAATATTTTTCACCTAACTATTTAAATGAGTTGCAGGAAGAATTAATTCCTGACAGGAGGATAAGGGCTTCATGCAGAGGAAATGTGGAGTATCTTTGAGTGGGGCTCAAAGGTACCAATCCAAGCAAAGAAAGGTGGATATAGATCGAGAAAGTGAGGGAGATGTACCCTCACTTACTTGCTGAGTACAAATATAATTTTGGTGGTCCAAACCCTTCCAGTGGGGAGGAATGATCCAGGGGATAAAAAATATGATAAAAACTAAAAGTACTCAAAATCTCCCAAAACTAGCACCAAATTGTAGCTCTCATCATCCTGGTTCGAACAACGCTTGAATTTCCTCAATCTGACACCATATGAGGAATTTATTGCGTTTTGATTTTTTTGGCTAACAATAAAAATTCAACTTGTAGATTTGACTGTGTAGTGTATAGATGCCAAGTGGAAGTCCATATGATGACGTGTTGGTGACATCAAGAGGATGATTGAGAAGTATGATACTAATCAAGAACTGATATGTGACATGCGTAGTAGGCAAAAAATGGATGCTTCTAATTGGTTGAAATTGGGCCAATCCTATTGTGTCACGTGGTCCAATTGGGAAAGGCCACGTCTCCCTCTATGACTTGTCAGAAATTTTTTATGCTCCGGATTGGAACTCCACAAGGCTCAAATCAATGACCTCCAACGAAAGAACCGATGGGCCACAGGTGTCACTTGACATGTATTGTACGTGAGTTAGATTTAAAATTTAGTATTGGAACTGTTGGGGAGGGGTTTGGGCCAGTGGGTTCGCCCAATCAGCCCAGCCCTAGTATATATGTAAACAACATAAATACCCATGAAGAACAAGGAATTACGATGGAAAGGGCAGAAGAATGAGGCCACAATTGTTGGTTATGTCACATGATTGATAAAGTAGGACCGGGGGCTAGGGCGCATGGTGTACCACCTACGCCCACGACCCAAGGCCATGTGGTGTTGGGGAACTAAGGGTATGGAGCTCAGAGAGGGCTTCAACCCACATTAAAAAATATTTTGTTTTATAACGATAAAAAGAAACCTCCATGACCAATTGATGGTCAAACCTGAGACCTGTGGGATACTAACGATCTACCATACCAACATACCAATGTGTCAGTTTGTTGCCCAAGTTTGAAGAGAAGGTGTTTTTGTGGAACAATCAATAGGAATATTTGGAAAATTATGCCTAACTTGGTCATTTTTTAACCTTTTTGAGCCCAATAAGAGCATAACTAGAGGGTGTTGGGCATTTTGGATGCAATTTCAGTGTCATTTTTGAAATTTGAGCATTGCATGCTAATGTATTTAAAATTTTGAGCATATAATATAAAGGGCCACCATTGGACGATGGACTTGGAGAAGTAACCCAGGTGGGGTGAACTTTGTCATCAATTTGATGTGTTTTGATGCTGCTTATTTTCCTTTTCAACTATTAAAAATATGCAAACTTTAACTTAGTTTGTGTTCCTTTGCAATCATGATCCATTGCCTAAAAGACATAAACTAGCTTGAAAAAATTTACATGAAACCTTCATTTCTAATTTCAAATCATAAATTAGTGTAAAAGAAGATTTGATTAATGAAGATTAGAGCAGCGTAACAACAACAAGGTGTTCTTTCTTCCCTTGAAGGTTTCCACTAGAAATACTTGTGTGTTATTGTGTAGGCTTGTGTTGATGATTTCCATAGTTTTTATGTGTTGAGTTTATGCTCCTTTACATGCATATCTGCAATTGTTGTTAATGTGTGTGACTATTCGGTAATTCGATAAAAAGATTTTAAAATTAATATAAAGGTTATCACTATTGATTCATCCCCTCTTATAAGTGCTCTACATTTCTAACAAAAAAATTCAAAATATATTTTATTATCAAAACATAATTGATTTAAATTAAGAATAATTTAATATATTTTTGTTTTTGGGAAAGTTAGTCTATCTATTGGTCACCTCGGAGGCCATGCATTTGTCACTTTTTGTTTGAGTTTGAGGGATTTTCACAAGGGTTTGGGGTTTCCTGTTTCCCTCTTGGTGGTGTTAGGTTGGTGTCGACCCATCTACTGGTTGGTATAAGTATTTTAACCAGAAAATATGAGGAGATATTTCTCCATGGGATTTTTGTTTTCTAGTTGCATTGGATTTGAGTGAGGGGATCTATCGGTATACTTATGTAGACTGTTACATACCAACGATGTTCAATTGTGATCACAATTTTATTTGGGGCCCAACTCAATGGAATATGCATCATTTACGTGGAAGGGTGAGAAGGGTTATAGGACCAAGGGGTAAACACATATAAACAGGTTGACTGCAACCTTGAAGAGGCAGCGAGCCCCATCTGTGTACAGTCACTTCGAACTGTGGAATTAACCCCCGCTCTAGGAATTAATCTTGTATGCTTCTGTTGCACTAAGCTTTTATCTATTTGAATTAGTTTTGAAAAATTTGATAAAAATATTTTTAGAAAATATCTAAAATATAATTTCTACATTAATTGTATATTAAATGTGTTAAAATGATAAATCATTAATATTTTTGAGCTTTCAAATTATTAAGAGTTCTCGTATAAATATGCTATTCAATTTTAATGCAACAGAAGCACACAAGTTTAATTTTAAGGAATGCTCACACATTCTTAAGAAGATCGTATGCATTTCTATTATTTTAGGTTTGATGTTTGCTAAAACTTCATGTGGGATCAATTTTGTGTAAAAGGAATGCACACATTTTTTTTTAAATGCACATGCTTTTTTAGGACATGTATGTGATTCAAAAAAATCATATGCACTTTCCTATGTTGTTTAAAGAAGCATATTCCTAAGGCTGCATTGATCCCCATAGACCCCACAAAATCTCTAGGTGCCAAGTGAATTGACCTCAAAATGCACCCGCTATTTTCAATTGAAGCTTCCTCCATAGTAAAGGTTGGTTTTCCTATTTTTCATTTATTTTTATTTTTTTAACTGTGAAAAAATTCAAAAAATTAAAAAAAAAAAAAATTCATAAAAATTTAAACACAATCACCATGGGGATTATTAATTTATGGAGATGGATGCAACTTTCAAAGGATTGCAGAGGAAATTTGCCGCCATGACCTAGGGTTTGGTGGCTTCTGAGCAGGCTGCCCCTGGTAGACCTTCGTCCCCAACCTTGGGGTCCTCTCATTCTCCTGGAGCTCATATAGACTCCATTATGACAGATAATAGTGGGGGGATGGGTGCTCCACCCCTCTGGCTCACCTTCCATTGTCGCAAAAATAGGGGCTGACAACGATAGTCAGCAACACTCTGGCTCGCTCCCTGACTTAATTGGGGCATCTCTTGCAGTGAAATCACCATCTGCAGCAGCAACAGAAGAATCAACAGTCACATCTTCCACATGCATACCTAAGGCCACCACAAAAACCAAGATCGAGCTCCCTACTCATCAAATAAATGAAAATATACAATACATGAAGGACCATGCACTGATAGGAAATTTCATGGGTTTCTCGCCCACAGAAAAATCCCTCCTGGGATGGATCGCGTCCAAATGGAAGCCCAGGAAATATTGATCTAAAACTATGCACCAAGGGCTTCTTCAATGTGATCTTCACCTGCATCGAAGACAAAAACTAGATCATGGATGGCGGGCCAAATTTCTTTAACTCCGCGGGTCTATACCTGCACAATTTGGTAGAACGCTTCAATCTGGAAAAGCAAGATTTCACTTGGGCTCCAGTCTGGGTCTAACTTTACACCCTTCCCCAGGACTATTAGGACGAACTAACCCTTCGGGACATAGGAAACACTCTTGGATAATTCATTAAAATAGCAAAGTAGACTAAGATTAACATACACGTAGCCTACCCAAGGATTTGTGTATACATGAACATTGCAGAGTCTCACCCTGATGAGTTAAGCCTGCTCCATGATGATTAAGAATGGATTCAAATAATATTTTATGAACATGTACCATTTAGACGCCTGAAATGTCATCAACACGAGCATCTATTTAGAGATTCCCCCCTAAATCAAAGAGCTGCACTGAACAATGACTCAATAGACAAAGACACCAAAGGGTTCATGAAAGTTGCTAGAAGGAAAATTCACACACAGAAGTAAAAATAGAACCAGAAAAAAAGAGCTCCAGCATTAAGAAATAGCTTTGATGCCCTAGCTCAATTGAATGAGAATGAGAAAAAACCACCAAGAGACTTAGAGCGATCCTCGTAGGAGAATCCCCAGACCTCAAAGACTCAAAAAATCAAAATAAAACCAGAAGCATTTCTGATTCCCCAGTCCTCCATGCATACAGAGGACGTCTTGGAAAAAAAGGGTAAAGGTGCAGTGCTAGACTCAATCCTGGAAGCAATGGAAGAAGAACCAGAGAGCATTGACTATGGGGACCTCGATCTCATGGGGTTAGAAGAAGCATGCAAGCGAAAATACTTTCTCTCAATTCCTATGCACCAGATCCAGTAGTTGGAGGAAGTATTTACTAGAGATCAAAAGATTCCATCCCTTGGCTTTTAGGGAGGCATGCTCCTGAACACCAAACTCATTCTGAAAGAATCCCGAAAACAAGGAAGAAAAACATATTTTCAAAGAACAGTTATTGCAGGAAAAGAGCTAGTAAAATCAGGGAGATACCCCAATTTGACCAGGTTCTATTCTCTAGTTCCTAACCCCCCTCAATGAATATCATCTCATGGAATATAAGAGGGCTAAACAGTCCCTCCAAGCATAGGTTAATTAAGAAAATAATTAATGAGGAAAACCCCACAATCTTCTTCATGCAAGAAACCAAATGCTTCAGCACTAATTTGGATACAATATTTAAAAGACTCTGGAAAGGTTGCAACACCCTTGCGGTGGATGCTAATGGAGCCTCGGGAGGACTAGAAATCATATGGAATCCCCACTTCATTACCCTAGAGAAAATTCAGGCCAATTGAAACTTCCTTTAAGCTTCCTTTCACTTGATCGAAACTAACATTCATGGACATCTCAAAAATGTCTACTTCCCCTAGCCTCTCCAGCAAAAAACTGAGCTCCTTGACAGCATTGCAAATCTCAACAACCAACGCACTCACCCTCTCTGGTTGATTAGAGGAGACTTCAACATGATAACAACCCTTTAGGAAAAAAAAGGAGGAAGACCTCACCTTGAAATGAACAACACCAAATTCAAGAACTTCATCCAAGGCAATCAATTTATAGATCTTCAAAAATCCAATGGAATATTCACTTGGAATAACAAAAGAGGTGGATCACATCAAATCGCTTCCAGACTAGATTGTTTCCTCATCATGGAGGAATTCCTACACCTAGGAGGCGAGCTTGAAGACACCATCATCCTGTGCTCCGGCTCATACGATTGGCCAATATAGATCCAATGGCTCAAACCGGGTATAGACACCCCAAATTTTTTTCTCTTTGAACAATTTCAGCTCAAACATCCAGGGTTCAAAGATCTCATAGTAGATTGGTCAGCTGCCCTCACACCACCCTTGGGTACAAAAATGTATCAGTTCCAGTAGAAATTGAAGATGCTAAAGTGGAAACTGAAATTTTGGAATAAGACTACCTTCGGCAATGTCTTCAAAGACCAAAGAGATCTAGAAGATAAAATTAAGCAGGTCTAACAAAAAATCATATCATAAGGATGATCAGCAAAATCAGAGAATAAGGAGAATTCCTTAACAACCCAACTGGAAGAGAGAAGAAGCCAAGAAGAGATCCCGTGGAAACATAAATCCCAAATATGATGGGTTAAGGATGGAGAAAGAAACACAAAATTATTTCATCGCTCCACCATCCAACACATGATGCACAACAAAATCACAGTCCTCAAAATCAAAATGACGAGCATATGGAAAAATATGAGGACATCATTGAATAAATACTCAATCACTTCAAGGACATCCTCAAAGAATCCAACATCCAATGATAGAAGGCCATTGGAAAAATTACTCAGCACATCCCAAAATTGGTCAATGAAGATCACAAAATGATTTTTCTCAAAGATACAATAGTGATATAGGTTGAATAAGAATTTTTCCAATTAAAATAAGGAAAATCCTCCAAAATGGACGGATTCACCACCAACTTCTTTCATTTCTACTTGGACACTATCAAAGAGGAGGTCTAGGGCATAGTAGAGGAATCATGCAACACCGACTGGATTCTGCCAAATCTCAATGCAACCTTCCTCACTCTCATCTGAAAGGAAGACAATGCGACATCTCCAAATAATATAGACCCATGGCACTCTGTAATGTAATTTATAAAATAATTTCCAAAGTTATAGCTAACAGATTGAAGCAGCTCCTTCCCATGCTCATTTCCCTGGAGAAAAAAAGCTATGTTGAGGGTAGGCAGATCCTTGATGGAATCATCCTAACCCATAAATTCATAAACTCCTTAAAAAACTCAAAAAATATTGTTATTCTCCTCAAAATTGACCTCTCCAAGGACTTTGACAAGTTCAGTTGGAACTACATAAGGAAAATACTACTAGCATTTGGCTTCAACCAAACCTGAGTCTATTGGATCATGAGTCTGATATCCTCCCCCTTTATCTCCATTCTTTTCAATTACATTCCTTTGACAACATTCAACCCCTCTAGAGGTATAAGGCAATGAGACCCTCTCTCGCCCTTTCTCTTTGTTCTTATGGCTGAGGGCCTAGGCTGCCTGATAAAGAGTTCCATCCATTCGTGCAACCTTTAGGGTATTCCTCTCCACAATCTCCCCCCCATTTCCCACAAGCAATTTTTAGATGACAATATGATCATGGGGCACCCCTCTCTACAGGAAGCTCACACCCTCATAACCCTGCTCGATTGTTTCTCCAAAGCCTTCGGAACCACTGTCAACCCTGAAAGATCTCAAATTTTCTTCTTCAATACACCTCTTATTACCCAATGCAACATAGATCACATCCTAGGCTTCACCATAGCCTCTCTTCTATCCAAATACCTGGGATCTCCTCTCACAAACTAAGTTATCAAACACTCTTCCTGGAGAGAGTTGCTGAACAGAATGGAGACTAAATTATCCAACTGGACCCATCGCTCCCTCAACATAGCCGGAAGTTTAGTTCTCATCAAATTTGTACTTCAATCCATACCCATATACCTCTTTTCTGTTCTAGTGGCACCAAAATTTGTCCTCAAATCCATTCATAATCTGCAAATAACCTTCCTTTAGGGGGGATCCGAAGATAAAAACAAATGGGCGTTAGTAAAATGGAAATAGGTATGTACACTGAAATCACAGGGAGGACTGGGACTGAGAGATCCAGAGCATAGAAATAACATCATGGGCACCAAAATATGGTGGAAATGGGTATCCAACCCTCACATAACATGGGAAACCCTATGGGCTGCCAAATATGTAGATAATTGGCCCAATGAGGAACTAATCAGATTCAACATTGCTCTGGGAGGATCCCAAATCAGGAATGCATCCAGCCAACAAAAACAACAGATCTAAACCCACAGTTTCTGGGAACTGTGTAGTGCAAATAAAGCTAGATTCTGGGAGGAATCATGGTAGCAAATTCCTAGTCTATCCTCAATCTTCCCTCGACCCCTCAGGAGCATAGTCCTTCAGGCTAGAGAAAAAAAATGCATCCACAAATTTTGTACCAATGAAACTACTCAAGGGTACCGGACTTGGCTGCACACAGAAAGATGGGTAGACTAGAACAATGAACATCACAGAGATATTTGGGAGTAACTAACAACAAAATGGAGAATTAGAACTCATCATGCGCCATACATTCTTCGATGGGGCGATACTTTAAGTGGTAGCTACTCCACTAAGGAAGCATATCATCTATTACAACAGCCGAACCCTTGCCCCACTAATCAAATATGGAAAAATATATGGACTACTAAACTCTGGCCCAAAGTAGCCAATTTTTAATGGTTACTCAGTAAAATATGCATTCTCACCTCGGAGAATATTTTGAAGTGGGGTTTCGTGCGACCTTCGAGGTGTCCCCTATGTCAAAATGACATCAAAACCATCGATCATTTTTTGGACCTCTGCCCAGTATCCAACACCTTTTGGGATAGGACTGAAATACTATGAAGAAGATCCAATCGAGATAGGGGTAATATCACCAATACCATCAGAAAATATCCTAAATAGTCTCTGGTAGATGATTCCAGGTCTTCTCATCTGGAATCTCTGGAAAGAATGAAAAAACAGGATCTTTAAAGACAAAGCATCAAATTGAGAGAAAATATGCGCCAAAATACACAACTTAGAAGAAACTCTCTCAATGACTCACTAGGGGATGGATGACCTCCCGACAACAATATTTGAATGCACTATATGGAATAAATGACACATATGAATCAAGCCCCAAATGGATAACTCCTCCCCAAGCACATGCAGAATCAACGCACCTGAACAATGGAACCCCCCCGATTGGTTTCTTCAAATGCAGCTTCAATGGAGCCTCCAAACGAAACCCAGGGGAAGTAGGATTTTGGGTCATCTTCAGAGATTCTCGGGGAAAACCCCTACATGCCTACTATGGTAACTTGGGGTGGGAAAACAACAACGTCGCAAGGCTGGAGGGGCTCATCCAGGGAATCTCGAGAGCCATTGAACTCAATTTTTTTCCTTTGGAAATGGAGAGAGACTCACAACTCATCAATCAAGTGACCACCCACATACTTCTTGGCACTTCTCCCTCAAAGGTTTCTACTAGTTGGAGGCTTTCCAACTGTATAAATTCCTTGAAATAGTTGCTACAACATGAGAGGGCCATTACATTCCACCATGTGCATAGAAAGGAAAACATTGTAGCTAATCTCTTGGCCAACAAAGGAGTGGATATCCATTCAACACTATCTCGCTTTAACATCTATCAGATTGGGGATGAAACCTTGTGTGAAGAATGCCAAAATCTCCTCCAAAAGGATCAACCTCCCCTCGATGTGGGTGACACGCCTTGAACGTATGAAGCTAGTTCTTCCCATGCACATGCTGACAATGTCGTACACAACCAGCGTTAACCTAATGCGAAACCTCTCCTTTGCAATCATTCACATGGGAACTTTGATGCACCTAATATTTTTCCCAACTCTGAATCTCATGCCACCCAAGTGAACTGTCCCAACTTGCATATGCGAGTGTGCCACAAAATTGCATAGCATTTGCACTCATGCCACAAGTCTTCAAAATGTGTATTATGTCCTCACACTCTCATCCCCTCGTTGCTCCAGTTGGCATTCACATCCCTATCCACCTTATCCCTTTCAATTTTCTAGTTGCTTCAGTTTCCCCACATGCTCCCCCTACCTTGCGCTCTCCCTCTCACAATCCACCCCACTGGTGCTAGCCTGCTGGAGGCTTCTTCCACTGCTTCCCTTTATGTTTCACATCCCCAACAATGTCCCCCCTAGCTGCGTGCCCCCCTCTAGAATCTCCCAATTTTTTGGATTCATCCCACTGCGTGATTTTTGAGGCATGCACCCTTGCTGCGTGCCCCCTTATGTGCCCCCCCTTGCTGCATAACCCTTTAACACGCACCCCCCTGCTGTGATTCTCTACTACGTGCTCTCCCATTGCGCACTTCATCACTCTTAGACCAGTCTCCCCCCTTTTCCTATCAGCCCCCCAATGGCTCTGCGCCAATTCCAAAATACCATTAGGGAAAACCAAAGAGGTGGATTCATGGGTCATTATCAACAGGAACATGATCACCATATAGAATCCATTGAAGGCTCCTCCTCTGGAAGCCATGACAAGGAATCACCTCAATGGTATGAGAGAACCCAACAAGAAATTGCCTTAAACCTAGAGAACTAGAGGGGTAGAAGATTCCCTAGGAAATCCACCATTGTGCACTCTCAATCTCCCACTCATAGAAAGACTGAGCCTCTCCCGGCTCAAGAGGCCCTGGAGGAGGATACAGACGTGTGGATCATGGATTCAGACGGAGTCTGGATGAGAGTTACTAACATAGAGTACCCAGTCGCTCCTATCTTCTACACAGCTGCTACAAAGCCCTCACGCATGCTCTATACTAAGGAGGAGGCCATTGCGCAGGAATATGGATGCTGCATCGAGGAGGAGGACCCAGATACAGAGGATGATGAAGGAACACCATGACTACGCGACTGCTCGATTATTTTTTGTTTTTTTTTTTTTATTTCAGCACATACTGCAGATCTTTTTTTTTAATATGTGCCACGACAAAATTTGTAAATAATGAATTTTTAATGCTACTAAGGGGTTAATTTCCTCCGAGGAGGCATCCCCAAAACTGCACTATTTTGAAAGCCTCTAAGGCTAGGATTGGTTAAGCACCGCTTACCATCTCAGCCCATGCATATGTAAAGTTTTCTCTTGATCTAATATATTTTAGCCTAAATTACAAAAAAAAACACAATCACCATGGTGGAAAACCCTAATCCCACTTGAAAAACCAACTCGATAGTAGAGCCACAAAAAAACATAAACATGGAGGAAAATCCCATTCTAGAAAAAAAAACTACAAATGATTTAAATAAATTAACAATATTGATTGAAGAACTCAACCACACAATGGAACCATCATGTCTCTCATTATTCATATCCATTAAAATTATTGTTTCTTTCATTAATTGTTCCCATGGTCAGTTGACTAGTATTAGTGAATATAAGGCTAGGATGAGATAATTTTACTCCAATTTAATATCACTAAAAAAATGATTGTGGATTTATTTATTGACCCAATAAATAACCAAAAACCCATGGAAGATACATATTTACATGGATTGGTGCATATTCGATCCTTGGAAAGACAATTGGATGAGTCATTTATTTATGCTTTTTTATAAACATGCTTATAATAATAAGGAGGTGCCATTCTATTTCCTTGAAAAATTATGGGCAAAATTAATATGTGGTCTCCATGTTAACGATTTTGACATGAGTTAGTTCCATGGATTTGGTCCTAACTCTACCCAGGATCTAAGAAATGCTAGGATTAATCCATTGAGAGCACCATCTACTCCTAGGATTACGTTCAACCCAAACCCCGCCCCCAACCTCCACTCACCACCACCCATAAACACATTACCTTTTAGATGGCCTTGTTGACACTAGAAATGTTATAACACATCCCACACATCCTTTTTTGTAGCAAAGCTAATTTGTGGAGGCCTCCAAGCAATATAAATCATAAAAGTCTCTTAGTCCTCCAGTTGTACGGCCTTCAGGCCATACTGATTATAGACTGTTGACTCCATGTAGGCAAGTTGGTGTTCATGGTTTGAGTAGAGTGATGTGATATTTATGCTCTCATTGTGGGAATACTTTTCATGGCCAATGGAAAATACTTTCTAGGACCAATTTATGGATAAGGTTAGTATGGATTTTAATTGATGCTAAATGATTGATTATAAATATAATTGTACAACTGAAAAATTTTCAACAAAAATAGCTTGAAGCACTTAATTTTTTCATTTTTTTCCCATTTACATATTCTATGAAATTATATGCACAACTGAGATGGGAATACGTCAGTTCCTCCAATATTAATATAGCATTGGCTGCAACATTCAATATTGCAACTCCTCATACATAGGTTATTTTGGTTTGTTTCAATCATAACATAGGAAGATTTTAAAAATTGTTTTTTTGCAAATGTCCATCCTATTTGGGAAAAATTAATATTATTTTTTTTATGTTCCCATGGTTGTCCATGAGAGAATCTCAATAGACATCTCCACCCGGGATTGCCGTATCACCTCCCATTGAGGTAACATATGTTATTTATAGATACTTTTAATCTAAATTTCATTATCTTACGTTAGTTAATTTTGATATTTTTCACTAATAAAAAATATTACAAATCTTTATACAAGTGGGATTCTTCCTAATCCCATCCCTTATGTCCTAGTTAGTCCACAATTCATGCCAAGTTAAGCCATTGGGTCCCCCGCCAACACTTGGAATAATGATTCTCCCCCTAGGGTTCTACCTCCTACTGTACAACCACTTGGGTTATATCACCTTTGATTCCTTGTACATTTTACTTTACACTCTTCAACCATTCCCATAGCCATTCACACTCCACCACTTCATCATTAAATCTGTCCTCTCATTAAATTCGTTTTTTTGAATAGTATTACATATAATTTAGGTACACCTTTAGTGGTTACATATATAGCTTCTACTACATCCTCCCCAACCCCCATCATTGCCTCAAAGCTGTTTGTTTAACCTAGTGATCCACCTGCTATTAGTGCATCCACTATTGCAACAAAAAGTGTTTCATTTTTTGTGGCTACATCTACAATGGTTTTATCTATTTTTGCTGTAATTACATCATACCCTGCCCCATCATTTCCTCAGAGTAAGTTTTCCGACCAAGTGCTTCGCCTCCAAGCCAAAAAGGGAAATCATCACTAGTGCCTCAAATCTTCATGCTAACAAAAATATTTTCAAGTACATGAGTTAAATTGGTATTCTACAAATTATAATTATTTTCAATTAATTAATTAGTGTAATTATTGCAAGGATGAATTAATGAGAGGCTTCAAACATGGAGGATGAAAACCCCTTGCCTACATACATTCATGTATGAGGTGAGCTTGTATGTGAATTGTAAAATTGTGTTTATTAGGTGTGTTAATTGATTTAAATATGGGGAAATGAACCAATATGTTGTTGTTTCCTTTTGAGATCTCAAAGAGGAATACTACTTTGAGAACAAATATGGATTGAGGTTCCTCAGTGTCAAAGAGGGGGAAGATTGATTTTGGAGATGCGCCTAGGAGTGGCAAGGGAAGAAATGGTGATTAAGAAAAATATCATTTGCATTATCCTTGATGTGGCATTTTCAGCACAAGAGACCATTTTGTGTCTAGGGCACTAATTTCCATTCTCTAATTTTTGGGCATGAGTCACCATTATGTATGTTGGAAACAATATTCCATTATGTACATGAAAAAATTTAGTTGGAACAAATTGAATATAAATATATTTGAATTTTGATTTGTGTATCATGGCTTGTGTACCTTGCTTCAATGCAATGATGCTTAACTATGTCACTATGGTAGGTATCTTACATGGCAATTTGACTATGTGTATCACTCTTAAGAGTATCACTTATATGTACATTAATTATGGGGAATCACTTAAAATTATGTCACTTGTATGTGTGTTATTATACTGTGTCACTTACATGAGTCTCATACATGGTGTGTTTTGGTATAAATTAATGAAAATGACCTATAAACAACAAAATTCCATCCATATAATGTTCCATGGATTCATAACATTCATAAATATAATGAACAAAGAGAAGCTCCCAATAAATTTTCATAGATAGAGTCTAGGTTGACCTCTTAGGAAAAAATGAGGCTATCAACTCTTCACTTTAGCAATCAACTAGGCTTTCTACACTTATCCTTACCTACCATAGCTTAATCCAAGTTGGAACTAGTGACAATATGCAAACCCTTCATATGAAACCCTTAATGTTGTGAAACCAGCTCCAAAGGAGATATCAATTCCTTAGAAATAAGCCATTTCGAGGGGGAAACCTCCAATACATTACATGAATGAAAAATTCTTGGATGATACAAATTACAAAACCTCCTTTCTATATATAGGAGTCCATGGGGCCATAATGTAATCCTAGCCGACCTAACAATAATAATGTAAGAGCACAATAATAACAATATGGGGGTTACAGGGGTACAAAAATAAGAATAAGGGGGGCTACACTAACATAATAACGGACTACACTATTAATATAGGGACTTAACATGCCCCTCTCCTTCAAACAAGTGTTGTCCTCAACGCTTGATTATTTCTTGATGCTTCTGTATAAAATTCTCATCCTCCCATGTGGAATCTTCTACAAGAAAGTTCTTCCACTTGCTGAGATACTCTGAAATTGATCGTACTTGTTGATTTCTTGTTTTTGTGAATAATTTAGAACTTCTTTCAATGTGATGTTGATCTTCCTATTGTTTCATTAGATTCCACACCAAAGTTAGGTTATCCTTTGAGAGTTAGAGAATTTGTTGTTGATGCTCGATGCGATATTCCACTAATTTATCATCCATATTAGCTATTATTTGATCCTTCAAACCATCCAACTTAGCCTCCATTTCTTCGTTTAAATCATCTATGTCATCTTCGTTTTCTCTTCATCAGATCGAAATTTGTTGCACTTGGTACCGTAATTTTGATATCTCATACTGCAACTCTTCCTCTTCATGTGTCATAGTATAGATTTTTGAGGGCTTAATGGGTATGGAAATATTTTTTGGAGGCATTATAGAACCCAATACTAATAAAAATTATAAAATATGCCCTTGGAATAACTTCAAACTGCTTTTTCAAACAAGTGTTATGCAATTTTAAAAGCCAAATACACACCTTTTTCTTGCTTTTGAGAAGCTCGATATTGAAACTGAATTATCTATGTGATTTCAGATCCTCAATTATTTAATTTTTGCACTATGGTAGCACTCTAAATTATCTTTTGAATTCCATAGGTCTGACCTGATTTGGATTCTTGAAGACAAAGTTGTGCCCAATCTCCTATGATTACCTAATTATGGACTGGTTCAATAGAGTGAACTTGTACGACTTTCCACGTGTCACTGTTTGCTCCTTTGGCTCTGAAATTTACAGACTAGAAACTACAATCCATGTAATTCTAGTCACTTTTTACATAATTCTAATCCGATTCTCAGAGAGAGCGTTATGAAGATTTTCCCATGATCACCTCTTTGAGATGAAATTCAGGAGCCTGAAAAAGACCTAACTTCCACATATCATATTTTCAACCATATTGTGAACCAAGCTCTGAAATGTTTCGATGATGTTTCTTAGGATTTCAGCTTCGTGCTCTAAAACGTTCAGCTTTTGAACCTTCGTAGAAAAAAAGTTACATCAAACATTTTGCGATGACCCTTTTAAGTGAAATTCAGGAGCCTGAAAAAGGCCCTAACTTCCACAAATCAAAGCTCCGAAAATATTGTGAACCAAGCTCTAGAATTTTACGATGATGTTCCTTAGGATTTTGGCTTCGTACTCTAAAATTTCTACTTTTGAACCTTCATAGAAAAAAAATTATAGTGAAAATTACACGATGACCATTTTGGAGCAGCGAAACCTTAGAATCCAAAGCTCTGAAACCAAATTTTTTGAAACCAGCTCCAAAAATAGAAGAAAAGAGATATCAATGCCTTAGAAATAAGCCACTTTGAGGGGGAAACCTCCAATACATTACATTAGTGAAAAATTCTTGGATGATACAAATCACAAAACCTCCTTTCTATATATAGGAGTCCATGGGACCACAATGTAATCCTAGTGGGGCCATAATGTAATCCTAGCCGACCTAACAATAATAATGTAAGGGCACAATAATAACAATATGGGGGTTACAGGGGTACAACAATAACAATAAGGGGGGCTACACCAACATAATAAGGGACTACACTATTAATATAGGGACTTAACAAACCATTTTGTGTCTAGGGCACTAATTTCCATTCTCTAATTGTTGGGCATGAGTCGCCATTACATAAGTTGTAAACAATATTCCATTATGTACATGAAAAATTTTAGTTGGAATAAATTGAATATAAATATATTTGACTTTTGATTTGTGTATCATGGCTTGTGTACCTTGCTTCAATGCAATGATGCTTAACTATGATACTATGGTAGGTATCTTACATGGCAAGTTGACTATGTGTATCACTCTTAAGAGTATCACTTATATGTACATTAATTATGGGGAATCACTTAAAATTATGTCACTTGTATGTGTGTTATTATAGTGTGTCACTTACATGAGTCTCATACATGGTGTGTTTTGGTATAAATTAATGAAAATGACCTATAAACAACAAAACTCCATCCATATAATGTTCCATGGATTCATAACATTCATAAATATAATGAACAAAGAGAAGCTCGCAACAAAGTTTCATAGATAGAGTCTAGGTTGACCTCTTAGGAAAAAATGAGGTTATCAACTCTTCACTTTAGCAATCAACTAGGCTTTCTACACTTATCCTTACCTACCATAGCTTAATCCAAGTTGGAACTAGTGACAATATGCAAACCCTTAATACGAAACCCTTAATGTTGTGAAACCAGCTCCAAAAATAGAAGAAAAGAGATATCAACGCCTTATAAATAAGCCACTTCGAGGGGGCAACCTCCAATACATTACATGAATGAAAAATTCTTGGATGATACAAATTACAAAACCTCCTTTCTATATATAGGAGTCCATGGGGCCACAATGTAACCCTAGCCGACCTAACAATAATAATGTAAGGGCACAATAATAACAATATGGGGGTTACAGGGGTACAACAATAACAATAAGGGGGGCTACACTAACATAATAAGGGACTACACTATTAATATAGGGAATTAACATGCCCCTCTCCTTCAAACAAGTGTTGTCCTCAACGCTTGATTATTTCTTGATGCTTCTGTATAAAATTATCATCCTCCCATGTGGAATCTTCTACAGGAAAGTTCTTCCACTTGTTGAGATACTCTGAAATTGATTTTACTTGTTGAGTTCTTGTTTCTATGACTGCTTCAGAACTTCTTTCAATGTGATGTTGATCTTCCTGTTGTTTCATTAGATTCTGCATCAAAGTTAGGTTATCCTTTGAGAGTTGGAGAATTTGTTGTTGATGCTTGATGTGATATTCCACTAATTTATCATCCATATTAGCTATTAGTTGATCCTTGAAACCATCCAAATTAGCCTCCATTTATGCTTTTAAATCATCTATGTCATCTTCGTTTTCTCTTCGTAAGATCGAAATTTGTTGCACTTGGTACTGTAATTTTGATATCTCATACTGCAATTCTTCCTCTTCATGTGTCATAGTATAGCTTTTTGAGGGCTTAATGGGTATGGAAATATTTTTTGGAGGAATTGTAGAACCCAATACTGATAAAAATTCTAAAATATTCCCTTGGAATAACTTCAAACTGCTTTTTCAAACAAGCGTTATGCAATTTTAAAAACCAAATACACACCTTTTTCTTTCTTTTGAGAAGCTCAATATTGAAACTGAATTATCTATGTGATTTTGTATCCTCAATAACTGAATTTTTTCACTATGGTAGTGCTCTGAATTCTCTTTTGAATGCCACAGGTCTAACCTGATTTGGATTCTTGAAGACAAATTTGTGCCCAATATCCTACGATTACCTAATTATGGACTAGTTTAGTAGAGAAAACTTGTACGACTTTCCATGTGTCACTATTTTCTCCTTTGTCTCTAAAATTTATAGACAAGAAACTACATTCTATGTACTTCCAGTCACATTTTATAGAATTTCAATCCGATTCTCAAAGAGAGAGTTATGAATATTTTCCCATGATCACCTCTTTGAGATGAAATTCAGGAGCCTGAAAAAGACCTAACTTCCACAGATCATATCTCCAAAAATATTGCGAACCAAGCTCTGAAATTTTGTGAAGATGTTTCTCAATATTTCAACTTCGCGCTCTAAAATTGTCATCTTCTGAACCTTCGTATAAAAAACGTTATAGCGAAAATTCCACGATGACCTTTTTAAGTGAAATTCAGGAGCCTACAAAAAGCTCTAACTTCCACAGATCATATCTCCGAAAATATTTTGAACCAAGCTCTGAAATTTTGCGATGATGTTTTTTAGGATTTCGGCTTTAGACTCTTAAAATTTCAGCTTCTGAACCTTTGTAGATAAAAATTTATAGACAAAATTCCACGATGACTAGTTTGGAGCAGCAAAACCCTAGAATCCAAAGCTCTTATACCAAATGTTGTGAAACCAGCTCCAAAATAGAAGAAAAGAGATATCAACGCCTTATAAATAAGCCACCTCGAGGGGGAAACCTCCAATACATTACATGAATGAACAATTCTTGGATGATACAAATTACAAAACCTCCTTTCTATATATAGGAGTCCATGGGGCCACAATGTAATCCTAGTGTAATGTAATCCTAGCTGACCTAACAATAATAATGTAAGGGCACAATAATAACAATATGGGGGTTACAGGGGTACAATAATAACAATAAGGGGGGCTACACTAACATAATAAGGGACTACACTATTAATATAGGGACTTAATAGACCATTTTGTGTCTAGGGCACTAATTTCCATTCTCTAATTGTTGGGCATGAGTCGCCATTACGTTTGTTGGAAACAATATTCCATTATGTACATGAAAAATTTTAGTTGGAACAAATTGAATATAAATATATTTGACTTTTGATTTGTGTATCATGGCTTGTGTACCTTGCTTCAATGCAATGATGCTTAACTATGTCACTATGGTAGGTATCTTACATGGCAAGTTGACTATGTGTATCACTCTTAAGAGTAACACATATATGTACATTAATTATGGGGAATCACTTAAAATTATGTCACTTATATGTGTGTTATTTTAGTGTGTCACTTACATGAGTCTCATACATGGTGTGTTTTGGTATAAATTAATGAAAATTACCTATAAACAACAAAATTCCATCCATATAATGTTCCATGGATTCATAACATTCATAAATATAATGAACAAAGAGAAGCTCTCAATAAAGTTTCATAGATAGATTTTAGGTTGACCTCTTAGGAAAATATGAGGTTATCAACTCTTCACTTTAGCAATCAACTAGGCTTTCTACACTTATCCTTACCTACCATAGCTTAATCCAAGTTGGAACTAGTGACAATATGCAAACCCTTAATATGAAATCCACCGAAATAAGAAACCTTCTCCACTAATTATTCTTTTCAAATTCCAAAATGATAGCATTATAAAATTCCACGTCAGTAATGGTTTTCAAATTCCATAAAACTATGGTTTTCGAATTGCACAAAACCATGGTTTTTAAAATTCCACATTAATATACATCAACATACATTTCCAACTTGTGATTCAAGGTCAATATCATGTGTTTACTTGCATATTATAATCATGCACTCAAATTTGAATTCACTATGTTTATGTTTTCATGCCCAACTCTTGGTATTTTAAATTCTATTATCCCTTGCTTCTGATATTTATGCTTACACTACATTTTTTCAGAAAGGGAGGCATATTGACCTCTTGCCAACATTGAGGAACGGTTAATTGAATGAACAAGTTTGTTGTATATATCTTCTCATATATTACAACCACTATGTGCATTAGTCAATTTAGTTTGTGTGTTTTCTTATGGCGTGTAAATTATGTGTGTCATGTAACATAGTTACAAACCAAACAGGAACTTGACCAAGTTCTCACTTTTTTAGAGGTAGAAAAAAATCATCTGATTTTGAAAAGTGTTGAATCATAATACACGTTTTTTTTTGGAGCATATTTTTGATATTTTAATTTTTCTTATGTATTAATTATGCACATTTTTTTTTAAATGTTAGTGACTTTCATGCCAATTTTGAAAAGAGTTGATTCAACATCAACCCCTTTTATTTTGGCTTATTTCTGACACTTTAATTTTTCTGATATTATTAAGTACGGATATTTTTTTTTAAATGTTGTTGATTTTCAAAAAATCATTTTGTTTTTTTGGGGCATATTTTTGACACTTTAATTATTTTTGTCTAAATTATTCATTTTTTTTAATGTTTATTATTTAACAATTTTTCAAGTTCTATTCTTCTTCTTCTTCTTCTTTCTTCCTTAGATGTTTGTATTTAAAGGGGTTTTTAAGTTTGTATTTTTTTTCTCGCATTTTTTTTTCTAAAGAAAATTTTTATTCTTTTGTAAAGTTTTAAAAATTAATAAAATTAATTGTTTGAACTTAGGATCCTTTTTATATACTTATGTATCACTACTTAATACTTAAATACACATAAAATAATTGTCGCTAAAAAAATAACAATTTTAAATATTTGAAAAAAAATTATACATTTTGCACATAGATATAATTAAAAAAGAAAAAATTGAGAAATTTTTGCTAAAAATGACATGTCAAATAAAGGATTTTTATGGAAAAAAATGCGCCGAAAAAGTTGAAAAATTAACAATTTTAATGATTTTTTTTATGAATTTTATGTCTAGAGATTATAATATTTGATCCCTTTTTTTCAAAATTAACGATTCACCCAGAATTTTAAGTTAAAAAAATAAAAAATAAAAATAAAAATAAAAAGATAAATAAAAAATTACTTAAAAAAATAAATCTAAGTAAGAAATTAAAATTAAATTGTTTCAAATTAAAAAAAAACAAAAAAAACAAAGAAAAACATTTAAAACAAATACGTGAAGAAAAAACACTTTTTTTTTTATCAAAATAAGGAAAATAAAAATAAAAAATTATAAATCAATAAGATACAAATTTATTAAAAACATATTAGAATAAAAAAAAATTTAAAAAAAATGAATAACATAAAAAATAACATAAATTTTTTATAAATATATATATTAATTTTTTTTAAACATTAGAAAAAAAAAATTAAAAAAAAATTGAATATTGGCACCCCCACCCATCTACCAAGGGGCCACAATGTAGGGGGAGGTCAATTTCGAGAATTGGCCTACCACCCTGGGCTATTGGGAAATGTTACTAGTCTCTATCTTCATAATTGTTGTACTCATTTCAATGTGTCATATGTAACAAACATGAAAGAAAATAAAAATTTATTATTATTAAAGCATGGGTTTCATGCTCATTATTGATGGTCTTCTAGGTAAAACCATGTTCTTCGTACTTCTAGGGTTTCTTAGGTCTTAGGATTTGTCGTCATGAGTAAAAGGAGTCAACATAATGATTATAATACCCTTTCAGGAAAAATGTAATTGCAAAAATAATCATTTTTTAGTCTAGAAACTCCTGGAAACTCCTAAAGTACAAGTTGGCCATAAGGATGAATTTCAACCCCTTGAGAAGGCTATATAAAGGAGAAATTCAACCTCATTTGGCACTCACTCACTCCACAAGTTTGATCTATCAAGAAAGAGTCGATTTATATACGAGAATCTTAAACAAGGAGAGAAAAGGTTTGATAGAAGAAAGAAGGATGAAATATATTTGTTTTTGGGCTCTATCTTTCTCATACATGCAAATTTATAGGGTTTCTAGTGCTGCAGAAGGAGGATGGAATTGCAGGATCAAGTTGTTGTAGGAAAAAGTGCAACATCTTGTAGTTAGATGGAAGGATAATCTATGTAAACCTTGCTGAACTTATGAGGAACTATCTTTCTCCTGGAAGGTCTTCAGTGGAGGCTGATCTAGGGTTTCCTTGGAAGCCGCATGAATTAAATTGCAGGGTCAAAGTTGCAGGTTGAGTAACCATCGAAGCTATTAGGTCAAAGTTGTAGTGTGTAGTAGTTTGGTGCAGAATCAAGGAAGAACTTGAAGAAGGGATGAATTAGTACTAGGAGAAGGACTTGGTCTAGGGTTTGGGTTTTGTATCTCATTTGAAGCATACTCTAAGAAGAGAAGAGTTTATAGGTTTTCCCCTTTGAGGGGTTTTTCCCTAGCTGAGAGCATAATATCCGTGTCCTCTATTGTTTCTATTATTTTTCATGATATTTTTTTATGGGAATATCTAACTAAAGAACACAAATAAGATAAATAAGATTCACAAATAAATATCAAGGTTAAGAAAAATAAGATTAATAACTGCCACTTTCCATTTTCCAACATAGTTTTAGAGCTAAGGTGAACAAGGAAGGAAACTGGAAGGACACTGGAAGGAATTTCTTATCAAGAGAAATGGAAAAAGGAAACTCTTAAGAAAATTCTAAAGAAGAAAAATTCAAGAAGGATTGAGGACTCATTGGTAGAAGACCTAGTAGAATGGTTTCTGCTAAAGAAGATCAAGACTACATCAAAGGAAAATTTTCAAGAAGGGTGTCGATCTCTCGTCAAAGAAGATCTATTTGGAAAGAATTTGTTGAAGAAGACATCAAGGATATTGGAAGTTTTTGTTGGAAGAATCCCAAGAAACATCTTCAAAGACATCATTGAAGACTCTTCAAGGATCTTGAAGGCATCAAGAGTATTGAAGACATCATCATGGATAATATTGATCTCCAGTAAGTATCATATTATTACATCATATCTAAATCTACAAGTCATATGGTTTCTTTATGCAAGGAGAGAAAAAAGCTTATTGGGACATCAAACTATCTAGCATGGAAGAAAATAATTGACTTGATACTCATAGAACAAGAAGTAATGGAATATGTTACTAGGGAAATTGCAGAATCAAGCAAAGACAATACATAAGAACTACAAAATTAAAAGAAAGGGAAAGTAAGGACTCAAAGGATCATAGTTGAATCATTTAAGACTTCTCTGTTTCATTTGTTGCAAATTTGAATACTTCCAAGGGAATGTATGAAAAGCTAGTGAATTTGTACTCTGTAAGTACAACAAGAAAAAAAATGTCTTGGAAAAAATGTTTATATAGTATTATCACTCAGATTTTCCTTGAAGTTGTAGGGAAAAGGAAAGGGGTCCGAGGTAACCACAAACCAACTTTTAGGTACAGAATCTAGCCAATTTGTACCTAGAGAGGGCTCTCTCTTTAAGTTTTAGCTTTGTTTTGAAAGATATTAGGCTAGTTATGAAAGTACAAGGATTTTGATTGTGTTTGGGTGATGAAATTCTATAGCAGAAGGGTAAGACTGAATATTTTAGGCCATTGGGCTAATGGAGTCAAAGAAAGATGGCTTAACTGGATTAAGTTTCTTAACAAGAGATGGTTTCACAGAGCAAGGTAATCAAATAGGGAACAATTTAATATATAAAATGAATGAAATAGACTCAAAATGGGTGAAGGGAAATTAATAATCCTTCAACATATTTGAAAGAGGGAACTTGAATGATTATTAATAAAGAGAAATTAAGTATTCTTTACCAAATAATCAAAATGATTAAACTAGAAAACAGGGGCAATCAAGAATTCACTGTTTAAACTAGTTTAGAAGAAAACATTAAGAATAATAACGATTGAAAATAGATTACACTTAAGCACTTTCTGAATTATTCATTTTCGTTTATCATTCATATATGAAACATAGATGGTATAATAAACAAGTATAAAACTTTAAAACATAAGAGATAGATGACTTATTGATCCATTGTTTGATTCAAGAATCCTATGAAAAGTCCTTTGCATCAATTCCTTATCCAGCGAGCCATGCAAAAATTTTCCAACAGCACTTTATTCCAAAGTAATCAATATTACAGCAAAATCCATGAATTCCACCCCCCCAATACTCCAATTGAGGGAGTATTTATACAAATAATTATAAAAAATATCTCCTAACAAAATGAGATATAATCTAGGATGACTCATGAATATGTTACAAGAAAATAGAGACAAATGGTCTCGTAGATAAGAGAAAAGATAACCGATGTTGTGTTGTTCCCATTTTTTATGAATGTGCTAGAGGCAAGTCTTAGGATTTGGCTTGCTGCTATCCTCTTTAGTAACTCTGTGCTGGCTGCTCTGTTTTACTCATACTCTTTTCCTGTACTGATACACTTTGACCTCTGTTTGATCTCTATTTATCCTTTTTATCATGACTTACTGTAGTAAATAATCAAAATTCATGCAAGGATAATTTTTACAAAATGTCTAACATCTCTTCCCACCATTGTGCTTCTGGTATTCTGGTTCTTTGAAGCTTCCTCAGAGTCTCATCAGTCTCTGTATATCTGAAGAAAGTAGGCTGAATTGGGAATAAGTGTTTTACCTCATGTTCGAGATAAAAAAAAATTTCCAGATTGTCATGAAGAATTTTGCCTGTAGGCAATGCTTTTGCTACTGATGAACTGGTCGATGAACTGGCCTGGTTGTCAGCATACTTATTCAATTTCTCAACATAGCTTTCAAGGCTCATTAGTTTATCATCTGAAACTAAAGGACTTGGCAATCCTTTACTCTGCAAAATATCCAATCTCTTTGTAAAAGCATTGATTTCTTCCTGCATATCATAGCATCTTCTTTCTAGGTTCTGCATTAGAGTTCTTTGAGTAAAAACCCTTTTTACCTCCAAAATTGTTCCTGTTCTGTCTTGGATGCCTAGCTCTTCAAGTTGATATATGTTCTTGGTATTTAAAAATTGTATAATCTTATTGGCTTCTTCAGACATATTTCCTAATTCTTCTCTTGCCTTTTGAACTTCTTCCAGAGCCAATTTAACTAAATCATTTTGCTCATACATTATTTGGATTGATGGCCAGACATCATTTATTGATTGAGTGATGTTGGCCCAAAGAATTTCTTTGATTTCTTTCAAAGGCTTCTCCAATGTGAGATCCTTTTCCAATGCTTTGACCAATTTTTCTAATCTGTCGATCTCTCTTGTTTTTTCTACAACACTCATCTTTGAGAGATCGTATTTTTGTTCTAAGGTGGTAAATTGTACCTTTGTTTTCTGGAGCTCTGTCACTTGGAGTTTCAATTCCTCCATTGATTTTATTAATTCTTCAGTGCTTAAATTGGAAGTGTTGCCTTGTGATAGTCCTGCTAACTGATCTGTTGTTGTACCTGTAATCACTTCTGTTGTAGATGCTTGAATGTTTGGCTGCTTATTATTTAATGCCTTTTCAAGTTCTTTTTCAGTCTCATTTAGTTTCTCATTAAGTTTCAAGAGCAAATCCATCAATTCTTCTTCAGAGTTTTGCTTTATGATTTCCGCAGTTTGTGGATGCCTTGAGGATGGCAACTTTAGTTGTTTCCTTAAGGCTGCAATATCATCATATTTCTTCTTAATCAAGGCTTCTATAGCCTTAACATCTTTGGGATTATGACCCAATCCAATAATTATTTCTTCCAAAGTATTTATTCTATTGTCCTTAGCTTGGGAAGAGGCTTTTTAAAGATGTAATTGAGAAGTAGTATTATCCAAGGAATTCTGTAATCTTTGGGCCATCATTGATTTATCAGTCAAAGTTGAGTAAATTATTTCACCATTTTGTTTATGTAGCTCAATCTGATCCAAAGGATGAATATCCTTCGCCATGACTTCAAAATTGGTTCTGACATAATCTGCAGTTGTTTGAGGCTGCTGCACTTTGGGTTTGAAATGACTCATCACCATTTTACCTTGCTGGATGTCATAGGCTGACATCAATCTTTGTTGATTTTTGGGAGCCATCTTCAAATATTTATTATAGACTTAAAGTCTTAATGGATCATTTCTGGCCTTTATATTTATAAATGTCTTTTTAATATCCCAGGCATCCTTCACTGGTGGTTTAAAGGAAGATACTTTTGCATTTTATTGTCTTTGTATTTCTTTTCTCTGTGAGTCAGTGGATGTTCCACTGGTTGTGAATGTTTGTTGACTATCTAACTCTTCTCTCCTCTGACTATCAGTGGTTTCTTGAACAAATTCTACTTCTGAAAGAGGATTTAATATTTGTCTTTTGACACCAGGTTGTTCTAAAGATCCACTGATAGGGGTAGCTGTTTCTACATCTCTCTTCTTACCTTTTTCTTCATTGAGAGGAGTTTGAAAAATTGAAATTTCTGCCACATGATTAATCTGAGTGGGGGAAGTCTGTATTTGGGCCTGTTCCTTAGAAGTTTTAGGCTGCTCTGCCATTGTGAATTTCTCTGTAACTTGAATATCAGTCTCCTTTTCCTTCCCTTTGGATGCTATTGTGGCTAGTGCACTGATTTCCTGCAAATTTTGCTGAGAGGCTCCAGCAGAAGAAGGACCAATTCCTGGTCTTTGCACCTGCCCAAAAGATTCCAGGTCAAGTATTTTCTCAAGATCTTTCATAACATTTTCAACACTGACCTGTTCACTATCTTGTTCTATTAAGGTCCCTTCCATCCATTCATCCATATTTGCAAATTGTTCAATTTCTGGAATTCTATGGTGAAGGTATGGTGACAATTTGTTTTTCATCCTCCTGTCACAAATAAAACTGTTTGGGTCATAAGGTACACAGTGGAATTTTTTTTTCAATTTGAGATAATCTTCTAGCATTCTTTCAGCTTCTTTTCCTGCATCTCTAGAATTACAGACAAAAGGACCTAATTGACTCTTAATTCTGAGCTGAGCTTTTTTCTTTGCATTGCAAAAATGGACTATGTCTAAATTTATCATTTGGCTGAAATACTCTAAGGCAAAGAGCCTCATTGGGACATACTTTGGTAACTTGAAAGGACATAGCTCACACCCATATATTCTAATTTCTATATGATTATGGTATAGGTACCAATCACCTATCCCGTATTGCTTGGAAAGTTGGAGAATTTTCTTCATATCATTATTGACCCTAGGAGGGGAAACTCCTGTTAATAAGGTAGTTGCAGGGTGCACAAATAGGTCAATAAACTCATTGTAAGAATAAGGAGACTCAAAGGAATTATGGAAGATTGCAGACCAAAAAATTACAGACCTTGGATTTCCTTTGGTATCAAGTTTCATGACATGGAAGGGGAAACTCTCTGATTGATAATAGAGCATGAGATGGTATATAACAGTGGAATACTTAAAAAAAAATTCATCTTCCAATCTCATGAACTGGTCATGAATTTTATTAGCAATGTAGGAAGCAAAATCATATTTGACAGCAGGGGGCTGTCCAGGAGTAAAAATTGCTAACAACATTAGGGTTAACTTATCAACGTATTCACTGGTGTTGAAACCCATTACAGAAGATATCATATTTAAAATGAGTTTGCCCATATCTGTGAAAAAAGTATATCCATAAGGAGGAGGGCTTTTGGGCTGATGTTCTTGAAGCATAAAAGTCTGACAGAGGCGATTCAACTCTTCTTGGGATAAATTGGTCGATTTTTCAAGTAAATCTCCCATGGAAAGGGGAGTCAGGGTTTGACTTGGATGAAACTGTAACATTTCGTTGATAGACTGAGCAGTTATTTGGAAAAGGACAGTTTGACTCGGGGACATGACTGCTCGTTGATTGGGATCATAATTGGCATGGCAGTGATAAATTATTTTGGGAAAAATATGAACTGAGGGTAAAATATACATTAGAAGATTGGATTCCCACAGTCCCAAAATGTCAGAGCCATTTAGGTAACTATCTCTGCATTGGAAAAAAATTCTGAGAGGATTTTCACTAAGAATGAGGTCTTTAATCTGGAAATCCCTATCTGCTAGAGGCAGATAGTGTAAATATTTATGAGGGGCATTCAGAGGTGCAACATTCAAAGCCATAGGAATTTCCATTTCTGGTTCTTGTGGATTCAGAAAGGAATTCGGGTTTTAATGGAAAAACAAGAAAAATTATAGGTTTGGGAATTTAGGAGTGGAATAAAGACCAAATTGAACTGTGTTTTAGTCTTTTCCTATGGAATTAAATAAAAAACCAAGATTTTCAGGGTTCGACAGGAATTTGGATAAATATCTATTTTCCGGGAAGTGGAGAGTGATGAAAACAGGTTTAGGCAACTGCTGATGGATTCTGGATTCTTCATCTGCAAGCTTCTCAACAAGGTGGCGGTTGACAGTCTTCGACAATTAGTTTTGAAGTTTTTTTGCATGGGACACTGGTCGCTGTACAAGATAATGAAAATGACGCGCATTGGTTTGTTTTATTTGAAAAATCAAAGGTTGGTGAGGTTTATATTTATGGCAGATGACGTAAGTAGGAAAGGTTTTTTTGTCATAGGCGGAAGGGCGGTAAGCGGTATACATCACACCGCTTTTGGGGACGAGCGGTTTTTAGCGGAGGGCCAGCGATTCCATACAGCTCACGACACATGGCGAGGCATTGTTTGGAAAACCACTTTTCCATCGCGCGTTATTGTTCGGATGTGGGGGCACAGCGATATGGATGATAGCCATTGATCATGGACTGGTTGATCGAACGGTTGTTGGGGAGGTGAGATGACGAGGAAATAAAGGAGCAGGCCCAATATAATTAAATATAATTTAATCATATCGGGGGAAATTTTATTGGTGGGATAGGTTATTAATTAACCATGAAGGTTAATTAACCCTTTTAAATATGGTGGGGAGACGAGGATCATAATTAGTTGGATATTTAACTAATTAATCACAATTAACATATTTGTATGGTTATTTTTCAACCAAAGGGGCAGGATATGTAATAATTTGGGAGTTTTATATAGTTAGAATAATACGGGAAAGGGTTGATTCATATAGGGAATTAAATAATAAAGTTAAATTTTATATGAAAATTAATGGAAAGCGCTAAGTATAAAACATTAGAAGTATGTATTTAACTTATGCTTGAATGAAAAGGATTTTTATGAAATATTGCACAATTTTCCTAAGTAAAATAGGATTTTACCTAGGCAAAGATTTTTTGGAAGTGAATGAATGACATTATGAATGGTTTTAAGTACTTAGGCTTTTTTCAATTATTGGGTCGAGGAAATGCCTTGAGCCCCTCTAATTTTCAAATGCCTTAGTACTTAGGGGAAATTCGTGAAATTTTTAGGGAAAAATGAAAAGGGAAGTTAATAATTTGACTTTGTTTTGCTTGAATTTCTTCCAGTGTAATGTCTACCATGCACTTGTGATGAAAGTAAATATTAACACATTTAGAGTCATTATCCATCACGTGTAATTCTGCAACAACATCTACCTACCCTACCTACTTTAACCTACCATTTTTTCTTCTTTATTAGGGTGCACTTAGACTGGCAAACCCTTATCACACTTTCTTTTGCTTTACATGTAGAAATCTATCTAAATCTAACCTTATTACATCCAAGGGCTCAGATTAAACTGTTGAACTCCTTTTATTTACGCTACCTATCTACTTATCTGCCAAGATTAAACAATTTGGTCATATTTTATTCTCTATCTCCAAAACATAAAATTGAAATATGAACTAGCCAAGCTTAAACTGTTTGACTGTTCATCAATTGTGGCATAAGATACAAGTTTCACACAATTTGTTTATTTACATAAGAGGAAAAAGTGGTGGCATTTGGACTTGCGCACTTTCCTTGGCCTTTCTTTTGGTGGGGTTCATTTTCTTTTACTTTTTTGGCCATTTTTTATTCTTTTTACCCTTTGATTTTTCTTTTAGGGTATACCCTCTTTACATTTTTTTTAAATTTTTTGATTTTTTTTGACAATATGGAAAAACTTTGCAACAAGGAAAGGTATGAACATATTACATAGCCCATCAAGTCAATCATGATATATGACACCTATTGGTATAGGAGCATAACATATAGAATGAAGAAATCAAAGGATTAGGATGTGGCATCCTTTATCATGAGAGTCTCTCATCTAAGAGACCATCTGCAAGGACCTGGGGAACCAATTACTAATTCAGAAGTAACGATCTATGTACTAAATGGATTACCACCATAATGGAGCATATTTGAATCAAGAATCTACTACAAGAAGGATTCCAATCCATTTCATGATTTGTGGGCTCAATTCATATTTGAAGTATCAAGGATGAAGGTCAAATATGACATTGGATCATATGAACAGTCTCAAGAATTTCTAGCCCAAGTCAAGAAGCTGAAGGGAAAGTTTGGTAAGTCCAAGAAGAAAAGACATGTCTAAGGTTAAATGCTTCAAGTGCAATTAGTTTGGACACTTTAAGAGGGACTATCCAAACAAAAAAACAACAAGAGGAAATAAATAAGTGAATATCATGAAGCCGTAGTAGTGGGAGAACCTGCGAAGAAGGAAAATAAAGAAAAAGTGAAGGATATTTAATACTAAGGAAGGTTCACTAACTATTACTTTATTTATGAAGATTAATCTTTCTTTTAAGACAATATGTTTTGCATAACATAATAGAAAGAGTCTACATGATTAAGTTTCTTTGTAAATATCATCTATATATATGAATAGATTGAACATTTTTCATAATGATCATCCAAGAATTATCTAACACTATGTTAGAGGAAGTCATCCTGTTTAGATGGATCATCATGATAATGGAAGAACCCTAATTATGAAAGGTGTTTGGAAGAAGCACTGTGACAAAGGTTAATAGACATTCCATGTAATGTGGAATCAATACTGGTAAAGGGATGAAAGAATACAATGGGCCATGATGCAAGATAATTTTGAGATATATGAATAGGTAGATGATCATATGAAATAATAGGAATGCATGCTGGAAATAAAACTCTAGATAAGATTCATATGTGTAGAATCTTGTGGAAAGAAAATTGATCATAAAAATATTCTTAAGTATATGAATATATGATGATGGAAAATAATAAGAGTTTAATTTCTTAAGGATGTATAAAAGATTGATACTTTCACTAGAATATGTAAGATAAGAATTAAAATCTAGTATAGTCTCGAGAAGAAAAGTCGTAACTTGGTAATAAATTTTTATACTTGAGAACTCTAATGAATGAAGTAAGATTCACACAGATATGGACCAAGAGGATGTTGATAGAACGAGAAGGTCATCATAATGAGGTAAATCTTATTTTAATTATTTTTGGATATCTGGTCAACATATTATTTTTATACCTGGTAGAATGTTACAGGGATACATGATGGCAGTTGAGGCAAGTTCAACTATATGGGTTAAAATGTATGAGGATTATTGAGGGAAGCTCAATATCTGGTACCTAGCAACTATGAAGTCAAGATGTGGATGTTGGGAAAAATGCGAGAGGGTGAATCAGTATTTACTGCATAATCAAAATCTTTTACTTTTTCATTCCTTAAAACCCATACGCTACTTTCCTTCAGTAAACTAGCGTATATACGCGGATCCCCTTTATGAAACTAGCGTATACACGGAGATCTAGATCTGTCATTAAATCTTCACTTATATTATTCCATCATTCATTCATCAGATGTTCAATAAACAGTAAACATGTGCAGTAAGAACAGAATAAACCATCACACAAAGCATCACACATGAACACCGGGATTTTTAGGTGGAAACCCAAATCGGGAGAAAACCACCGCTGCAGTTGCTCAGCCTTCAATATTTTATTATAGAGAAAACATCTTACAACATATGTGCTGGCGCAGACTTGACCAGCACGCAGGCACCCACCTGCGCTCGTTTACCGGCCTCTCCTGGAAGGGAGCTCCAACCCCCTGACTCGTTTACCAGCCTCTCCTGGAAGGGAGCTACGACCCCCCGATCTCGTTTACCAGCCTCACCTGGAAGGGAGCTACAACCCCGTGACTGAAGGCTACAACCTTCAGCACCACCTTGGACCACGTTTCATCAATTTTCACACTGGATCCAACAACTTCAATAGAACACCACTTGCAGGCCACATTTCATCATATTTCCAGACTGGACCCTTTCCAAAATTTTAAGCACAAACATACATCACCAACAGATACTTAACAACACAGATCAGATAGCAGAAACACAGCAGAACAGATCAGATATTTCATACCCTTTGCTTCAGCAAACCCTATTTTGCATACGCGCTTTCACTTCACTGATGTCGCGTATATACGCGCTTCCGTCCACACAAACCAGCGTATACCTCAGTGTATATTTTATTGCGCATACGCGCTTTCTCTTCGCTGAAGCTGCGTATATACGCGCTTCCTCCTCGGCGAAGTAGCGTATAGATCTTCAATCATTACAGAGCAACATACTTCATCAGATCAGATATTCAGTTCAGATCTACCCTTTTGCTTCAGACAGATGTTCGCCTAGATGCTCGCCTCATCACAGATATAAGCCTTCCATAATCAAATCTAGCAAATACAAGAGCAATTCAGATCTAGATCCCCTTCTTCATCATTGGTGCATCATACATTCAGATTTATCATTCAAGTGTAACCCTTTCCATTCAGATATACTTCAGAGAGAAGTATTCATTCAAGCTCAGACATCTTGCACCCACACACACATTATTTGCACAATGAATTTGTTCTCCTTATATAGGTTTATCCTTTTTCAATACCATGAGCCCCTTTTTCAATACCATGGGCCAAAACAATACCATGAGCCCAAAACTACCTGGACGGGGTCAATTAGGCGGATCATTACCCAATGCCATGGGTCAATACCATGGTGGTTACCCTTGGTTTTGCACTTTTTGAGCGCTTTAGCCCATACGCGACTTGGCACGTTCTTTTCCGTGTGCATACGCGACTTCCCCTAGGCCAATCCGCGTATACCTAGAGACATACTCTTTTTCATCATAGAATCTAGCACATGCTGAAATCCTTTCTTCATTGCCTTCTGTACTTCACTGTAGATACATCAGATTTCCTTCATCAAGAACATATTCTAGCAAGCACAACTTCATCAAGTAAGTTGTCATCATCTTCATCAAGAGGATTGCCATTTAAGGACAACACTCAGCGCCATATTGCTAACAAACATCATAGATTTACATCATTTACCAAGTCCATCAAGTCAAGCATAACTTTATCAGGTGGATTTCCATCAAGGACAACACATGTCAACAGTCGCATGTCTTCATCTTCATTTAGTGGGTTGCCATCAAGGACAACACTCTGCATCATATTTCCAACAATCTCCCCCTTTGGACTTGATGGCAACCATGATGGTGTTTGGTTACCACAACAGATAGATACAATGACACCATGTCACTCACCCAAATATTTGACATCATTATCTTCTCTTCATTCAAACACCATGTCACTCTCCCCCTTTGACATCAAGGGCAAAGGGCGGACCAAAGCCAACATACTCTCCTCCTTTTCTTCATATGTGGACGAAGCGTTCTGCAGATCTGATATATGCTGAAGTGACCAAGCTCCCCCTGAGTTCATGCTGAATCTTCAAACATATTCTTCAATGAAGTATATGACTCTATGAACTTCCTATTACCAAAGACTCATACTTACATCAATTATCCAACCAAGTGGATTTACATACCCAACCAAGTGGGTTTACACATTTGACTCAGCTACTCAACCAAGTGAGTTTACAAAATTTGACAAGTCCTTACATGACTGAATATTACAATTTACATCATGGGTCTCCACATGACCTTTTCATCAAAAATACAAATATGACTTTTCATAATCAATACCAAGAAGACCTCAAGAGAGATCATATAACAGAACCAACATAATGCATTATACTCAGCAAAGCTAATGCTCCCCCTGAATCTGTGCATCCAAGCATCCTTTCAATATGACTAAGGCTCCCCCTTAGTTTGTGCATCCTGAACACTTTCACCTTGTCATCAAGCCTTCCATGTATGCTTTTAGATCATTCTTCATGTTTTCCATGTTGTCTTTCATGTCATCCATCTTAGCTTCCATGCCCACTTCCATGCCATCCATCTTAGCTTCCACGCCATCCATCTTAGCTTCCATGCCTTTCTTCAAACCGTCCATATTCACTTTCATGCCTTTCTTCAAAACTTCCATTTCATTTTTTGTCGCTCTTTGCGAGAGTGAAAACGGTTGCACTTGCTCTTGTAATTTTGATAGATCATGTTGCAATTCTTCATCTTCATGAGTCATAGTAGAGCCTTCTGAAGGATTAATGGCAAGGAATTATTTTATGGCCATTTTTGAACTAATATTGAGACTATTCCACAAGACGTTCTTTGTAAATCAATTCAACTTGATTCTTCAAACAAGACTTATGCAATTCGGAAAAAAATACACACCTTTTACTTGCTTTGAGGAGCTCGATATTGAAATTGAATTATCTCTGTAATTGAAAATCGTCGATATCTAAAATTCAGCCCTGTATTATCCCTGTGAAGCTTCTTTCAAATGCCACAGGTCTGACCTGATTTGGATTCTCCAAGAAAAAGTTGTGTCCAATCTCCCACAATGACCTAATTCTGGACTGGTTCAGTAGAGCGAAATTGTACGACTTTCCACGTGTCACTGTTTTGTACTTTGTCTCTGAAATTGATAGCCACGAAACTAAAGTCCGTGTACTTGCGACCACTTTTTACGGCACTCCAATCCGATCCCCAGAGAGAGAGTTATTTAAATTTTCCCACGATCACCTCTTTGAGATGAAATTCAGGAGCCTGAAAAAGCACTACCTTTCACAAATCATATCTCCCAAAATATTGCGAACCAAGCTCTAAAATTTTTTGATGAATTTCCTTAGGATTTCAGCTTTGCACCATATGAATTTCATATTCTGAACCTTCGTAGAAAAAAATTTATAGCGCAAATGCCACGATGACCTATTTAGGATCCTGAAAAAAGACCTGACTTCCACAAATAATATCTCCAAAAATATTGCGAACCAAGCTCTGAAATTTTTATAAAAGCTTCCTCAAGATTTCATCTTCGCACCCTAAATATTTCAGTTTCTGAAACTTCGTAGAAAAAAATTTATAGCGAAAATGCCACGATGACCTGTTTGGAGCAGCGAAACCTTAGAATCCAAAGTTTCATATACCAAGTTTGCCAGTAATCTTGTGCTCAAAAAGAGAAGAGAAGAGATATAAACGCCTTAGAAATGAGCCACTTCGAGGGGGAAACCTCCAATACATTACATAAATGAACAATTCTTGGATGATACAATTCACAAAACCTCCTTTCTATATATAGGAGTCCATGGGGCCATAATGTAATCCTAGTGGGCCACAATGTAATCCTAGCCGACCTAACAATAATAATTTAAGGCCACAATAATAACAAAATGGGGGTTACAAGGGTACAATAATAACAATAAGGGGTTTACACTAACAATAATAAGGGACTATACTAGTGATATAGGGACCTAACACTTTAGCACTAGCATAGGTTTTGCTAAAGGAAACATGGTTGTGATTTCTCCTACTATCCCGGTGAACATCTCCAGAGATCCCAACATTATAGAGAATGTCTTCATTGAAGCTGAATTTTCCCCTGAAGAGATTCAAGTTTACACCGATCTCTTTCGAGAGTTTAGAGATGTGTTTCTCTGGTCTTATGAGGAAATTCCTAGTATAGATCCATCTATTGTCTAGCATGAGATCAAGGTATATGAAAATGCTAAGCCTATCAGGAAAAAGCTTCGTCTGGTCAACCCTAGGAAGGCCGCAACTTTCAAATCTGAGGTGGAGAAGCTGCTAAAGGCAGGGTTCATTTACCCAGTTCCTTTGACTGAGTGGGTTTCAAATCCAGTTCCTGTGGAAAAGAAACAAGGAACAATTCGAGTTTTCAACGACTTCAAAGACCTAAATAAATCATGTCCTAAAGATAACTACCCCACACCATTTATAGATCAGATTATCAATGAGTGTGTGGGGAATGATATTTTCTCCTTCATGGACGGTTTCTCCAGATATAATCAAATTACTATCCATCTTGAAGATCATCATAAGACTGCATTTATTTGTCCCTTGGGTACCTTTGCTTACAATAAAATGCCTTTTGGCCTCAAAAATGATGGAGCTACTTTCCAGCGGGCTATGTCTTACGCCTTCCATGACATCAAGCATATTATCGAGGCATATTTGGATGATTTAGCTACTCGTTCTCGCAAGATAATTGATCATCCTTCTCACCTCCATCAAGTTTTTGAATGATGTCGGCATTATAAAATCTGGTTGAAACCGAACAAGTGCGTTTTCGCTGTCACATCAGGTCGATTGTTGGGATTCATAGTGTCTACAGAAGGGATTCAAGTAGATCCCTTCAAGGTTGAGGCAATACTTCAGTTGCCTCCCTCATCCTCAATTCGTCAACTTCAAAGTCTGTAAGGAAAATCTAATTTTCTGCGGAGATTTATCGTAAATTATGCCAAGATCGTGAAAGGATTTATGAGATTATTAAAGAAAGTAGTTCTATTTTTTTGGGATGACTTTTCTCAACTCTCATTCGATGATTTGAAAAAATCATTGACCTCTACTCCTTTATTGAGTCCACCCAATTATAGCAGGGATTTCCTATTGTATCTCGTGGTAGTAGAATATACCATTGGTATGGTTCTATTTCACGACGATGATGCTCTTTCTAAGCATGTTATATAACACCTTAGTCGAGGCTTGGTAGGACCTGAAATTTGGTATTCTCCAATAGAGAAGCTTGCTTTAGCAGCTGTTCATGTTTTTCAACGTCTTAGACATTACATTCTTCTACGCAAAACTTATGTTTTGGCAGCATTCAATCCATTTCAGTTTGTTCTCAGTAGGCGAGTTATTGGGGGAAAATACAATCAACGGATTGTGATTTTGCAGGAATTTGATCTTGAGTTTATGTCTGCCAAGTCCAAGAAATCATTAGTTTTTGTGGAATTGATTTCTAAGTTTCCCTATGGAGAAGAGATTGTTTATGATGAATCATTTCCTAATGAACATATTTTTCTCATTTCTTCATAGGATCCTTGGTATGGGGATCTCATATTTTATCTCTAGACTGCGAATTTTCCCTCGAATTTTTCGAAAGATGAGCGTTGAAAGTTACGTCACTTAGCCAAAATTTATTTGATTATTGGTGACACTTTATATCATCGTGGGGTCAATTCGATCCTTAGGCGCTTCTTAACTCTCGAAGAAGTTGAGGTTGTGCTAAATGATTGCCACAGTGGAGCTTGTGGTGGTCATTTATCTGGGCTTGCTACAACCCAAAAAATATTGTGTGCAGGATAATTTTGGCCTTCGATTTTCAAATATTGTATGGAATCAGTCAAAAGGTGTCATCCGTGTAAGTTTCATACTCGAAAGATGTGCGCTCATCCATATCTTCTCTTTCCTGTCATTACTGTCAGACCCTTTAAAGAAGTGGGGTATTGATTTTACTACTTGTAACCCACCTTCAGCTAAAGGTCACAAGTACATTATCGTCGTTGTAGACTACTTCACCAAGTGGGTTGAGGCTATGCCTACTTTTGGGAATGACAGTGAGACAACAACTCTTTTCCTCTTCAATCAAGTCATTTCTCGCTTTAGTATTCCCAAAGAGATTGTCACTGATCATGGTAGTCACTTTCAGAACAACATGATGGCTGAATTGGCTCTGAAATTAGGTTTCCGGCAAGAGCATTCGTCTTCTTATTATCCTCAGTCCAATGGGCAAGTTGAAGCTGTGAAAAAATCCTTGAAGACAATTCTTCAACAAACGATTGATAAAGCTAGTTCCAATTGGCATATTATGTTGTATCCTGCACTTTGGGCATACTGGATGTCAGTCAAAACTACAACTAGTTTTACTCCGTTTCAACTAGCTTATGGGTTGGAATCTATATTTCCCATTGAGTGTGAAATTCCCTCTCTTAAATTAGTATTTGAACTTCTTCCAGACACTTCTAGTCTCAAAGAATTCCTCCTTCATCTAGAACATCTTTATGAGCAACGTCGAGATGCAGCTATGATGAATGAGGCACATAAGAAATGGGTAAAGGTTCAGTACGATAAGGCGGTCAAACATAGGGTCTTCACTGAAGGTGACCTTGTCTTGGTTTATGCACAAGAGAAGGATGCCTTGGGGGCAGGTAAGTTTAAATCCATGTTGTATGGCCCCTTCATTGTTAAAAAGGTCCTAAAGAAAGGAGCTTATGCCTTGATTTATTTTGATGGAAATAAGTTGGTGGAGCCCAGAAATTGCTCTATTTGAAAAATTATTATGCTTAGGCTTTGGCCTAGCATCTTGCTTTGTTGTATATATTTTTGTTTTTTTACATATCTAGGTTTTTCAATTTTGTGGTGTGATTTTTATGAATTTTATCTTCTTTGGTAGGTGTTATTGGATGACATGAGTCACTTTGGTTTCACCGATGGTGCTAGTAGACATACCCAGAACTTAGCTTTCGCGGCTTGGGTACTTCATTATCCATTCGGTCAGTTGTGAGTGTCAAGAGGTGTCTGCATTGGTCCTGCTTCGAACAACATAGCAGAATACACTGCAATGATTAATCTACTCTCGGAGGCAATATCCTTGGGTGTTGATTCATTAGTAGTTTTCTTGGATTCACAGTTGGTGGTTTCGTAGTTGAACAACACATATCGGTTCTGAGACCCATTTTTAGATCGATTGTTTTTAGGGTACATTTTTTACAAATATCCTTTCAATTTATAGCATTCATTCATATTCCTCGAGCTGACAATTGGATGGCAGACTTATAGGCTAATCAAGTAATTGATTGGCATATTAATCATTCAATACTATAAACAATATATCAAATACATCATACATTTTCATACATGTGAGTCATCACATCATATAAATCGTTATATATATATATAGTCAGAGTGTTCAAAAATATACAAAATCTAGACCATCATGTCCTACAAAATTAGGGCGTATGCCCGATCATGTCTCTCATCAAAAAATATTACAGTCATCCGATCATATCTATAAAATCTACTCCTGAGGTCCCTGCCCAACATTTATGTTCCTATAGAACACAATGGCAGTCGCTACACGGCGGAATAACCGCACCTAGTCTCGTGGTATTCCTACCACTTGTCTCTGAATAGCCTCTGATAGGTCCTCTATAGTGGCCATAGGCACTTGGCGAGTCAAACTCTCCAAGTTCCTTTGTATGGAATGGAGTGTTCTGCCAGAGTCTTTAGCATCTGCCTCACCTCTGCGGCGCTTGTGCTTTAGGTACCCCTCAGGCCTGACTGGTCCCATGTCTGCATCATGATCATCATAATTTTGTGTCATTTAGTCCAATCAAAAATATTTTTTCATTTTCATATTTTGGAAAAATAAAAATAAAATCACATAATCAAAAAATCAATCTCACCGATTATGCCCCATGCTACACTAGGTGGTAGGACTAGATCTGGATCAGCACGAAAGTCCATCCAGCATAGGGATAATCTTCCACTACGATGAATTTTTCCTCCCACCATTGGAAGAACTCATCATCCCAAGTGGTCCGGGGAACTTCACTTCCCCTTAATCTCTTCATCAGATCTACCCATCGGACTATTCTTGGATCTCTCAGGTTGCTGATAGTTGAGATGAAATTGAGTCGAAGCCCCGGGACCCTCTCGAAGAATAATGTCAGAAAGATTATACCATACCTGAAATGTTTGGTCTTTGCTTTCCAGATTGAAGTTAACTGTCTCTTCATATTGATTAGTAAGGTTGTGCACCAATCAAAGAGATGAATCAGGCATTCTACTGCTATGCTCATTTGTGTCCTTGAAGCCTGATGCAGAGAAGTAGATACTGCTACTCTGCCAATGGTAAAGAGAAGGATATTTATGTATAAATCCTTCAAATCTCTGATAGGAATATGAGTTCCTACCTTTTGTGCATCCTATACGCAGTAGACTTGGACATAATCCTCTACGGTAAGCCCTCCAACAGACTTTCCGTGTAAGTCTACTGGGTCTCCTCTCCGAGAGAGTCCCGTGATGAAGTATATATCTTCCACTTCTATGCGTAGTGGCATCCAATCAATTATGAAGTAGTCTTCTTACGGTTCCCAATGATCAACCAATTTGAAGTGACCATACATTGCTTTTCATATTTGGCATTTTGAAAAACTTGAGAAATCCACAATTTTGGAGAATATCTAACGAAGTTTTGTCTTCCATCACTTCATTGTCAATTGCACTATGTTCACACTCTCTCCAACTAATAGACCAAAAATATACAAAATCTAGACCATCATGTCCTACAAAATTAGGGCGTATGCCCGATCATGTCTCTCATCAAAAAATATTACAGTCATCCGATCATATCTATAAAATCTACTCCTGAGGTCCCTTCCCAACATTTATGTTCCTATAGAACACAATGGCAGTCGCTACACGGCGGAATAACCGCACCTAGTCTCGTGGTATTCCTACCACTTGTCTCTGGATAGCCTCTGATAGGTCCTCTATAGTGGCCATAGGCACTTGGCGAGTCAAACTCTCCAAGTTCCTTTGTATGGAATGGAGTGTTCTGCCAGAGTCTTTAGCATCTGCCTCACCTCTGCGGCGCTTGTGCTTTAGGTACCCCTCAGGCCTGACTGGTCCCATGTCTGCATCATGATCATCATAATTTTGTGTCATTTAGTCCAATCAAAAATATTTTTTCATTTTCATATTTTGGAAAAATAAAAATAAAATCACATAATCAAAAAATCAATCTCACCGATTATGCCCCATGCTACACTAGGTGGTAGGACTAGATCTGGATCAGCACGAAAGTCCATCCAGCATAGGGATAATCTTCCACTACGATGAATTTTTCCTCCCACCATTGGAAGAACTCATCATCCCAAGTGGTCCGGGGAACTTCACTTCCCCTTAATCTCTTCATCAGATCTACCCATCGGACTATTCTTGGATCTCTCAGGTTGCTGATAGTTGAGATGAATTTGAGTCGAAGCCCCGGGACCCTCTCGAAGAATAATGTCAGAAAGATTATACCATACCTGAAATGTTTGGTCTTTGCTTTCCAGATTGAAGTTAACTGTCTCTTCATATTGATTAGTAAGGTTGTGCACCAATCAAAGAGATGAATCAGGCATTCTACTGCTATGCTCATTTGTGTCCTTGAAGCCTGATGCAGAGAAGTAGATCCTGCTACTCTGCCAATGGTAAAGAGAAAGATATTTATGTATAAATCCTTCAAATCTATGATAGGAATATGAGTTCCTACCTTTTGTGCATCCTATACGCAGTAGACTTGGACATAATCCTCTACGGTAAGCCCTCCAACAGACTTTCCGTGTAAGTCTACTGGGTCTCCTCTCCGAGAGAGTCCGGTGATGAAGTATATATCTTCCACTTCTATGCGTAGTGGCATCCAATCAATTATGAAGTAGTCTTCTTACGGTTCCCAATGATCAACCAATTTGAAGTGACCATACATTGCTTTTCATATTTGGCATTTTGAAAAACTTGAGAAATCCACAATTTTGGAGAATATCTAACGAAGTTTTGTCTTCCATCACTTCATTGTCAATTGCACTATGTTCACGCTCTCTCCAACTAATAGACATACTGATAAAATCATTAAGTCATTGATTAGATTCAAATTTTAAACTTTTTCTCTACACATACGTGATCTTGCTTGTATACAGTCGCATATGATACGCATGTTCATCCACACGAACCCGTGTATGCGTAGAGGGTTTCATAAAAAAATCTCTTTTCTACGGTCAAATTTCAAAAAAATTATGTTAAACAGGAACGCAATTGATGCAAAGGATGAGTTTTAGAGCTTACCTGACAGATTTGGTGCGATTTGAAATGTACTTTGGGTTGGTTAATTCATCTTGTGCATGTTGGAAATGTACTTCGAGTTGGTTACTTCACTCTAATTCATCTGATTCCTTCCGAATCTTGGCCTGCGGGTTACACTCGAGCTGGACTGATGTGTGATGCCCTAATGCCTTCCTTCCAGCAGATCTTTTCCCATCGAATCTGAATCATTGCTCTGGGAATAAGGTCTAGAGTCTTTTTTTCAGTACCTTAAGGTTTGCAGTCATCAGTGGTAGACTCTTCACTATCGACAGTGAGGATACATCATTGCCTCCTGATTGATAGATTATTTCAAGTGTTAAACTTCAACTCATTCATTCGCACTTGCCAGATTATACTGGGGCACCTTAACACTCATTATCATTATCAGTGGGTTGTCTCACATTTGTTAATGGTATACATCAATGACCAGTAATCAAACGATTTCTCATATGGTCGACTTCAGCTCATTTATTCCCATAGTGTAGAATTGTGCCATGGTGATCGATGAAGACCTTGGGTTTGCATCAGCATGCTTTGGGTTCACTTTGACATTTCCTTTAGTTTTCTGCCAGTGACACCATCCACCCTTATATGTTGCAGTTTCATCACAACGACATCTTATCTGTTGGCTCTCAAGTTGTGTGTTGTACCATTTGTTCCACCACTTATGATTTGGTACTTGGAGATTCAGTTGTGAATTTTGTGATTAGATATCTGTTGCAGAATCATTGATCAGTCTTCTATATGTGATACTTGGACTTGATTCTAACTTGTACTTCCGGGCAGTAATCAGATGATTCATTATGTACTTTAGATCTCAGCTATACCTATATACATTTTGGATCCGCTCTATACTTCATATGCAGACATGCTTGTCTTTCACTGAGCATGGGTATGCTTGCCTCTGACATGAGCTATCTCTCTGATCTCTCTCACTGGTTTTTTGGCAAGTTGAAATCTGGTGAAGTCCTCTCTAGTCCTCGCAAGGTTCTTTTTATGCACATAATACATTTTGGTCATCATGTACCCCTTCTGACCTCATATATTAGGGGGCATTTGTTATAGCATCATTTATCACCAACTTATACTTGATGATTTATACATTGGCCTTGGGCAACCCTTCCCTATAGACTTGGACATATCTCTCAAAAAATAGTATCTTAAACCCCATACACAACTTTTCTCAGAATTTTCCATGTATATACGCGAGTCCATACATACAGAATTGTGTATGCCATTTTAATCATTAAAAAATATATTTTTTCCCTATTTTAGAGGCGGGGTTTACAGTTGTTCTAGTAACTTAACCATCCCAGCCCGTGGCCTAATTGTTCCCAACTGTAAAAACTAATTTTAGGGAGTATAAAACCCCTCAAGGGAATGGTCTAAAGGAGGAAGAGAGAGAGAAATATAGATATTATATGATGTTGGAGCCCTATCCAAGTCTGATATATTGCCGTGCCTCCTGCACTTCCAAGATATTTGCAGGAAACCCATGCTTCCTTGAGATGCTCACCACCCTATGTGACATCCGTTGTACATTATCCTTGGAAGAAATCTTGAGAGGCTAGGGCTAGACGGATCCAGAGGACGGTATGCTCAAAGTCCGTGGCAGATTTTAGGTGATCTCTCCACATTTATTTATTGTACATGTCATTAATAATAGAAGAGTCATCTTGTTCCTGATGTTTACGTGTCAATAATATTTTATACATGTGTAATGATCATCAATTGAACATTTAATGTTGTTTTTATGACGTTATGCATGATTTCCACTAACATATAAAACATATATATGTTGTACAACTAGGATTTTGTGTTCATTCTTTGTTGATTTACAAATTAAGGAGCACAAAGTGTTGCAGGGGGTTTGCACCCCGCAAGATCTACTTCAACCGAGGGGTATTCGGGTAAGGTCTGCAACCTATAGATTCTAGTTATTTGCATAGAAGTTGGTTAAGTGAGTCCTTCTTGTAATGGCATGCCCCTGATCTGTGAAGGTTCATCAACCCAAGAACTTTAGGTTAACAGTTCCCGAAACAATGTGGGGTGCACTAACACTTATATTTTATAGGGAAAGACTTGAACACTTAGAAAAGTATGAGAAATGATGACTTTAATGACTCTAAACAATAGTTCACATGATCATTACGAGACTCCAAAATTTAAATGAAGGAACATTAGGGGAATTTTGAGGTGTAAAATGGGCCTCCTAAGGAAAATGTACAATCAAAATTCATTTTATGAGAACCAATCACATTTTAGGGGATGACATCATCCCTAATAGTTGAGGTGGCATTGCTTGAGTTAAAGGTACTTACTTGTCACATTCTCAATGGTGGATAAAAAACTCATGGTTAACCATGGTAGTGCTCTAAGTACTTTTAAAGTCAGAGTAAAGTACTCATAATAAATGTCATTTCACACTTTCTGAATAAAAATATATTATTGTCATTTCATATTTCTTGAAAGAAACAATGCATATCCCTATACATTTATTATATTATATTATTCTTATATAGTATATTAATTACATGTTATTATAAAATTTAAATAATATAAATTTTAATTAATAGAATATAATATAATTGAGAATTTATAAATTATATTTATATTTTATTTTAAGTTATTTAAATACAAAGGACAAATGCATTAGTTGTTCAATGATAATGACTTTTTCTTGAAAAGTTCATTCTTATTTATACTCACATCAATACAAATTTTTTTATTAATTTTATTTTGGTACAACTTTTGAATTGAATTTAACTATGGTTACATGGATTGTGGTGCAAAAAGTGAATTGAAAATTCATAAATATTATTTTATTATTTCCTTAGGAGGCCGATTTTAGACCTCAAAATTCCCCTAATGAAATTTTGGAGGGTGTTGTAGCAACTACAACGAAATTCAATGATTTGTATATCACCGTAGGCCCTGGTAGCCCTAAAGCAGAACAATCAATGTTGGAACATTTTCTTGAGTGTATTTCACAAGAATACAATGATGTGCTAACAAAAAGAAACCACTATAGAATAAATCCGCCAAGTTGTATTTTCCTTCAAGCTCGATAAAAGCACCAAGATTGGATGGATTATTTGTTCATTATTACCAACAATTTTGGGAGGTAATAAAATTTTATTTTTGTAGAATGGTGGGTTATACTTTAAAGAACAATTGTATGAGGGGACAAATTAATTCTTCCTTTTTTAGCCTTGATCCTACAATATCTAATTCCTGGGTTCGTTTTCAATATTTTGGTCGATATCACTCTATAATGTCTCTTATAAAGTGAACTCAAATATTTTGGCCAAAAGGATTAAGTATATTATGCCCATAATTATATTAGAAAATCAAGTAGTATATGTGCATTAGAGATATATTTGATAATATCATCCTAGTTCAAGAGGCAATTAACTCCACCCAAAATCGAGAAGACAAAGGAATGATCATCAAGCTAAATATGGAAAAGGCATTTGACGTAGTAAATCATTAATTCCTCTTTGAATTAATGGAAAAATTTGGCTTTGATGCTAAATTTACTCGATGGATTTCTTTATGTATCAAAGTGCCATGGATTTCCCCTTTAGTTGATGGGCCGATGGTTGGTTTCTTTTGAGCTACTCAAGGGCTTCGCCAAGGCTATGAGTCTATCTCATTTATTATATATTATTATGGTAGATTCTCTTAGCAGAATATGGAATATGAAAGGAGATGTGTGATCCTTCCATGAATTATATTTTCTAGAGGTATTAAAAGCATAAATCACTCTAAATTTGTTAATGACACACTCTTGTTGAGGGGTGCCTCCACAATAATAGCTAAAAGGTTTAAAAAGAATTGGATTCCTTTCTTGAAGCCTCTAGAGGCCAAGCAAAATCAAGGAAATCTTAGATTTATACATGGAATATATCATTGAGGAAGAAAATACAAGTTGGAATAATTTTTGGTTTTCAAATGGTTGAATCGTCAAAGGAATTCAAATGTCTAGGAATTCCAATTTTCCTAAAATGATATTCATCTCAAGCATGAGAAGGAGGTCTATCAAAATTTAAATGGAAATTTACCTCTTGGGGAGCTCAATGCATCAACCTTGTTGGGTGTTTTGTTCTTATCAAGGCATTTCTCTCTACTATACCTTTATGCAAATTATCATCTCTTCTTTCTCTATACTCTGCCTTTATGCCAATTATCATCTCTTTTGTAACACCATCCTCCCACATTTACCCAAGCTAACCGGTCTATTTTGGTAAAAAATGTGACAAGAAGATACTATGATGTGATTCAACTTCCCATTTATATTTAAGGAAGTGGAGCCAACAAAAACAAAACCATTTTGACCTTACTCAAGAGCTACAAACCCTTTAGGAGGCATTAACCAACCGTTTCGAGTGCTTAACCCATGAGACAACTTATAATTTTACTGATATGAACTTTCAACGTACTACCATGGAAAGCCATGCATGCATTTGAGGCCTTCAAGTTGCTCACACAACAAGGCATGCCAATGACTGTGGACTTTTTTAGGCATTTTTGAGCCAACGACCCTAGATTTTGAGTCACTTTTTTCAGGGGCTAGGTCTAAGGCCACCCGCCAAAATTTCATGAAACTTTCGTAAATGATAAAAAAATAATGGAACAAGGTTACTAATGAAATCATTGGTATATGTACTTGATCGAACCCTTATTAGCCATGATAGGCATTTCATCAAACATGTCACAAATATGTAATCTATAGGTCATAACAATAGATATGAGCATAGGGGTCTCATACTTATATGAGATTCATAAAGAAGTAGTGTTTCCATATAACAATAGTTGCATTATCATCTACTAGGTCATATAAGGCATGCCAACAACTATGGAATTTTTTCAGCAAAGCTATGAGATAGTGACCCCAAATTCTCAACCACTTTTTCAGGGGCTAGGTCTCACGCCATTGCCTATAATTTCATGAAACTTTAAAAAACCATAAAAAAAATGGAATAAAGTTACTAATGAAATCATTAGTATAATTACTTGATTTGGCCCCTACTATCCATGGCAGGGAAGTTTTTCAAACATGTGAAAAATATGAAATCTATAGGTCATAATGACGGATTTGAGCATAGGGGTCTCATACTTATCCGAGATTCGTAAAGAAACAAGTGTTGCCTTATCAAAATAGCTACATTAACATTTATTAGGTCATATATTCATTATTCATTCATTTCCTAATCAAAACATGATAAGAGCCATGCATCATGTCTCGTCATAAAACATACTCATAACCAAAGATATAACCAACAAAAATAACAAGGATACAACATCCATAAAAACCACATATAAATGAGTACATTAACACATGAAATAACAAGTAAAATGATTTCTTAATAATGAATGCATAAGCCAACCAATTCAGGGGACTTCCACAAACCACCCGACCATAGATTGGGTTGAACCAAATATTTATTTCAACCAATCACCTATGTGCCATATTCCAAGCATGAATGTGGGATCTCATGAACAAATAAAACAAAACCAAACCAGGGGCTTCCAAAGGCCAAACCACCTCAATAATCAACCAATTATTCCACCTCACGGTCTTACATCACTAACCATCACTAGATCTCTCTCTACCCAAGTTTTCAAAGGCTTTAGAGCATTTGTTCCAACCAAGGCTTCCAGGACTAATAACTCAACCCATAGTCGTTGTCGAGCTCCAAAGTGTTTGTCCAACCAAGGCTCCAAGAACTAGTAACTCAACCCACAACCATAAGGAACATGAGAACCAATCGTAAAGAAAATAAAATAAACCCACAACACCATGGTTATCCACGAAATGGAAAGGTCGGGAAAAACCACTATCAATCCAGGGCAATCCTCCATGTCAATGAAAGATAATAACCAAAAAACCATATGCATGTGTCATGCATGCCAAAACTAGCAAGGAAATCATACATGCAACTCGGTACTCTACAATCAAAACTTGTTGTAGTTGTTGATTCTGATGTTCTCTTTCACTTTCATACTCTTCTTTTGCCTTCTTTCTTCAAATCCCAAGTGTGCCGGACTCCTCCAAGATTTCTCCAAGAAAATCGAAGTGTCCAAGAGTATGAGAGAGAGAGAGAGAGAATGAGAACTCCAAAATCGAACTAAAAAAAGTCTCATCCGAAAAAAGTTGTGAACTGATCCTCATAAGCCTTTTTTATCAATAAGGCCTCTATTTTTTTTCATTTTCCATTGTTTTCCTTTATTTTCCTCCTCACATGTAACTCGTGACCTTTCACCTCCTTTTTCTTCTATCTTCCATTATTTTCCTTCATTTTCCTCCTCTCATGTAACCTCGTGACCTTTCACCTCCCTTTTGTTCTATTTTCCATATTTTCATAAATAAAATGCCAATTAATGCCTCATGCCTTTCCAAAGCCTTTGCCAAATTCCATAGCCATTAATTAATCCCAATTGATCCCCATCAAGTATGTTTTTTTCCCAACATTCATATTGGAATACGTGCCCCGTGAGCTTGGTTATTATTTTTTCTTTATTAACTTTATTACATGGATTTTTTTACCAAGGTTGTTAAAAAACTCTCCCCTTTTTGGGGGAACACCATCCTTGGTGTTCATCGACACCTACAACCAACTGAATGTTGAAAAAGAAAAAACATACTACACATGGAGCTTTATAACTTATCTCGATGCAATATTTACAATGATCATCTCGCTGATAAGCAAACCAACATGACAAACATAACAACATGAAAACTATAACAAAATGACAACCATGCCATTTATTAGAGATTTATAATACAATGAATGGCAGTATTTACATCCATATACATATATACACATATACCAACATATCACACCAAAACATATGCCCAAAAAAATTCACTCAACAAGTGAATAGAGAAGGATACATAGGCCGCATCTAATCATCCATCTCCCATGTAGCTTCATTGGGCTCGAAGTGATTCCACCGCACTTTAACCTACTCAACTCGCTCAATTCTGAAGCATGACCATATTTCTTTGCAAAATACACTAAGGTTCGGGCCGGAAATTTACTTTTGGCTCCACTCGCAATATAGACCAATCAATCACATGATCAACATATTTAACATACTTTTTTAAGCAATGACACATGGAAAAAAATCATGGAATTTCACTATCGTAGGCGAGTGCAAGTCGATAGGCTACTAATCCAACCCTTTCAAGAGTCTTGAAAGGTCCACAAAACCAAGTCGCCAACTTGGCACATGATTCAATCTTCAAGGACCTCTTCTTGGGCTTGATGTTCAAGTACACTTTTTCCCCCAACTCTGAAAATCCTTAAACATCTTCTTTTGATCTACATAAATTTTATGTATGTCTTGTGCTTCCTTTAGATTCTTCCCGATTACTCGCATTTCATGTTCCATCTCTGCCAACATGTCCAAATCCCCATCAATACCTTGTTCACCGGATCATTCCAATTTATGGGAGTATAACAACTCCGCCCATACAATGCGTCGAATGGACTCATCCTCAATGAATCTTGATACCCATTGTTGTAAGCGGACTCAACCAACAAAAGGTACTCCTCCAATCTACTATGTTGATGCATCACATACATCCTCAACATGTCCTTCAATATTCTCTTGACCCTCTTCGCTTGTCCATTTTTTCTCGTGGATGATAAGCGGTGTTCAAGGCCAATTATGTACACAAACTACAAATAACTCTTTCCGAACCTATAAGTGAACTTAGCATCCCCTGTCTAACATAATATTCTTCAGACACACCATGCAACTTCACCGCATCTCTCGATGAACACATGTGCCACATCACTAGTTTAATACGGAGACTTCATCGGATGAAGTGCACTACCTTTGTCAACTTGTCCACCACAACCATAATGGAATTGTGTTGTCTAGATGTATTAGAAAAACCTATGATAAAATCCATATAAATGACTTCCCATTTCCACTATGGAATCGGAATTGGTTGTATTAACCCACCGTATGCTTACTTTTTCCCTTTACCTATTGACAATCCAAACATCTAGCCACAAACTTTTCCACTTCCTTCTTCAAATTCGGCCAATAATAAAACTTATTCATCATTGTCAATGTCTTGTGATATCTCGGGTGACTTGAATACGACTTAGCATGAACTTACCTCAAGATAAGCTTCTTGATCACACTGTTGTATGGCATATATATCTTGTCCCTAAATTTTACCAATCCATTTGTTGTGAGACAATAGTCCACATTCTGATCACCTATACCTTGGTGTAACCTATGCGTAAGCTCCCTATACCTGTCATCCCTGTTGATTTGCCTCGTAAGATCCGATCTTGTAGATTTGTCCCATAAGATCTCATAGTTGTTATGTGATTCACTTGTATTATCCTACTAAGATAATTTTCAACCATGTTCTCCTTTCCCTCAATGTACCGGACGCTTAATTCAAACTCACTAATCGTGCTCAACCAACTAGCTTGCTCGAAATTTAGATTCGGTTGGTAAAATATATACCTCAACCCATTGTGATCACTCATAAATAGAAACCTCTTTCCAAGAAGATAATATCTCCACATCTTTAATGCATGGATGATCGTTTCCAACTAAAGATCATGTGTCGGATAATTCTGCTCATGCTCATTCATTTTCCTTGATTCATAGCATACCTCTTGTCCTTCCCTGCATAATAATTTCACAAAGACCTATCTTACAATCATCTATACATACCACAAATACTTTGTCTCGGATATGAAATATTTAGAACTAGAGCATTTGTCAACAACTTCTTCAATTGTTCAAAATCGGTTGCACATTCCTCTCGATCATTCCAATTTTTTACCTTGTGTCTGTAGTGATGTAATAGGATATGAAATCCGATAGAATTTATTGATGGACATCCTATAGTAACCTACTATTCCCATGAATTATATTACCTCATCCACATTTGTATAATTTTTTCATTCCATGATAGCCCTTACCGTTTTTGGATCCACTTTTATTCCTTCCTTGGAAACCACACACCCCAAGTAATGTACCTATGTCTAAAAGAAACCGTATTTTCTAAGCTTGTAATACAATTGATTCTCTCTTATAAATATCAATACTCTTGCTAAGTGTTTGACATGTGCTTCCTCATTCTTAGAATATATCAATATTTCACCAATAAATACAATAACAAACTTGTCCAGGGATAAGGATGCAACACACTATTCATCAAGCACGTAAAGGTAGTTGAAGCATTATTCAAACCAAATGGAACTACAAAAAACTCATAATTCCCATGCTTGGTTTGGAAATTTGTCTTGTATATGTCCTCTTCTTTAATGTGTACCCAATGGTATCCCTGATCTCGGATCAATCTTTGAGAATATTGTTCCTCCCTTCAAGTCGATAAAAAAAGTCATCAATCCTCGTAAATGAATACCTATTCTTAATTGTTACCATGTTCGATTTGCTTGTAATCAATGCATAGCCTCGATATTTCCATCCTTATTCTTCACAAAAAATATTGGTTCCCCCCAAATAAATACACTTGTCCTAATGTATTATTTTTTCAAGCATTTCCTTCGACTACAACTTCGGCTTTGTACTAACTCGGAGGTGCTCATCCTATATGGCACCTTTGATGTTGGTGCTTCCCACGGTACCAACTCAATAGAAAAGTCACACTTCCCCGTGAGGTGGAAACTACGAAATATCTTATGGAAATACATCCCGAAACTACCGCAAGATCGGGTACCTATTAAATACCTCTCGCATCCTCATCCTCCTTACCTTTATCACTAGAAATATGCACTAAAAATAACACACGCCCTTTTTTGACAAATCGCACTTTTTCCCTGCATATTTGTTACCATTCTAACTATTGTTGCCTTCTTATTACCCTCGTAATATGTTATGTTCTCCATTGTCATCCAAACACTCAATAGCTTTGTCATAACAATCCACCTTAGTCCCTGTGAAGATATCACCAATCCATGCTGAAAATAATATTGTATGATCCCAACGGTAGTACATTAAAATGTGCTCATGTAGGCATACCATTCACTCAAATGCACAAGCTCTTACCCAATTATGAACTCTCTTTTTATGTACCTGTATCCAACTCGCACTAACCAAGATTTTGTATGCACTTCTTTATTCAAACCACACTTACCCACCAAGTGAGGGTTAACATAACTATAATTAGATCTAGGGTAGATAAATATAGAAACAACTTGATCAAAAAGCTTACCATCCATATCGATAATGGATGCCTAATGATCGACATGCCCGGCATCCAAAGCTTCATAAATACGAGGAATATTTTTTCCAACATCCCCCATTGTTTGTGCTTCCCGAGCATTGTAAATTTACTGGTTTGCCACTCCCCGATGTTGTGGAAAATATCTCGTGCGATGATCTTTGCCACAAGTAAAACACTACAAGGGATTACTACCATCACCCTTCTTCCGCTCCTCATATCGAAATCCTTGTCCTCTCGTCAAATGCATTGAACTTATTAGGTGGTGTTGCATTCTCTTTGTTGCCTCTATCCTAAGGTCTTGTACGCTTCTTATCACATTTTCCTTTATTCTTCTCATTACCTTTCCAATCTTGCTTAGTCTCATATTTACACTTTTATTGATCATAACAATGCGTTAGCTTCCTAATGGATTCCTCCAATTATTTAGGCTCATCAAATCGAATCTTGTCCTTGGATGCCATCGACAACCCATCGATGAATCTCTCAATATTGGCCTTCTCCTTCTTGAGGTAAGGCACATATCTCGATGAACTCAAAAAAATATTCTAGTGTTCTCCCCATTGATCATATATCTCATATTTATCTCATATAATTAATTTTCCTCGTCATCGTAGTATCTCTACGATAGATACTTCTTTCGAATAGTCTCTCGAACTCACTCCATGTCAACTTATCTTTCCGAATACCTACGACATTCTTAACATCTTCCCAATAGATGTTTGATTTACCTTTAATCATCGAATGTACCTTTTATGGCCTTCATGTTCATCTGAGTAATCATGAAATCTAAATAACTTATTCATTCCAAAGCAACCATGTTTCGCATCTTGTGACTTATTCATTTTCTTCTCATCAAATGTAGATGGCTTTTCTTTCTTGAACTCATTTGAAAAAATATCCCCTATCACTCCTCCTATAAGGATTATAATGATGATGACCATGATACATGTTTGAACTAGAACTAGAGTAAACCCCATGTCCACTTCCTCATCTATCAGGTGTATCCAAGAATTTTCCATCTCTCGAATGTTTCCTCTCTATCCAACATGTACCCACCATGCGACCTCGCTACCATATGCTCCATTAGTTATATCCAGCTTTTCTATGATTGATTCTAAGCGGTCCGTGTATTTGCAAGTCCTGAAAAGCTCTAAAGAATCACACGCATTGACTCTTGCTTGTTTCTCCCTGCGCCCTAACCCGAATCTCTTGTGATTGAATGATTTGATCATTGTCTTTTTTCAACTCCTTGTTTCTGCCTTCAAACTTCTCAAAGTTTCTTCTATGTGAGGGTGTACTCATCACCATGTTTCTCATATGATCCATAGGGGGAACCTTATGAGTTGTATTCTATCATCTTTCTAGTCATTTTTTATTCTTCTCTTCCTGCGAGCATATCATGTCGGTTAAACCAAAACATAAACATAACCAACATACCTTAGTGTAGTTCAAGGGAGGATATCTCTATCTGCAAGATCAACCAAATTAGCACAATACATGTATAATCATAATCATAAAAATATATAGATATCATCTCAATCATTCTCCTAGTTATCATGCATGATGCCACAACTACAACACCAACTACACATAATTCATTCATAAAAACATATGTACAACACACATGCATACATAATACATATGAACACCCGACATGCATCCATGACGAATACATCTTGATAAAAACACCATAAAATTCTACATGACATCGCAACGACAACCATGAACGCCACCATCCATACAAAACAAGCACATAGACCACAAGCATAAGGACACATATGCAACCTACATGTACATATGACAACACATTCATCCAAGGAGAACGAAAGCATGCTATGATACCACCTTGTAACACCCTTTATCCCACATTTACCCAAGCTAACAGGGTCTAATGGGGTAAAAAATGTGATGAGAGGCTACTATGATGTGATTCAACTTCCCATGTACAATTAAGGAAGTGGAACCAACAAAAAAAAACCATTATGACCTTCCCTCAAGAGCTACAAACCCTTCAAGAGACAACCAACCCTTTCAGTGTGCTTAACCCCTAAGACAACTTATCATTTTACTGATATAAACCCTCAATTGCTCCCATGACAAGCCATGCATGTGAGTGAGGCCTTCCGAGTCGCTCCCACAGATAAGTCATGCCGGAAAATGTGGACTTTTTCAGAAGATATGAGAAAGTGACCCTAGATTCTCAACCACTTTTTTCGGTGGCTAGGGTCTCACGCTAGCGCCTATAATTTCATGAAACTTTTAGAAGCCATAAAGAAAAATGGAATAATGTTACTAATGAAATCCTTGGTATAAGTACTTGATCCGACCCTACTATCCATGGCAGGAATTTTCTCGAACATGTCACAAATATGTAATCTATAGGTCATAATGATTGATTTGAGCATAGGAGTCTCATACTTATCCCGAGGTTCGTAAAGAAGCGATGTTGCCTTATCACAATAGTCGCATTAACATATATTAGGTCATACATTAATTATTCATTCATTTAATAATTAAAACATGATAATATCCATACATCAAGGTCGTCATAAAACATACTCATAACCAACAAAAATAACAAGGATATAACAACCGTAAAATCCACATATGAACAAGTACATTTACACATGAAATACTAAGGAGAAGGAGCTCTTACTAATGAATGCATAAGCCAACCAATTCGGGGAGTTCCATGAACCACCTGACCATAAATTGGGTTGAACAAAATCTTTCTTTCATCCAATCACCCTCATTCCATATTCCAAGCATGAATGTGGGATCTCATGAAAAAAAATAAAAAAAAACTAAACCAAGGCTTCCAAAGGTAAAACCACCTCAACCCTCAACTAGTGATTCCACCTCACGATGCAGACATCACTAACCATCACCAGATCGGTCTCTACTCAAGTTGTCTAGGGCTCCAGTGTTTGTTACAACCAAGGCTTCCACTACTAGTAACACAACCCAAAATTGTTGTCGGGCTCTAAAGTTTTTGTCCAACCAGGGATTCTAGGACTAGTAACTCATCCCAGCAAGGGCTCCAAACATTTTTTCCAACCAAGGCTTCCAGGGACTAGTAACTCAACCAAAGTTGTTATAGGGCTTTCAAAGAATTTTTTCCAACCAAGGCTCCAGGAACTAGTAACTCAACCCACAACCATAAAGAACATGAGAACCAACTAGAAAACAAAAGGAAAGAAACCCATAACACCATGGCTATCTAGAAAATGGCATGGATAAGAAAAAACCATTATCGATCTAGGAAATCCTCCATGTCAATGACATATCATAACCAAGAAACCACATGCATGTTCCACGCATGCAAAAAAATAGCAAGGAAATCATACATGCAACTCAGTGACTGCAAGAAAAACATAATGTAGTTTATGATCTTGATGTTCTCTTGCACTTTCCTTCTTTTGTTTTTTTCCTTCTTGATCCAAATCCCAAGTGTGCCACACTCCTCCAAGAGTGCTCCAAGAAAACTCTATGTGTACTAGAGTATGAGAGAGAGAAATAATGAGAGCTCCAAAAAATGATCTCACAAAAGTATCAAATCGACAAAAGATGTGAATTGATCCTCGAAGCATTTTTTATCAATGAGGCCTCTATTTTCTTCATTCTCCATTATTTTCCTTCATTTTCCTCCTCACATTTAGTATGTGGACTTTCACCCCTCTTTTTCTCTTATTTTCCATTATTTTCATAAACAAAATGCCAATTAACGTCTCATGCCTTTCCAAAGCCTTTTTCATTTCCTTTTCCAATTTCCATAGCCATTATTGATCCTAGTCACTATGTTTTCTCCCAACATTCATCTTGTAATACGTGTCCCATGAACCTTGTTATTATTTTTCCTTTATTAACTTTATTACATGCATTTTTTTTACCAAGGATGTTACAACTTCTTTCTCTTTGTTATGCCTTTATGCCAATTCTCACTCTTCTTGCTCCACGAGCATCATTTTAACTTTCACAAAAGAAGCCCTGCAAATTCCTATGAGAAGGTGGTAAGACAAGCTCCAAAAAAATTCCATTTACTTAAATGGGCTTTGGTGAAGTCCCATAAAAATCATGGGTATTTGGGAAGTTGGGATCCATTGATAATGAATAAGGCAATAGGAGAAAACTTAATTTGGAGATTTTTCACCCAAGATGAAGACTGTCGAAAGCGGTCTTGAAGGAAAAATATATTAAGTGAGGAAGAGCTCAATGTCCGGAATCCATCCCGATAATGAAAGGACGTTCCTCCATCTAGAGATTATTTATTTTAGCATCCCCCCTTATCCACTTTGAATTTTATTGGAAGCTAGGGAAATCGTAATAGTATTAAGTTGTGGACTGATAAGATTATGGACCGGTGGCCTCTTGAGTGATATCCTAAATTCCTTCCCTTATGAAAAAAATTTTGGTGCTCAAAGGAAATTTAGATTGGTTGACATCTCTAATCAAGATGAATATGGAAATTGAATGAATTGCAAATAAATAAAATCTTCCACCAAATCTCCAACACTTGGTTTCCAAGCTTTTGAACTGTTGATAGGTTGTGTGCTTTGGAAAAAGGACGATGAAGATCAAATCGGTTGGAATGATTTAAATTCTTTAGACAAGTAAGGGTATGTGACTTTTTCTCTTTCATTCCAATGTGCCTCAAAATCTCAACTTCTAGAAAAAAATATGGAATACTAATGATAATCCAAAGGTGAATTCCATCGTTTGGCTCCTTGCACATAAGAAAATATTAACATATGAGGACCTTAGAAAGAGAAGCACTATGGCCCCTTAATATGCTCTCTCTACAAGAAGCACGTCAAATATATCTCTCATATTTTTTTGGGATGTGAATTTACAAAAAATGTATTAATGGAGGTAACATGTCCTCTCCACACCGATTCTAATGGCCCTATGCTTTGTAAGAATTCTTCTCCTCTTGAGAAAAAAAATTACAAAGAGAGTATTATAGGAAAACCTCTTCTCAAAATGTATTGGGAAGCCCTCCTAAATTTATATCATGGAAAGTTTAATTTGCAGTAATAATGCAATATTTAATAAAAATCTTACCCCTCCCCAAAGAATTGCAATTAAATCATTATCATTATGTGTCAAATTTGAAGCTCAAAAGCATGATCGTAGCTCTCTCGTGAAATATTTGGATTAGAAAGAGCAAGTATGGATTAGTAAATTGGTAGGTATGTATAACAACCCACAAATGTCTAGTTGGAATTTGCAAAAAGACAGGAGAATACCTGGAAGATTAGAATGAAAGATGTAGGATTTAAATCTTGGAAGAGTAGTAGACAAGGATGGATTCTCTGTTTTGATGGGGCATCCAAAAAAATCCGAGGATTGGTAGGAGGGGTAGGGGCTCTTTATTTCCCTCAAGATGACAAAGTGTTCCGAAAGTACTCATGGGGACTTCAGTCACACGATAAATGATCGAAAGATGATTCATGATATTTATCAGGGGTCTCTTGATTGCCAAAAAAAATAGGTGAAAGAGCTCACAATCCTGGAGACTCCTCCTTATTTTGTAGAATTTAGTTAAAGGCTCAATTTTTGAAGGGAAAAAATCTCTAGAAAATATCATGTAAAGAGCATGGAAAATGGTAAAAGACATTCCATCAATATCATACTTTTCATGTATTACTAGACCATAAAAAAGAAGCACTTGAGCTCGATAATGATGGATGCAAATTGAAAGGGGAGAATTGTGAATAAATAACCAAATTAGGCCATCAATCATCCCTTAATGGAGTCTAGTAACTCAAAAACTAATTTAACTTTCATGAAAATCAACTCATCAAATGAGGTTCATAGTCTTCAAGAACTTTATTATCAATCAATAGATTTATGTTTTGTAAATGTTGCATTTAGCTTGGAAATTTTGTAAGGTATATACCTACAAAAAAACCCCATTTTTGTTGCTCATAAGTATGCTCATTGGGATAACTCTTGGATAAGAAAAAAAATGATAGAAAAATTAAATACTCTGCAACTTTAACTTCCTCAAAGAGCAATAGAGAACCCTCCCCCTCATAGCACTCTAAGAAATCTATTTATATTCATAACTAATATTATATGGGTTTTTTTCAATCTCAAGACTAATTTAAATTTTTTATTTTATTGATTTAGATATTTATTTCAAGTTGAGTTTAGATTCACAATAAATTTATTATATTTTGTTTTAAATTATTTTAATTCAAATTATCATGAATGTTAATGGGCAATTCGATTCATGATAATTAAAATAATTTAAAACAAATATAATAAATTTATTGTGAATCTAAACTCAACTTGAAATAAATATCTAAATCAATAAAATAAAAAATTTAAATTAATTCTTGGATTGAAAAACCATATAATATTAGTTATGTGTTTCTTAGAATGTTATGAGAGTTATGGCTGCCTCGGAGAAGTTAAAGTTGCGGAAATTTAATTTTTTCTATCATTTTTCTTATCCAAGTTATCCCAATGAGCTGTACTTATGAGCAACAAAAATGAGGTTTTGTAGGTATATACCTTACAAAAAATTTCAAGCTAAATACAACATTTACAAAACATAAATCTATTGATTGATAATAAAGTTCTTGAACGATGAGTTGATTTTCATGGAGTTAAATTAATTTTGAGTTACTAGACTCCGTAAAAAATTGATTGATGGCCTAATTTTGGTTATTCACAGATATACATACCAATTTGCATCCATCATTATCGAGCTTCAGTACTTCTTTGTGGTGCAGTAGCTACATGAGGGAGTATGATATTGATGGAATGTCTTTTACCATTTTCCATGCTCTTTGCATATTTTTCTAAGGATTTTTCCTTCAAAAATTGAGCCTTTAACAAATTCTACAAAGATAGGAGGGAGTCTCCCGGGATTGAGGCTCTTTCACCTATTTTTTTTGGCAATCAAACGATAAATATCATGAATCCTTGCTAATCACAGCCATTGTGGCTAACATCATCTTGAAAATAAGAGCCCCTACCTCCTACATCTGGATTTTCCATGATCCATCCTTATCTGCAAATAACCAAAGATTTAAATCCACCATCTTCATTCTAATCTCATTATTCCTCTGCTTGTCTTTGCAAATTTAACTAGACATTGTGGAATTTATTATACATACCTACCAATTTAATCCATACTTATAACTCTAATCCAAATATTTCCACTGAGGAGAAACTTCTGATCCTGCTTTGAAACTTCAAATTTGACACATAATGATAATGATTTAATTGCAATTCTTTGGGAGAATTCTTATTAAATATTGCATTATTCTGAGCAAATTAAACTTCCCATGATATAAATTTAGGGGCTCCCAATACATTTTGAAAATGTTTTCCTATAATACTCTCTTTACTCAATTTTTTTCTCAAGAGGAGAAGAATTCTTACAAAGCCTTATAGGAGCCATTAGAAATGCAGTGTGGAAGGACATGTTACCTACATTAATACATTTTTATGGGAATTCATTCTAAAAAATATGAGATATATTTGGCGATGCTTAGAAAACATATAAGATAAATACTATAAGGTCTCATATGTTAATATTTTCTTATGTGCAAGGCCAAGTTGATGGAATTCACCTTTAGATTATCATTAGTATTCCATATTTTCGCTTAAGTTGAGACAGTTTGTGGAATGAAAGGAAAGTCACATACCCTTACTTGCCTCTAAAGAATTTAAATCATTCAAGCGGTTGTCTTCATGGGTCACTTTTCAAAGACCTCTACTATTTATCAACGTTCAAAAAACTTGGAAACCAAGTGTTGGAGACTGGTGGAAGATTTTATTTATTTGCGGTTCATTCAATTTCCATATTCCTCTTGATTAGAAGATGTCAACCAATCTAAATTTCCTTTGAGCACCAAAATTAAGGAGAGAATTTAGAGATATCACTCAAGGAGACAGCGAGTCCATAATCTTATCGATCCCTGCTTAATACTATTGCGATTTCTAGCTCGATAAAATTTCACCGAGTGATAAGGGGGATGCTAAAATAATCTCTATGGAAAACCGTCACTCATTCGAGATGTTCAGAACATTAATTTCACCTCACTTAATATGTTTTCATACAGCGATCTCTTGGAATTGAAAATCTCAAGATTAAGTTTTCTCCTATTGCTATTCCTCAATGGATCCCAACTTTCCCAAATACCCATGATGTATAGGACTTCACAGAAAAACATTTAAATAAATGGGAGACACTTTAGGCTCTTACCACCTTCTCATAAATTCTTGAGCCTCTTTTGTGAAAGTTAAAATGTCTCTGTGGAAACACAGAAGAAAATTTGAGTGGCATAAAGCATAACAGAAAGAAGTATACAGCATCATACAACAAATAAATGTAATAAGTTAATAAAGGAAAAATAATAACAGGTTCATGGGATTGCATTACAAGATGAATATTGGAAAACATAGTAACTAGGATCAATAATAGCAGAAATTGGAAAAGAAATGAAAAACTTTGGAAAACATGGGCCGTGGGTGGCATTTTATTTATGAAATAATGAAAAGAGAATTGAAAGTCCACATACTAAATAGTGAGGAGAAATGAGAAATAATGGAGAATGAAAATAGAGGCCTCATTGATAAAAATGCTTGCGAGGATCAATTCACATCTTTTGGCTCGATTATTACTTGTGGATCATTTTGGAATCTCACCATTTCTCTCTCATACTTCTGTGCACTGGAATTTTCTTGGAGCACTCTTGGAGGAGTGTAGTACACTTTGAGACAGATTCCGAGGAAAAACAAAGAAGAAGTGCGAGAGAACATCCAGATCATAAACTACATTAATGTTTTTCTTGCGAAATGTAATTTATATGCTATTTTATGCGTAAATTTAATACATGTGATTTCTTAATTACATGATATCATTGACATGGAAGAGACTCTAGGCTTGATAATGTTTTCTTATCCATGCCATTTTCCTAGATAGCCTCTGTTATGGGATTTCTTTCCTTTGTTTTTCTGAATTGATTCTCATGACTAACTATGGTCTGAGTGCAATTCACTGGGGCATACCCAATTTGGAAAAATTCTTTAGCCTATGCTAGTTGGTGCAGTCATTTGGTTAGAGGAAAAATGATTTGGAACACTGGGCAGATGGATTACTAGTCCTAGAATCCACAGTTGGACAAAAGCACTGCAAACTGCATTCTTGGAATTTTTAGGTATGATTACTAGTAGTGGAAACCTTGGGTATAACAAACACTCTGGAATACAGACAATAGAGACGATGCAGTGGTTAGTGATAATGCAACGTAGTGGAACGTTGAGGTTGAGATGGTTTACCTTTGGCCTTAGTTTAGTTTTTTTTTTTTATTTTTTTCATGAATCCCACCATGCTTAGATTATGGGATGAAAATTGATTGGATGAAAGAAAGATTTTGTTCAACCCAATTTTGTCGAGTGGTTCATGGAACTCCCCAGAGTGAGCCAATGCTATGCATTCATTAGTAAACTCCTTCTCCTTTAATTATTTCATGTGTAATAATACTATTCATATGTAGTTCTGATTTATTATATCCTTGTTATTTTGTTAGTTATGAGTATGTTATAACATTTATGATATATGGATATTATCATGTTTTAATTATTAAATGATAGATAGTGAAAATGTATGACCTAATATATGTTACCCAATGCGGCTTATTGTGATAAATTTAACCTTTACTTCTTTATACCGAACCTCGAATAAATATGAGACTCCTATGCTCAAATCAATCATTATGACCTATAGATTATATTTGTGACATGTTAAAAAAGATCAAGTACTTTATACCAAGGATTTCATTAATTTAACATTATTCCATTTTTCTTATGGCTTCTAGAAGTTTCATGAAATTATAAACTGATGGCGTGAACCAATACTGAAAAGTGGTTGAAAATCTAGGGTCACTCATATCTTCGAAAAGTCGATTTTACAGCATGACTTGCTTGTGAAATACGCCATGCATGTAGCTCATGGAAGATGATAAGTTGTCTTAGGGTTAAGCACTGAAAACAATAGCAACTCTTGAGAGGTCATAATGAGTTTTTTTTGGTAGTTCAAACTCACTAATTATACATGGGGAGACCAGATCACATCATAATAATCACATTTTACCCCATTGTATTAGCTTAGATAAATGGATAAATTATTTACAAATTGGTATCATAGCATTAAGCTAAGATTCTCACTGGATGGATGTGTTGTCATATGTACATGTAGGTTACATATGTATCACTTTATGCTTATTAGTCTATATTAGCTTGTCATGTAAATTTTATACAATTGTTTTTATCAAGATGTATTCGTCATGGATACATGTCGATATTCATATATATTATGTATGCATGTGTGTTAATACATATATTTTATGGAAATGAATTATGTAGTAGTTAGTAATGGCATCATGCATGATAACTAGGAGAATATTGAATGATATCTATATATTTTATGATATATACATGTAATTGTATCATAAAAACTCCCTTGAGACTACACTAAAACCTGTTAATTTATGTTTATGTTTTGGTCATGACATGTCATAGCGAAGAAGAGGATAAAATGACTGAAAAGATAAATTTTAATAAAGGATTCCCCTATGGAGCTCATGAACATGTGATAGTACACCCCTCACATAGAAGAAACTTTGAAGTTTGAAAGCCTGGGGTGAAAAAAGACAATGTCAATCTAGAAGATGCAATGACGCTTGGCGCTAGCGAAGTCAATGCGATGATTCTTCATTTTGATTTTACAAATATGACATATTAAATCAATCATAGAAAACTGGATAATGGAGCATATAATGCTTATTTCATATGAGTGAAATTTTTATGTTGGATAGAGAAGAAGCTCGAAGATGGAAAATTCTTGGATTACTGATAGATGAGGAAATGGGCAAGGAACACTCTAGTTCCCAGATTCAAACGTATCATGAGTCATCATCATTATAACATAGGAGGAGTGATAGAGATATTTTCAAATGAGACTAAGAAGAAAAGCCATCTATTTAGCGAAAAATAGATAAATCACAAGATCTGAAATATAATTGCTAGTGATAAATTTATTTAGATTTCATGATTACCATTGAACATGAAAATTTATAAAAATTACATTGATATTAAAATGGAAATCAAACATCTATTAGGAAGATATTAGAATATCGAAATATTGAAAGATAAGTTGACATGGAAATGAGTTGAGAGATAACCGAAAAATATCTATGAAATACTCACAATAACGAGAAAGTGAATTATATGAGATAAATATAGGATATATGATCAATGGGAACACTAGAACGAGTTCTTAAGATATATGCCTTACCTGAAGAGGGAGAGGCCAATATTGAGAGGAATTCCTTGATGGGATTCTCGATAACATCGAAGGACAAGATTGATTTGATGAGCCTAAATAATTGGAGAATCCATTAGAAAAGCTAGCGCGTATTCATGGTCAATAAAAGTAGCAAATGAGACTAAACAAGATTGGAAAATATGGAAAAGAATAAAAGAAAATGATAAGAAGCGTACAAGGCTGCTTAGGGCCTAGAGGCAACAAAGAATGCAACACCACCTAATAAGTTCAATGCATTTGAAGAGTTTTTAGATTTACGTATGAGAGCCGAAGAAGAAGTGATGTGAAGTAATCCCTTAGTCCACTTGTGGCAGATCATCGCACGCTGGACAATAAAAAATGCACAAACATGGAAATTTTGTGCTGGAAATATATAAACAATGGGGATGTTGGAAAAAATATTCCTCGTATTTATGAAGCTGGATGCAGACATCTTGATCATTAGGCATCCATTATCGATATGGATGGTAAACTTTTGATCAAGTTGTTTCTATATTTATCTACCCTAGATCTAATTACTAAGTTATATTAGCCACCTCACTTGGTAGGTAAATGTAGTTTTGAATAAAGGGCATACAAAATATGCGGTTAGATACTGATACATAAAAGAGTTCATAGTAGGTAAAACTTGTACATTTAGTAGTGGATGCCTACATGAGCACATTTTAATATTATACCGTTAAGGATCATACAATAATTATTTTCGAGCATGGGTGGTGATATCTTCACGGGACTAAGGTATGACAAAGCTAACCAATGTTTGGATATTGTAGAAGAACATAACATAATACCGAATGTATAGAGGCAACAATAGTTAGAATGGCAACAAATATGCGAGTAACGATTGTCAAAAAGAGCGTATTATTTTAGTGCATATTTCTAGTGATAAGGTAAGGAGATGAGGATGCGGAAGGTGATGCCGATCTTGCGGTGGGTTGAGATATATTTCCATAAGATGTTCAGTTTCCACCTCACTTGAAAATAATGACTTTTCTATTGAGTTAGTACCGAAATCACCAACATCAGGTGCCATATAGAATGAGCACCCGAAGTGGGCTACAGCTGAGATGCTGAAAAATAATACATTGAACAGTGCGCATATTTATTTGGGGGAATAATATTTTTGTGAAGAATAAGGATGAAATAGCTCGAACTTCATTGTTGAACATGTAGCACAATTAGAATAGGTATTCATTCATTGTTTTTATCGGTGGAAGGAAGACAGTATTCTCAAGATGTCTGAATCAGACCATTAGTACATTAAATAGCATGGAAATTATGAGTTTTTGTAGTTCCCCAGTTTGAATAATGCTTCAACTACCTTGCGTGCTTGATAGATAATTAATGTTATTACATCAGATTTATTATTGCTTATTAGTGAAATATTGATATTCTAAGAATGAGAAACACATGTCAAACACACTTAGCAAAATATTGATGACTATAAGGAGAATCAATTGTATTACAAGCTTAGAAAATCTGATTTCTTTTAGACATGGAATTTCACCCCAAGTCAATGTGAATTTCCAAGGAAAGAGACAAAGTGGATCCAAAAAGCAGTAAAGGCTATCATGGGAATGAAAAAAATTATACAAATATGGATGAAAATTCATGGGAATAATTAGATTACTATAGGATGTCCATCAATAAATTCTATCGGAATTTCATATCCCTATTACATCACTACAGTACAAAATAAAAATTGGGATATTGAGAGGAATGTGCAACAATTGTTGAAGAGTTGTTATTAAAATATGCAAGTTCTAAATATTTCATATCAGACAAAAATATTTATTGAGTATATATAGATGATTATGGAATGATCTTTGTGGGTAATATGCGGGAAGGACAAGGAAATTATCTTATGGGTAAGGAAAATGAATGAGTATAACAATTATCCGACACATAATCTTACAGATTAGAAAGCAATCATCCATGCATTAAAAATATTGATATTATCTTCTTGGAAAGGAATTTCTATTTATGAGTGATCCTGAAGGTGGAGTATATATTTTACCAGCGAATCTAAATTTAGTAACTAATTTGGTGGAGCCTGTTAAGTAGTTTGGAAGTAAAGCGTCTGTATTGAAGAAGAACATGGTTAGTATCTTGAAAATAGGAAATACAAGTGAATCACATAACAACTGAGGATCTTATGGGACAAATCTGGGTGAACAAATCAAGGATGGTATAGGTACCAAGTGGGTGATCGAATAATGGACTATTAATCTCACAATAAACAAGTTAATAGAACAGGACAAAGATATATGCCATACAACGATGTGACCAGAAAAACTATCTTAATTAAGTTCATGCTAAGTGGTATTCAAATCACTTGAGATATCCGCAGACATTGACAATGATGAATAGAGTTTTATTATTAGCTGAAGAGAGTGGAAAAGTTGTGGCTAGATATTTGGATTGTCAATAAATAAAGAGAAAAGTAAGCATACGGTAATTAATACAACCAATTCACGATTCCATAGTGGAAGTAAGGAAGTCATTTGTGGATTTTTAGGTTTTTCTAATACATCTAGACAACACAATTCCCATTATGAGCAATATTGACAAAGATAGTACACTTCATCTGATGAAGTCTCGTATTAAACTAATTGATGTAATTTCTCCTTGTGAAAATCATTAGTACATGTCAATATTTGAAATTATGTTAGGCGGGGATACTAAGTTACTTATAGGTGCAGGTATTTGTAGTTTGTGTACATAGTTGGCCTTGAATACCGCTTATCATTACTATGGACAAAAACATCAGAAGAATGATGAAGGACATGGAGGATGTATGTGATAAATCATCAACATAATAGATTGGAGGATACCACGATTGGTTAGTCTACATACAACAATAGATATCAAAGATTCATTGAGGATGAAGTCATTCAGCATTTATATGGAAATTTGAATTATTATACTCCATAAATTAGATGTTGATGAAACAAGGTATATAGGCAGACATGTTAACGAAGATGAGAATGCGAGTAATCGGGAAAGAATACAAAGAAGCACAAGATATACATAAAATTTATGTAGATCAAGAAGATAGGATTTCGGGTTAGAGAAAAGTGCCAGACATCAAGCCAAGAGGTCTGGAGTGAATCGTAATGCCAAGTTAACGACTATTTTGTAGTTTTCAAGACTCTTGAAAATTTGGATTATTAACCTATCGACTACCTTGATAGTGGGCATGATTTCCATGCTTCAATCATTAAAAATATTAAATATATTGATCTGATTGTTAATTACATAGCAGTGGAAAATAAATTTCAGCCTGTAGTATATTTTGCAAAGAAATATGAGTCATACTTCAAATTCAGCGATTAGTAAATCACTTGAGCCAATGGCGCACATGGAGAGATGGATGATTAGATGCGTCTATATATCCTTCTCACTGTTGGCAATTTTTTGTGCCTATTTTATTGTGTTTTCCTCATTTAATATATATAACTACTTATATACTATGATGTCAACTCTTGCCATTCATTATTATAAAAATCTCAACAAATAGCATGTTCATCATTTGTTTATAATTTTCATGTTGTGTATATCAATATTCTATCATGAGATGATCATGTAAACTCCTTGCAGCTGGCATTCAACATGAAACCATATTGTAATATATTTCACCATTTATTCTGTGATGTAAATGTCGTGAACACCAGATGTTCTAAAGGGGAAATTTTAACAATATGAAAAAAATCATGTAATAATTGTAAGAAAAACAACAATAATCACAGGCATATCAATATGATATTGAAATTTGCAAATGAATCGTGAGCCGAACCAATGGCTATGGAAACTGGAAAGGCATGAGGCATTAGTGGCATTTTGAAATATGGAAAATAGAACAAAAGGAAGATCCGCGAATTTTTTGGAGGAGAAAATGAGGAAAATAATGGAAGATAAGAAGAAAAGGAGGTGAAGATCCGCAGGTTATGTGAGGAGGAAAAAAAGGAAACAATGGAAAATGAAAATAGAGGCCTTGGTGATAAAGCCTTGAAGATCAATTCTGGCCCTGAACAAGACTTTTTTGTTCGATTTAAATTCTCATTCTCTCTCTCTCTCATACTCTTGGACTACCATTTTTCTTGGAAAATCTTGGAGAGTGCAGCACACTTAGGAAGAAAAGATGAAAGAGTATAGTGAAGAGAACATCGGGAATCAACAACTACAACAAGTTTTAATTGTAAATGCCGAGATTTACATGCTATATTTCCTGCTAGTTTTAGCATACATAGCTACATGCAATTATCTTTCATTGACATGGAGAATTTACTAGATTAATAGTGGATTTTCCAGTATACCTTTGTGGATAATAGGTTTATTTTGTATATACAGGCAATTCTCATGATTCCACTTTGGATTCTTGGAACTTAGTTGGACAAACACTTTGGAACTCGACAACGACTATAGGTGAGTTAATTAATTTGGATTAGAACAAAATCTCTAAAACACTGAAAACTTGGGTAAATGAAATGATGGATTGAAATGATGCTAGGCCGTAGTGGAATGGATAGTTGATTATTGAGATACAGCCTTTTAAGCCTGAATTTGAATTTGTTTTATTTGTTCATGAATCCATTCCATGCTGGAATATAACATAAATATTAGTTGGAATAAATATTTAGTTCCAACTAATCTATGGTGAGTGAACTGTGGAAGTCCCTTAGTGAATTGGCTATGCATTCATTATTAAAGAATCATTTTACTTGTTATTTCATGTGTTAATGTACTCATTTATGTAGTTTGCTGGATGTGCATATCTGTGCTTATATTTAGTTATATCTTCAGTTATGAGAACCATGTTTTATAGCCGGGCATGATGCATAATGCTATCATGTTTTTGATAGGAAATGAATAGTAGTAGATATATGACCTAATAAATGTGTAAACTATTTTGATAAAGTATGTATTTACGAATCTCGAATAAGTATGAGACCCGCATACTCAAATCATCATTATATTCCTATAGATTTCATATTTTTCACATGTTTTAGGCTTCTACCATGAATAGTAGAACCAAAATCAATGAATTAATACTAATGATTTCATTAGTAACTTTATTCCATTTTTATAGTTTTTTTAAAGAGTTTCATGAAATTATAAATGATAAGCGTGGGGACTACAATTGCAAAAGTGAGTTGAAATTTAGGGTCACTATATAGCGCACATGAAAATTCCATAGTGTGGCATACTGAAGTGATGATAATGCAACTTGTGTATAATAAGAAACACTGCACTCTTTATGAATCTCATATAAATATAGGACCCCTATGCTCATATCCTATTGTTATGACCTATAGATTACATATTTATGTGGTTTGATATCATGAAAGCTAATGCGTCAAGTACATACAATGATTTCATTAGTAACCTTGTTCCATTATTTTTTATCATTTGCGAAAGTTTCATGGGGGGTGACCTTAGACTAGCCTTTGAAAAGTATTCAAAATCTAGAGTCGATGTAATAAAAATACCTAAAAATTTTCCGCGATCGATAACTGTGAGCAACTTGAGGCCTCAAATGCATTGCATAGCTTTTCCATATTGCTGACAGAAAAGTTCATATCGGTAAATTTAGCTCTCATGGTCGCCCCTTTGAAATGATTAGTTATTACCTCACAAAGGGATTTGTAACTCTTGAAATAGGTCAAAATGAATTTTGTTTTATTGGCTCACTTCCTTAAATATAAATGGGAAGTTGAATCACATCATAGTATCTTCTTGTCACATTTTTACCCAAAATAGGCGGTGCTTTGGGTAAATGTGGGAAGTGGTGTTACAAAGAGATGATATTAACATAAAGCGAGTATAAGAAAGAAAAGAAGATAATATTTACATAAAATATAGTAGAGAGAAATGCCTTGATAAGAACAAAACACCCAATAGGTTGATATTGAAAACTCCCAAGGAAAATAAATTTCCATTTAAATTTTATTAGACCTCACTTCTGTACTGAGATGAATATCATTTTAGGATTAGAATTCTAGACATTTGAATTCCTTTGGCAATTCAACCATTTAACCAAAATATTCCAACTTGTAACTGCTTCCTCAATGACTATATTCCATGTATAAATCTAAGATTTCCTTGATTTTATGACCTAGAAAACTTCAGAAAGGAATCCAATTCTTTTAGAAGCCTTTTAATATTATTGTGGGCACCTAACTGAAGAGTGTGTGTCATTAACAAATTTAGAGTGATTTATGCTTTAATACCTGCAGAAAAATATAATTCATGGAAGGATCACACATCTCCTTTCATATTCCTGTGCAACTAAAGAAATCTACCATAGCAATATATAATAAATGAGATAGACTCATAACAACTTGAAAAATAGCCAACAGCTACATTAATAAAGGAAAATCAACTTTGATATTGCATAAATAAATCCATGTTCATTGCGCCAAAGCCAATTTTCCATTGGCGAAATTAATGATTTACTCACGTCAAATGCCTTTCCATATTTGAAGCGATGATCATTCTTTAAATATGCGATTTTAGTATGTAATTAATTGCCTCTTGGAACTAGGATGATATTATCAAATATATCTCTAATGCACATATACTACTTGATTTTCTAATATAATTATGGGCATAATATACTTAATCCTTTGGCCAAAATATTTGAGTTCACTTTATAGAACATTATAGAGTGATATCGACAAAATATTGAAACGAACCTGAATTAGATATTGTAGGATCAAGGCTAAAAAAATTAATTTGTCCCCTCATACAATGTTGCTAAGCCATTCTCTGAAAATAAATTTTATTACCTCTAAAATTGTTATTAATAATGAACAAATAATCCATCCAATCTTAATTCTTTATGCAGCTTGAAAGAAGTACAACTTGTAATTTAATTCTATAGTGAACAACTTGTTAGCACATCATTATATTCTTATGAAATACATAAGAAAATGTTCCAACATTGATTGTTACGCTTTAAATTTGCGAAAATGCAGTATTCTCTGAAATCATTGAATTTGCGTGCTAGTTGCTACAACACCCTCAAAATTTCATTAGGGGAGACACAGGTCTAAATCGGCCTCTAGAAATAATAAAATAATATTTATGAACTTTTTACCATGCTGAACCATGGATTAAATTCAATTCAAAGTTGTTACCAAAATAAAATTAATAAAAAAATTTGTATTGATGTGAGTATAAATAAGAATGAACTTTTCAAGAAAAAGTCATTATCATTGAACAACTAATGCATTTGTCCTTTGTATTTAAATAACTTAAAATAAAATATAAATATAATTTATAAATTCTCAATTATATTATATTCTATTAATTAAAATTTATATTATTTAAATTTTATAATAACATGTAATTAATATACTATATAAGAATAATATAATATAATAAATGTATAGGGATATGCATTGTTTCTTTCAAGAAATATGAAATGACAATAATATATTTTTATTCAGAAAGTGTGAAATGACATTTATTATGAGTACTTTACTCTGACTTTAAAAGTACTTAGAGCACTACCATGGTTAACCATGAGTTTTTTATCCACCATTGAGAATGTGACAAGTAAGTACCTTTAACTCAAGCAATGCCACCTCAACTATTAGGGATGATGTCATCCCCTAAAATGTGATTGGTTCTCATAAAATGAATTTTGATTGTACATTTTCCTTAGGAGGCCCATTTTACACCTCAAAATTCCCCTAATGTTCCTTCATTTAAATTTTGGAGTCTCGTAATGATCATGTGAACTATTGTTTAGAGTCATTAAAGTCATCATTTCTCATACTTTTCTAAGTGTTCAAGTCTTTCCCTATAAAATATAAGTGTTAGTGCACCCCACATTGTTTCGGGAACTGTTAACCTAAAGTTCTTGGGTTGATGAACCTTCACAGATCAGGGGCATGCCATTACAAGAAGGACTCACTTAACCAACTTCTATGCAAATAACTAGAATCTATAGGTTGCAGACCTTACCCGAATACCCCTCGGTTGAAGTAGATCTTGCGGGGTGCAAACCCCCTGCAACACTTTGTGCTCCTTAATTTGTAAATCAACAAAGAATGAACACAAAATCCTAGTTGTACAACATATATATGTTTTATATGTTAGTGGAAATCATGCATAACGTCATAAAAACAACATTAAATGTTCAATTGATGATCATTACACATGTATAAAATATTATTGACACGTAAACATCAGGAACAAGATGACTCTTCTATTATTAATGACATGTACAATAAATAAATGTGGAGAGATCACCTAAAATCTGCCACGGACTTTGAGCATACCGTCCTCTGGATCCGTCTAGCCCTAGCCTCTCAAGATTTCTTCCAAGGATAATGTACAACGGATGTCACATAGGGTGGTGAGCATCTCAAGGAAGCATGGGTTTCCTGCAAATATCTTGGAAGTGCAGGAGGCACGGCAATATATCAGACTTGGATAGGGCTCCAACATCATATAATATCTATATTTCTCTCTCTCTTCCTCCTTTAGACCATTCCCTTGAGGGGTTTTATACTCCCTAAAATTAGTTTTTACAGTTGGGAACAATTAGGCCACGGGCTGGGATGGTTAAGTTACTAGAACAACTGTAAACCCCGCCTCTAAAATAGGGAAAAAATATATTTTTTAATGATTAAAATGGCATACACAATTCTGTATGTATGGACTCGCGTATATACATGGAAAATTCTGAGAAAAGTTGTGTATGGGGTTTAAGATACTATTTTTTGAGAGATATGTCCAAGTCTATAGGGAAGGGTTGCCCAAGGCCAATGTATAAATCATCAAGTATAAGTTGGTGATAAATGATGCTATAACAAATGCCCCCTAATATATGAGGTCAGAAGGGGTACATGATGACCAAAATGTATTATGTGCATAAAAAGAACCTTGCGAGGACTAGAGAGGACTTCACCAGATTTCAACTTGCCAAAAAACCAGTGAGAGAGATCAGAGAGATAGCTCATGTCAGAGGCAAGCATACCCATGCTCAGTGAAAGACAAGCATGTCTGCATATGAAGTATAGAGCGGATCCAAAATGTATATAGGTATAGCTGAGATCTAAAGTACATAATGAATCATCTGATTACTGCCCGGAAGTACAAGTTAGAATCAAGTCCAAGTATCACATATAGAAGACTGATCAATGATTCTGCAACAGATATCTAATCACAAAATTCACAACTGAATCTCCAAGTACCAAATCATAAGTGGTGGAACAAATGGTACAACACACAACTTGAGAGCCAACAGATAAGATGTCGTTGTGATGAAACTGCAACATATAAGGGTGGATGGTGTCACTGGCAGAAAACTAAAGGAAATGTCAAAGTGAACCCAAAGCATGCTGATGCAAACCCAAGGTCTTCATCGATCACCATGGCACAATTCTACACTATGGGAATAAATGAGCTGAAGTCGACCATATGAGAAATCGTTTGATTACTGGTCATTGATGTATACCATTAACAAATGTGAGACAACCCACTGATAATGATAATGAGTGTTAAGGTGCCCCAGTATAATCTGGCAAGTGCGAATGAATGAGTTGAAGTTTAACACTTGAAATAATCTATCAATCAGGAGGCAATGATGTATCCTCACTGTCGATAGTGAAGAGTCTACCACTGATGACTGCAAACCTTAAGGTACTGAAAAAAAGACTCTAGACCTTATTCCCAGAGCAATGATTCAGATTCGATGGGAAAAGATCTGCTGGAAGGAAGGCATTAGGGCATCACACATCAGTCCAGCTCGAGTGTAACCCGCAGGCCAAGATTCGGAAGGAATCAGATGAATTAGAGTGAAGTAACCAACTCGAAGTACATTTCCAACATGCACAAGATGAATTAACCAACCCAAAGTACATTTCAAATCGCACCAAATCTGTCAGGTAAGCTCTAAAACTCATCCTTTGCATCAATTGCGTTCCTGTTTAACATAATTTTTTTGAAATTTGACCGTAGAAAAGAGATTTTTTTATGAAACCCTCTACGCATACACGGGTTCGTGTGGATGAACATGCGTATCATATGCGACTGTATACAAGCAAGATCACGTATGTGTAGAGAAAAAGTTTAAAATTTGAATCTAATCAATGACTTAATGATTTTATCAGTATGTCTATTAGTTGGAGAGAGCGTGAACATAGTGCAATTGACAATGAAGTGATGGAAGACAAAACTTCGTTAGATATTCTCCAAAATTGTGGATTTCTCAAGTTTTTCAAAATGCCAAATATGAAAAGCAATGTATGGTCACTTCAAATTGGTTGATCATTGGGAACCGTAAGAAGACTACTTCATAATTGATTGGATGCCACTACGCATAGAAGTGGAAGATATATACTTCATCACCGGACTCTCTCGGAGAGGAGACCCAGTAGACTTACACGGAAAGTCTGTTGGAGGGCTTACCGTAGAGGATTATGTCCAAGTCTACTGCGTATAGGATGCACAAAAGGTAGGAACTCATATTCCTATCATAGATTTGAAGGATTTATACATAAATATCTTTCTCTTTACCATTGGCAGAGTAGCAGGATCTACTTCTCTGCATCAGGCTTCAAGGACACAAATGAGCATAGCAGTAGAATGCCTGATTCATCTCTTTGATTGGTGCACAACCTTACTAATCAATATGAAGAGACAGTTAACTTCAATCTGGAAAGCAAAGACCAAACATTTCAGGTATGGTATAATCTTTCTGACATTATTCTTCGAGAGGGTCCCGGGGCTTCGACTCAAATTCATCTCAACTATCAGCAACCTGAGAGATCCAAGAATAGTCCGATGGGTAGATCTGATGAAGAGATTAAGGGGAAGTGAAGTTCCCCGGACCACTTGGGATGATGAGTTCTTCCAATGGTGGGAGGAAAAATTCATCGTAGTGGAAGATTATCCCTATGCTGGATGGACTTTCGTGCTGATCCAGATCTAGTCCTACCACCTAGTGTAGCATGGGGCATAATCGGTGAGATTGATTTTTTGATTATGTGATTTTATTTTTATTTTTCCAAAATATGAAAATGAAAAAATATTTTTGATTGGACTAAATGACACAAAATTATGATGATCATGATGCAGACATGGGACCAGTCAGGCCTGAGGGGTACCTAAAGCACAAGCGCCGCAGAGGTGAGGCAGATGCTAAAGACTCTGGCAGAACACTCCATTCCATACAAAGGAACTTGGAGAGTTTGACTCGCCAAGTGCCTATGGCCACTATAGAGGACCTATCAGAGGCTATCCAGAGACAAGTGGTAGGAATACCACGAGACTAGGTGCGGTTATTCCGCCGTGTAGCGACTGCCATTGTGTTCTATAGGAACATAAATGTTGGGAAGGGACCTCAGGAGTAGATTTTATAGATATGATCGGATGACTGTAATATTTTTTGATGAGAGACATGATCGGGCATACGCCCTAATTTTGTAGGACATGATGGTCTAGATTTTGTATATTTTTGGTCTATTAGTTGGAGAGAGTGTGAACATAGTGCAATTGACAATGAAGTGATGGAAGACAAAACTTCGTTAGATATTCTCCAAAATTGTGGATTTCTCAAGTTTTTCAAAATGCCAAATATGAAAAGCAATGTATGGTCACTTCAAATTGGTTGATCATTGGGAACCGTAAGAAGACTACTTCATAATTGATTGGATGCCACTACGCATAGAAGTGGAAGATATATACTTCATCACGGGACTCTCTCGGAGAGGAGACCCAGTAGACTTACACGGAAAGTCTGTTGGAGGGCTTACCGTAGAGGATTATGTCCAAGTCTACTGCGTATAGGATGCACAAAAGGTAGGAACTCATATTCCTATCAGAGATTTGAAGGATTTATACATAAATATCCTTCTCTTTACCATTGGCAGAGTAGCAGTATCTACTTCTCTGCATCAGGCTTCAAGGACACAAATGAGCATAGCAGTAGAATGCCTGATTCATCTCTTTGATTGGTGCACAACCTTACTAATCAATATGAAGAGACAGTTAACTTCAATCTGGAAAGCAAAGACCAAACATTTCAGGTATGGTATAATCTTTCTGACATTATTCTTCGAGAGGGTCCCGGGGCTTCGACTCAATTTCATCTCAACTATCAGCAACCTGAGAGATCCAAGAATAGTCCGATGGGTAGATCTGATGAAGAGATTAAGGGGAAGTGAAGTTCCCCGGACCACTTGGGATGATGAGTTCTTCCAATGGTGGGAGGAAAAATTCATCGTAGTGGAAGATTATCCCTATGCTGGATGGACTTTCGTGCTGATCCAGATCTAGTCCTACCACCTAGTGTAGCATGGGGCATAATCGGTGAGATTGATTTTTTGATTATGTGATTTTATTTTTATTTTTCCAAAATATGAAAATGAAAAAATATTTTTGATTGGACTAAATGACACAAAATTATGATGATCATGATGCAGACATGGGACCAGTCAGGCCTGAGGGGTACCTAAAGCACAAGCGCCGCAGAGGTGAGGCAGATGCTAAAGACTCTGGCAGAACACTCCATTCCATACAAAGGAACTTGGAGAGTTTGACTCGCCAAGTGCCTATGGCCACTATAGAGGACCTATCAGAGGCTATTCAGAGACAAGTGGTAGGAATACCACGAGACTAGGTGCGGTTATTCCGCCGTGTAGCGACTGCCATTGTGTTCTATAGGAACATAAATGTTGGGCAGGGACCTCAGGAGTAGATTTTATAGATATGATCGGATGACTGTAATATTTTTTGATGAGAGACATGATCGGGCATACGCCCTAATTTTGTAGGACATGATGGTCTAGATTTTGTATATTTTTGAACACTCTGACTATATATATATATAACGATTTATATGATGTGATGACTCACATGTATGAAAATGTATGATGTATTTGATATATTGTTTATAGTATTGAATGATTAATATGCCAATCAATTACTTGATTAGCCTATAAGTCTGCCATCCAATTGTCAGCTCGAGGAATATGAATGAATGCTATAAATTGAAAGGATATTTGTAAAAAATGTACCCTAAAAACAATCGATCTAAAAATGGGTCTCAGAACCGATATGTGTTGTTCAACTACGAAACCACCAACTGTGAATCCAAGAAAACTACTAATGAATCAACACCCAAGGATATTGCCTCCGAGAGTAGATTAATCATTGCAGTGTATTCTGCTATGTTGTTCGAAGCAGGACCAATGCAGACACCTCTTGACACTCACAACTGACCGAATGGATAATGAAGTACCCAAGCCGCGAAAGCTAAGTTCTGGGTATGTCTACTAGCACCATCGGTGAAACCAAAGTGACTCATGTCATCCAATAACACCTACCAAAGAAGATAAAATTCATAAAAATCACACCACAAAATTGAAAAACCTAGATATGTAAAAAAACAAAAATATATACAACAAAGCAAGATGCTAGGCCAAAGCCTAAGCATAATAATTTTTCAAATAGAGCAATTTCTGGGCTCCACCAACTTATTTCCATCAAAATAAATCAAGGCATAAGCTCCTTTCTTTAGGACCTTTTTAACAATGAAGGGGCCATACAACATGGATTTAAACTTACCTGCCCCCAAGGCATCCTTCTCTTGTGCATAAACCAAGACAAGGTCACCTTCAGTGAAGACCCTATGTTTGACCGCCTTATCGTACTGAACCTTTACCCATTTCTTATGTGCCTCATTCATCATAGCTGCATCTCGACGTTGCTCATAAAGATGTTCTAGATGAAGGAGGAATTCTTTGAGACTAGAAGTGTCTGGAAGAAGTTCAAATACTAATTTAAGAGAGGGAATTTCACACTCAATGGGAAATATAGATTCCAACCCATAAGCTAGTTGAAACGGAGTAAAACTAGTTGTAGTTTTGACTGACATCCAGTATGCCCAAAGTGCAGGATACAACATAATATGCCAATTGGAACTAGCTTTATCAATCGTTTGTTGAAGAATTGTCTTCAAGGATTTTTTCACAGCTTCAACTTGCCCATTGGACTGAGGATAATAAGAAGACGAATGCTCTTGCCGGAAACCTAATTTCAGAGCCAATTCAGCCATCATGTTGTTCTGAAAGTGACTACCATGATCAGTGACAATCTCTTTGGGAATACTAAAGCGAGAAATGACTTGATTGAAGAGGAAAAGAGTTGTTGTCTCACTGTCATTCCCAAAAGTAGGCATAGCCTCAACCCACTTGGTGAAGTAGTCTACAACGACGATAATGTACTTGTGACCTTTAGCTGAAGGTGGGTTACAAGTAGTAAAATCAATACCCCACTTCTTTAAAGGGTCTGACAGTAATGACAGGAAAGAGAAGATATGGATGAGCGCACATCTTTCGAGTATGAAACTTACACGGATGACACCTTTTGACTGATTCCATACAATATTTGAAAATCGAAGGCCAAAATTATCCTGCACACAATATTTTTTGGGTTGTAGCAAGCCCAGATAAATGACCACCACAAGCTCCACTGTGGCAATCATTTAGCACAACCTCAACTTCTTCGAGAGTTAAGAAGCGCCTAAGGATCGAATTGACCCCACGATGATATAAAGTGTCACCAATAATCAAATAAATTTTGGCTAAGTGACGTAACTTTCAACGCTCATCTTTCGAAAAATTCGAGGGAAAATTCGCAGTCTAGAGATAAAATATGAGATCCCCATACCAAGGATCCTATGAAGAAATGAGAAAAATATGTTCATTAGGAAATGATTCATCATAAACAATCTCTTCTCCATAGGGAAACTTAGAAATCAATTCCACAAAAACTAATGATTTCTTGGACTTGGCAGACATAAACTCAAGATCAAATTCCTGCAAAATCACAATCCGTTGATTGTATTTTCCCCCAATAACTCGCCTACTGAGAACAAACTGAAATGGATTGAATGCTGCCAAAACATAAGTTTTGCGTAGAAGAATGTAATGTCTAAGACGTTGAAAAACATGAACAGCTGCTAAAGCAAGCTTCTCTATTGGAGAATACCAAATTTCAGGTCCTACCAAGCCTCGACTAAGGTGTTATATAACATGCTTAGAAAGAGCATCATCGTCGTGAAATAGAACCATACCAATGGTATATTCTACTACCACGAGATACAATAGGAAATCCCTGCTATAATTGGGTGGACTCAATAAAGGAGTAGAGGTCAATGATTTTTTCAAATCATCGAATGAGAGTTGAGAAAAGTCATCCCAAAAAAATAGAACTACTTTCTTTAATAATCTCATAAATCCTTTCACGATCTTGGCATAATTTACGATAAATCTCCGCAGAAAATTAGATTTTCCTTACAGACTTTGAAGTTGACGAATTGAGGATGAGGGAGGCAACTGAAGTATTGCCTCAACCTTGAAGGGATCTACTTGAATCCCTTCTGTAGACACTATGAATCCCAACAATCGACCTGATGTGACAGCGAAAACGCACTTGTTCGGTTTCAACCAGATTTTATAATGCCGACATCATTCAAAAACTTGATGGAGGTGAGAAGGATGATCAATTATCTTGCGAGAACGAGTAGCTAAATCATCCAAATATGCCTCGATAATATGCTTGATGTCATGGAAGGCGTAAGACATAGCCCGCTGGAAAGTAGCTCCATCATTTTTGAGGCCAAAAGGCATTTTATTGTAAGCAAAGGTACCCAAGGGACAAATAAATGCAGTCTTATGATGATCTTCAAGATGGATAGTAATTTGATTATATCTGGAGAAACCGTCCATGAAGGAGAAAATATCATTCCCCACACACTCATTGATAATCTGATCTATAAATGGTGTGGGGTAGTTATCTTTAGGACATGATTTATTTAGGTCTTTGAAGTCGTTGAAAACTCGAATTGTTCCTTGTTTCTTTTCCACAGGAACTGGATTTGAAACCCACTCAGTCAAAGGAACTGGGTAAATGAACCCTGCCTTTAGCAGCTTCTCCACCTCAGATTTGAAAGTTGCGGCCTTCCTAGGGTTGACCAGACGAAGCTTTTTCCTGATAGGCTTAGCATTTTCATATACCTTGATCTCATGCTAGACAATAGATGGATCTATACTAGGAATTTCCTCATAAGACCAGAGAAACACATCTCTAAACTCTCGAAAGAGATCGGTGTAAACTTGAATCTCTTCAGGGGAAAATTCAGCTTCAATGAAGACATTCTCTATAATGTTGGGATCTCTGGAGATGTTCACCGGGATAGTAGGAGAAATCACAACCATGTTTCCTTTAGCAAAACCTATGCTAGTGCTAAAGTGTTAGGTCCCTATATCACTAGTATAGTCCCTTATTATTGTTAGTGTAAACCCCTTATTGTTATTATTGTACCCTTGTAACCCCCATTTTGTTATTATTGTGGCCTTAAATTATTATTGTTAGGTCGGCTAGGATTACATTGTGGCCCACTAGGATTACATTATGGCCCCATGGACTCCTATATATAGAAAGGAGGTTTTGTGAATTGTATCATCCAAGAATTGTTCATTTATGTAATGTATTGGAGGTTTCCCCCTCGAAGTGGCTCATTTCTAAGGCGTTTATATCTCTTCTCTTCTCTTTTTGAGCACAAGATTACTGGCAAACTTGGTATATGAAACTTTGGATTCTAAGGTTTCGCTGCTCCAAACAGGTCATCGTGGCATTTTCGCTATAAATTTTTTTCTACGAAGTTTCAGAAACTGAAATATTTAGGGTGCGAAGATGAAATCTTGAGGAAGCTTTTATAAAAATTTCAGAGCTTGGTTCGCAATATTTTTGGAGATATTATTTGTGGAAGTCAGGTCTTTTTTCAGGATCCTAAATAGGTCATCGTGGCATTTGCGCTATAAATTTTTTTCTACGAAGGTTCAGAATATGAAATTCATATGGTGCAAAGCTGAAATCCTAAGGAAATTCATCAAAAAATTTTAGAGCTTGGTTCGCAATATTTTGGGAGATATGATTTGTGAAAGGTAGTGCTTTTTCAGGCTCCTGAATTTCATCTCAAAGAGGTGATCGTGGGAAAATTTAAATAACTCTCTCTCTGGGGATCGGATTGGAGTGCCGTAAAAAGTGGTCGCAAGTACACGGACTTTAGTTTCGTGGCTATCAATTTCAGAGACAAAGTACAAAACAGTGACACGTGGAAAGTCGTACAATTTCGCTCTACTGAACCAGTCCAGAATTAGGTCATTGTGGGAGATTGGACACAACTTTTTCTTGGAGAATCCAAATCAGGTCAGACCTGTGGCATTTGAAAGAAGCTTCACAGGGATAATACAGGGCTGAATTTTAGATATCGACGATTTTCAATTACAGAGATAATTCAATTTCAATATCGAGCTCCTCAAAGCAAGTAAAAGGTGTGTATTTTTTTCCGAATTGCATAAGTCTTGTTTGAAGAATCAAGTTGAATTGATTTACAAAGAACGTCTTGTGGAATAGTCTCAATATTAGTTCAAAAATGGCCATAAAATAATTCCTTGCCATTAATCCTTCAGAAGGCTCTACTATGACTCATGAAGATGAAGAATTGCAACATGATCTATCAAAATTACAAGAGCAAGTGCAACCGTTTTCACTCTCGCAAAGAGCGACAAAAAATGAAATGGAAGTTTTGAAGAAAGGCATGAAAGTGAATATGGACGGTTTGAAGAAAGGCATGGAAGCTAAGATGGATGGCGTGGAAGCTAAGATGGATGGCATGGAAGTGGGCATGGAAGCTAAGATGGATGACATGAAAGACAACATGGAAAACATGAAGAATGATCTAAAAGCATACATGGAAGGCTTGATGACAAGAAATTGTTTCCTATACCAAGCACCAGAATGTCAAGTGATGGTTGCAAATGGAGGAACTATAAATTGCTCTGGAAAATGCCATAATATCAAGCTAACCATGGGGGAATATGTATTGACTAGTCCAATGCTTGCCATTCCTATGGGAGGTGCGGATGTTGTACTAGGAGTACAATGGTTACAATCTTTGGGGACGGTAGCTTTTAATTTTCAAGAACTTTTCTTGAAATTTTTTTCAGAAGGAAAGGAAGTCGAATTACGGGGTATTGAAGGGAATCCGAGAAGGATAATAAGCTCTAATGTCATGACAAAGCTTCTAAAGAAAGAACAACGAGGTGTAATTTCACAATTATGCTCACTAGAAGTTCCGACATCAAAATCATCTATTTCTGCAGATCTCCAACAAGTCTTGGACAATCATTCCAAGGTGTTTGAAACTCCCAAAGGACTCCCACCTATTCATGATCATGATCATGCTATTCATTTGATTCCGGGAAGTGTTCCTCCAAACATCGGGCCTTATAGATATCCTTATGTCCAAAAGAGCGAAATTGAACGTATGATTGCAGAAATGTTAGAGGCGGGTATAATTCAACCTAGTCAAAGTTCTTTCTCTGCTCCTATAGTATTGGTACACAAGAAGGATGGATCATGGCGAATGTGTCAGGATTATAGGGATGAACGTCTTAAAGAGGCAATGTGCCTAGCACCGGTCTTAGCTACGCCAGACTTCACAAAAACCTTTATTGTGGAATGTGATGCCTCAGGAAATGGAATTAGTGCGGTTTTAATGCAGGAAGGAAGACCCATTGCTTTTGAAAGTCGTCCAATCAAAGGAAAGTATTTACAGAAACCTATTTATGAGAAGGAAATGTTAGCAATACTGCATGCACTAAAGAAATGGCGAACTTACCTAATGGAAAGACACTTCAAGGTAAAAACTGATCATGATAGTCTTAAACACTTTTTGGAACAAAGACTATCTTCAGAAGAGCAGCAAAAATGGGTCACAAAGATGTTGGGTTATGACTTTGAAATAATCTACAAAAAAGGAAGGCTTAATGTTGTTGCAGATGCACTCTCAAGAAAGAATGAAGAGGTGGAAGCATTGCTTTGTGCCATTTCTATTATCCAACCAGATTGGATAACCGAAGCAAGAAATGAATGGAAGAAGGACAAAGATGTATGGACACTCATTCAAAATTTGCAGCAAGATCCTAGTACATCTGATACATTTAGTTGGAAAAATGATTCCTTATGGTACAAAGATCGCTTATATCTTTGTAAGAATTCCCAACTAAAACAAGATATTCTTCTGGAATTGCACACTTCTCCTTTAGGAGGACACTCAGGATTTTTAAAAACTTACCACAGGGTGAAGAAAGAATTTTTTTGGGATGGCCTTAAATCTGATATTCGAAATTTTGTGGCGGAATGTTTGGTTTGCCAGCAGAATAAAGTGGAAACAATTAAGACCCCAGGACTTCTACAACCTTTATCCATTCCAAGTCAACGTTGGGAGGAGATTTCAATGGATTTTATCACAGGTTTACCTAAGTGCGAAGGAAAGAGTGTCATCATGGTGGTAGTTGATAGACTTACCAAGTATGCACACTTTTGTGCATTATCTCATCCATTTAAAGCAAGTACAGTTGCTACTACATTTATGGACAGAATTCAAAAGCTACATGGAAGCCCAAGGGTTATTGTGAGCGACAAAGATCCCATTTTTACTGGAAATTTTTGGAGGGAGTTATTTTCTTGTTTGGGTACTCAATTAGCTCATAGCTCATCTTATCATCCTCAATCTGATGGTCAAACTGAGATAGTAAATAAATGTTTGGAAGGATATCTTCGTTGTTTTGTATCTGATAAACAAACATAATGGGTCAAGTGGTTACCTCTTTCTGAATGGTGGTATAACACTTCCTTCCATACTGCAGCAAAAATGACCCCATTTATGGCACTTTATGGATATCATCCACCATCCATCACATCATCTTTAAGGGAAAATTCGAAGGTTCAGGCAGTGGAAGATCACATCGAGCATCGGCAAAAATTCTCCAACTCTTAAAGGATAACCTGAATTTGGCACAAAATCGAATGAAACAACAGGCAGATCAACATCGCAGCGAGAGAAGTTTTGATGTAGGAGATTGGGTATTTTTACGGCTACAACCATACAAACAAATGTCCCTCAAGCAAGCTAAGAAGGATAATAAATTATCACAAAAGTACTATGGTCCTTACAAGGTGTTGCAAAAGATTGGTACTATGGCATACAAATTGGAGCTTCCTGCTTCTTCGCGAGTACATCCAGTTTTCCATGTTTCATGCTTAAAGAAGGTTATAGGTGAAAATCTTCCAGTTCAAACAATATTGCCAGAACTTGATGGGGAAGGGAAAATCATATTGGAACCTGAAGCAGTCATGGAAAAAAGAACTCGACAACTACGGAATCGATCAATTTCAGAGTATCTCATCAAGTGGAAGAACTTACCCACTGAAGATTCTACATGGGAGGATGAGAATTTTATACAGAAGCACCCGAAGCTACTCGAGTGTTGAGGACAACACTTTTTTGAAGGAGAGGGGCATGTTAGGTCCCTATATCACTAGTATAGCCTTTTATTATTGTTAGTGTAAACCCCTTATTGTTATTATTGTACCCTTGTAACCCCCATTTTGTTATTATTGTGCCCTTAAATTATTATTGTTAGGTCGGCTAGGATTACATTTTGGCCCACTAGGATTACATTATGGCCCCATGGACTCCTATATATAGAAAGGAGGTTTTGTGAATTGTATCATCCAATAACTGTTCATTTATGTAATGTATTGGAGGTTGCCCCCTCGAAGTGGCTTATTTCTAAGGCGTGGATATCTCTTTTCTTCTATTTTTGGAGCTGGTTACACAACACAAGCAGAAAACAAGATGAGATGTCCCCAACCCGACAGGAATGCAGACAAGTGCCATGTTCAAGAGCGACATACTGTCGACACGATAGTGATATTGGTTCCATTTTTCCCCACCATTTCTGGCGATTACCCCAATTATTTTTCAAAACAAGCTTGAAGGGGATAGCATATTCTTGTGATATAAGTTTTTCCTTCAGAAAAATCCAACCTAGTACATTTAACAAGCCCTAGGAAGGAGGAACTCGAGTATCATCATTACGACGGAGTCCGATGTCATCAAGTTTTAGCAAGTTCAACAAAGGAAGAACTCGGTGTCTTTTCATGTTTAGATAGTTTAAAAAGACAGCAGTAAAGAAAACTCCAACAGTCCCTTTTCATAGATAGTCTCATAGATCCGAAAAGGAAGAAAACTATATTTGAGAGGACCTCCTAGTCGCGATAGGCTCGGGTATTCCTTTTTCGTAAATAATCTATCCCATCCTGAAAAGGGGTAAAAGTGTACTGGGTAGATGTCGTTTCGCAGCTAATTTAATGAGCTCAAAACGATAAGCGAATTGGCTATCTTTTCATTTTTAGAGAGTCAGAAAAGAGCTAAAAGATGACTCCAGTAGTGAATTTTTCATGTTTTTACTGAGTCCGAAAAAGTATAGAATACAACTCGTGTCATCATCCTAGTCACGCAAAACCTGTCGCTACACAAAAAAGAAAGTGTAAAACCCATTTTTCGACAAAAATATGATAAAATATTTAGAAAAATAAGCTCCAAAACCTAATTTGATTTTGAAAAGTTATAAATATTACTAAATAGTAAAAACATATTTACTTTTTACTTTTTTACCTCTTGTGCAAAGCGATAATGAGTTACTTCCCTGCGATCTTGCGGTGACAATTGTGGACGATCCGGTGCATCATTCCCATATTTTCCAAGTAAGAGGCACTTCCATTAGCTATGTTTTAATCCATATTTCATAGCTGTCCATTGTGATTTGACATCCCTGAGGGGAGGATTTGCAAATTTAGGGCTTCCACAGTTGGCACAGGTATGAGGCATGGACAGGTGCCAATGAAGCTCTTTTTGCAAAGGGGTTACGCTAGCTGGTGCAACTATCATCAAAACAGTTGTGCCAACCATGTAACCTCATTTTTCGCTCAAAATTGACAAAAATTGAACCAATCAATTGGATTTTTGAATGCCCAAGGGAACTTATGATGTGCTTATAACCAATTTGATGCAGGTATAAAGCCACAATGGTGATCGAATGGAAAGAAAGGGAGCACAGTGAAGAGGAAGAAATGGCAATGGGAATGAGAAATGCATGAATGCTCTTCAGAATTGCAGATTAAATAAATTCTTCTTGACACCATGTCTCAGGGCACAACCTGAATTGTTACAATATCTGATAAGTATATGGGATGAGAATGAAGAGAAGTTTAGGCTTCAAGATCAAGTGCTTGAACTCGAAGTGTCCAATTTTTACTTCATCACTGGATTGTCTCACAAAGGTCCAGTTCCGATCATGATAGGTACCAGGCCTTCTAGCGAGAAGATGTCGATGGTTATGGAAAGAGTGTGCCTAGGGGCACAAACAGGATTAGGTAGTGGGAAAGTTGGCATTCACACTATTCCCGATCTAGCACTTAGAGTGGTTCTACATACCATAACGTGGGCTACGGGGTCGCAGGTGCCACATGAGGCTACCAAAACGAAACTCCTCTTGGCGTCAGAATGTATGAACCCGACATTTTTTGATTGGGCTACATCCATAACCATGAATATCAAATGGAAATTGACTAAATTTAAAAAGGCCAAACTGAAGTAGTTTGGGTATGGGTCTATCTTGGTATCGTTCATCCTAGAATGACTACCTATCTTCTAGGGCCAGGGGGTGATATTCACGGATGCACCTTTGAGAGAGCCTTGGATGGCTTAATGGGCCACATTGATGCCTAGAGTAGGAGGGGGCCATCAAATTTCATGACAGCCCGAGTTCTTCGGATGGCTTCGGTGACAGTTGATCATCATAGAGGATTGGCCCTATGCTGGTACTGATTTCACAGGAGAACCAAACCTTCCACTCCTAGAAGGAGAGGACTGGAATGAGGAGCTGGGTAAGACTCTTTTTGATTTTATGAATTTTATGATTTTTTTTGTATACATGCATGTTCTAACAATTGATCCTATATGTATACAGATGTTGGCCCAGAGAGGCCCGCTGGGATGTCGCAAATTGCATGGAGGAATCCACTCACCTATGACCCTCAAGGCGAGGGGGGCGAGGGGATCGAGCTGGTTCAGAATTTAGAGGGAATCTCCCGTGGGATTTCTGATTATGCTCTCCTAGCTGATGTCCCTATGGCTTATCAAAGGCACACCGTAGGGGTGCCTAGTCGCCTTCATTGTTTACTGAGGTGATTGGTGTGGGAAGTAACATGCTATCATGAGAACCATGCTGATTAGTTGCCTAGGCTTTTCATGTGAATATTTTTGAGAGACATGTTGTCTCCGGATATTATTAAAAAAGACATGTATATTTTTGGATTTTATGTGATGCACACACACCGCAAACATTCGACATATATATATATATATATATATATATATATATATATATATATATATATATATATATATATATATATATCTACATGGATCTTTTTCACATATGATGATGTGTTTACAAGTTGTGTAAATGTCTATCTAATACCATATTAGCTACTGCGTTTGTTTATGCATTCATTTGTCTGGGTATATGTTGATATGTGATGTAATCAAAATTTATCTCCAGTAAATGAATACGTAGATATAGTCTTAAATGGATGGGTTACTAACTGAACAGTGACCATTGAGTTGTAACACTACAAGCGTGAGTCCAGATATACAAGTAATGCATGAATAAAGAGGTTAACAACCTCGTTAAATAACTCCAAAACAACACTATATTCTATGAAATTGTTTGTAGTAGGCCATAGAAAAACACCTTGTAAATTAACTAACTCACCAGCTGGATTGCATATTACCCAGGTTGCCGAGGACAGATTCCTGGTACTGTGGGAGGCACCATCCATGAAACTGACAAAGGGATTAATAGACATCTGGACAATCAGGAAGACCCAATCAACAGAAAGATGCTTACAAAGCACACCACACCACACATGCACAGAAATGAAGAATTCACTTATGTACACACACTACACAAGAATGATTCAAGCGTAATACTTCTTCAGGTACAACCCATTCCTAGGCTATGCCAAAGGAATACCTTCATAATTGATTAGCTCATAAGCCCCATTTTTCAATACCCATTTAATGATATAGGGCCCATTCCACATGGGCTGGAATTTGCCTACCCCAAGCTTATCATGTGCTTGATCATATAAGAGGACAAGGTCCCCTTCGATAAAAGAGTGTGGAGAAACCATTTGATCAAAAGGAGCTTTAACCCCCTTTTTCCGTGCCTCGATAACTAAAGCAGCCAAGTTGCGAGTGTCGTCCAGTCTTTCCAGATCTAGAAGATGTTCTTCTTTCGAGGAAGTGTCAAGCAGTAGTTCCACAACCAACTTCGGTGAAGGGATCTCACATTCAACCGGAAGAGTCGCTTCTAGACCATATGCCAACTGAAAAGGTGTGAATCCAGTCGCACTCTTTACTGACATTCAGTAGGCCCAGAGAGCTGAAAAAAATTAGAGATGCCATTTGGATTTGTGTATACCAATTTTTTTTTGAAGTATCGTGACAAGCACCTTGTTCATGGCCTCAACCTAGCCATTTTCTTGAGGGTATTATGGCATTGAGCTATCATGACACAAGGCCAACTTTGATGTTAGCTCTGCCATCATGTAGTCCAGAGAATGAGTGCCATGATCAGTGACGATGGCTTGAGGAACATCGAAATGCGTGATCACATGGTTGAAAACGAATTGAGTGGCTATCTTACCATCGACAGCTAATTTAGGCATCGCCTCGACCCACTTGGTGAAGTAGTCTATGGCAATGATGATATAAGCATGCCCCCCAGCCGAGTGAGGGTCACATGTCATAAAATCAATGCCCCATTTGGCAAAAGGGCCTACTATTATGACAGGATGTAAAGGGAGGGGTGGCACACGCATCTTGCATTGGAAGATATCACACGCATGACGCTTTCTTACTGCAACAATATAGTCTTTAAATATAGAAGACCAGAAGTAACCCGCCCGCAAAATCTTCTGCGCAGTAGCATAACCAGACATGTGACCGCCATAGGCACTATTGTGACAGTCATTCAGGATTTTCTCATCCTCTTCCAAGGTCAAACATTAGCAAGCATAGAATCGACTTCGACATGATATAAGGTATCTTTGACAATGCGATAGGGTTTGGATTGATGCCGAACACGACGTCAAGCATCCTTTGTCAACTCGCACCGAAAGGTAGATGTCTTAAGGTACACGATGATGCCATCATACCATGGATTGAGAGTGTTGATTAGAAATATGGTTTCATCCATGATATGATCCTCAGATTGAGATGGAATAGAGTTGGTATGGAGAGAGCAAATGAGGTCAGCAAAAACCAGTGACTTCATCGATTTGGCAGTAGTGAACTCCAAATCGAACTCCTGAAGGATCACAATCCATTTGGAGTAATTTCCCCCCAGCAATTGTTGAGACAAGATATAGGTCATGGGGTTGCAGTCAGAAATCACGGTTACTGTGCACAACAAGATTTAATGGCGAAACCGGTAGATAGCCTGGACCGCGGCAAGCACCAACTTCTCGAAATGGGCATAATGTGCTTCAGTATCAAGGAGATTCTGAGGCAGATAATAAACCACATGTTCATTTCCGTCATCATCATCCTGTACCACAACCATGGAAATTGTGCTGAATGCGGCAGCCAAATAGAGGGTAAAGTTGTGATGATACTTGGGAGGATGTATTTATGGAGCATTGATAAGCAGCGTCTTAAGTTTATTAAAGGATTGCTGAGCAATATCATCCCAATGGAAGGGAACATCCTGTTTCAGAAGTCACGTAAACCCTTTGGCCACTTTTGCATAGTTCGGGATAAAGCGACGTAAAAAATTCGGTTTCCCCTGAAGACTCTGAAGTTGATGCAATGAGGATGGGGATGGGAGATTAACAGTAGCCTCGACCTTAAGGGGGTAAAGGAAAATTATGTATTTAGAGACAATGAATCCCAAAAGACAACTAGAGTCAATGCATAAGACACACTTGTGGGGATTAAGCCTGATGTTGTAACATCTGCAACGGAGAAAAATCTAGCGGAGGTGTTCGGGATGGTCTTTGCACCGAGCTGAATGAGCTGGCAGGTCATCCAGATACAGCTGAACAATATTATGTATGTCATGAAAGGTGTAGGACATGGCACGCTATAAGGTGGCTCCAGCGTTTTTCAAGCCGAACGAGAGCTTCTTATAGGTGAATGTACCCCACGAACAGATGAAGGTGGTCTTATGTTGATCAGATGGAAGGATATTAATTTGATTATAACCTGAGAATATATCCATAAGGGAATAGATAACACTCCCCGCACAATCATCGATGACCTGCTCTATAAAGGGGGTGGGACATTTGTCCTTAGGACAAGCGCGATTAATATCTCGGTGGTCAACACAAACCCTAATTGTGCCCTGCTTCTTATCTAAAGGGACAATATTGGAAACCCATTCTGTCAGGGGGATTGGATATATGAAGCCTACTTTAAGAAGTTTCTCAACTTCTGCTTTTATCGCAGAGTATTTTTGAGGATGCACTGGGCGCAGACGCTGATGCACAGGCTTCGCACCTGGATAGGTGGGAATTTCCTGCATGACGATACTAGGATCGATCCCAGGCATCTCTTCATAAGACCATGCGAAAAAATATTGGAATTCACGAAAAAGGCTAGTGTACACTTGAATCTCTTTGGGAGAACAAGTGACTCCCACGTGAATGTTCTCAACGACCCCCGGTTTAACAGAGATGTCGACAGGCATTGTTTGGGTAATATTACTCATATTTCCTTCCGAAATAACCTCATGAGCCAATATTGGAATTTGGAGAGGCAGAGAGGAAACCTGAGATGCAAAATGCTCGAGACAATTATACATTTCCACCAAGCTGGGCATGAACGAGGAACGATTATTTCCATCGCTCCATGGCAGATATTCAAGAGACATAGTCTCCACGATAGCTTCATCAGACGGAAAGACTTCTCTCAAAGGATCGAGCGAATCTGCATCGCCAAGCCAAGGGGATTGAGAATAAACATCAAGAGCCATGCTCAAAGGAGCATTTTCAGCAAGAGGAGGATCCGATGCAGCAACAATCTCACAATAATTAATTTCAACTAGGGTCAAAGGTATCGATTCTCCAAAAGAGGTCACCTGTTCAAGAGAAGGGATGATCCATGGGTCATCCTACCTAGAGATCATGTTGACTTGAATGGTGTTCGGTGGTGGAATGGGAAAAATTCCCATGAGAACGGGGTCCTTGAAAATACCAGGTCCTACACTGTCAAGGGGATTAGGAATTTGACCCACGTATGGCACATTGTTCTCAGAGGACAAGGTAAAGAAAGAAAATGACTAACTATAGTTAGTATCGTGGAAACTTCAAAAGCCAAAAGAGGGGTATATCAATATAGTGCATGTATGGGTTCAATAAGAACTACAGAATATTGTAGTTGAGTTTGGCATCAACTACTTACTTCGACAATGACCTGCTTTTACCTTGTAATATGATTTCCTTGTAGCCTCACAGATGACCCAAGGGTTTTGATTCCCTTCCATCGAATGCCTCAAGGGAATTGGGTGACGAATTAAGGGCTGGAGAGCCAATAGCCTTCCCGTGTAGATTACATAATGCGGTGGAGGCACCTCATCCAGAAGGAGATTGGGTGAACGTTGATACCATTGATACCGACTTCTGTATAACAAGGGTGATTGGATGTGTTGAGGATGAAATTCTAGGTCAAGGTAGAGGGCCAGAATCTCCAGACTGACTCGTCGATTGCGTATAATAGAGCTTTCCACCGAGATGGGAAACTTTGAATCACTGTGCTGCATATTTTTATAAGTCTTTTTTTTTTTTTGCGGCCAAATCTCGGGCCAATTGTGTTGGACTGAGCAACACAGGCATTTGGATTATAGGAATATTTTTGCAGAACACCTTTGGAAGGTGGCCTTACAATGGGATTAGCCCTGGACTTTTCAATTTCTAAAGGACCGAATACAGGTGGGGGAGGTGGGCCATCAACGACTTCCTTCCTAGCTGCCTGGCATGATCCAACATAATCCTTCAAATGCATAGCAATAGAAACATGTGTAGCACCATTCACTGTGAGAACTTGAGAGCTAAATGGCAGATGGTGTGTCAAGCCAACCATCTCGGGGTCTCGTTGAGATGGAAAAGCTTCCTTAAGAACCGCCGTAAAGTTCCCTTGGAGACTTTAAAAAGTTGACCAACCTCGAATCATCGGGGAAAATATTTTGGGTGTAGTGGTCTTCACCGTCGTACTGTGCAAGGTAATTCGGCTTCCGTTGCAAACCATCATTAGCACGTGGTTGGAGGATTCTAGTTTTGGGGCATCGGATTTGGATTTTCCTTTGCCCTTTTTCTTCCCTTTGGAGGTCTTTTCCATAGGATTGGCCTAAATGGCATTGACCTTCGTGGTCTTACAAGAATCTGGAGTGGCAGGAGGAGTAGAATTATTGGAAGAATTTGATTTCTGCTTCCCATTAGAGGACTTATGAGAAGTATGAGAGACAGAACCAATAACACCGTCAACCGATGGGGTAGGTGGTGCTTTAGAGGTCCCTGGCCATGGGGCATCAGTCAAGATATCATATAATGTGCGAGACTGAGGGTACACTAAATCGAGGTACTAGCCACGAGCGATGGCTTGTTCTTCGGTTACACATGCCCCCATAGCAATGTCTTGAGCGATCTTGTTGACAAAGGAGGTAGTCAACCAGTGAGTTAGAAGATGATCAGGAATATCAAACTTGATCAAATGACGACGACGTCTCCACTCATGAATATGATCTGAAATATGGGTGGCTTTGTCTTGTTTCAAAGATGTCAGGAGATGCGTCCTGGCCTCATAACGAACCGATAATTGGAAATATGTCAGGAATTCCATAGCTAGAGTACTAAATTCTTGAAAAATACCATAGGGTAGTTCTATGTACCATTTAGCAGCAGCGACGGTAAGAGTGCGTTGGAAAAGACGTAGACGGATCGAGTCATCCACCCAAGAGTTCGAAGAACACCACAAATGGTAGGTCATGACATGTGCTTGGGGGTCTTCTCTAGCTTTACCCTCAAACTTAGGACAGTCACTAGGCACCTTCGTCGGAATCGGAGGCCAATACGGATTATGAAGAATCGAATCATTGGTAAATTTAGATACATCCAGTAATTCCAACGTGGCGAGGAAAGGTAACTGAAGGTTAAAAGGAATCCCAGGTCCCCAATAAGGACTTGTACCTGTACTCCAACTTGGTTGAGCATAATTCTGCCCCCATTAGTTCTGTCCTGGAGGATTCTGACCATAGGGGGTATAAATTTTATAATTGGGTTGATACGATTTCTGATAACCAGGGTATGGGGGTTGATAACCAGGGTACTAACCCTGATTATACGTAGGCCTTGTTTGAGCAGTATATGGATTTGACTGTTGAGTATAAGTATAGCCTGGATATTGGAGGTAATAACCAGAACCTTGGAGCGGGTTGTAAACTAGTTGAGACTGACCTTGAAGGTAATAGCCGCCTTGGGGTCGAGCGGGCTACTGGTAAGTGGGGCCCTGCTGAGCCTGATAAGTCGGGCGCACAGGCGGGTTCGGCTATGGCATAGAATAGATTGGTTGTTGAGTAGGGTTAATTGGTTTTGCAAAGTTGTCCTATTAGTTGAACAAAGCTGACCTGGTACTTGCAGGTTTCTCTGGTTGAACAAGTTGGGCGCATAGGTGGGTTCGGCTGTAGCATAAAATAGATCGGCTGCAAAGTAGGGTTAACCTGCCGTGTGTGCTGTCCTCGTCGTAACATGTTGACTGGCCGTGTGTGTTTCCAAGTTGAACAAGCTTGCCTTAGCCGAATAGGTTTTCTAGGTTGAACAGGTTGGCCTAGCTGATGAAGGACACCAGGCTGCCCCATTTGATCAGGTTGGCCTGATGGCGGGAGAGGGCCAACTAAGGTTGGTGAGGTTGCACCAATATTTGAGAAGGGTGGGTTTGCCCCCCAGGACCATACAACGGTCCTGGTTTGATCTAGGTGGATATTGGTGGCCACCCACCTATTCCACTTGGCCCCCCACCATTGTCTCTTTCAGTTTTTTCGTTTCGGCATAACTTACTATTTTTAGCAGTTTTTCGGGTCCTGAACTTCCGGAGCCGTTTTGAGGCCCTAAACGACGTTTTTTGGGTATTAAAGCACTAGATGAAATTCGTCCCGAAAGTTGTAGTCCTCGGATAGAGCTTTCTAATGATGTATCATGTGCGTCAAACGGAGATAGTATGCCAAAGTTACGTCCCTGGGAAGTTGAAACACCAATTTACCCAAACGGGGCCCATAGTTTTGGCGCTTCATCTCCTAGGGTTAGGTTTTTGGGATGTTTAGGGTTCTCCATTGTTTCTCAATAATAAATAGGCCCTCAAGCCTCATTGTAACGCAGTTCAGAGGCCTGTAGCCGCCACATCTCTTCTCAGAGATAGCTACCAGCGCCCTAGCTAGTTTTATTTCCATTATGTCTGTAAGCAAATTTCAGTTCTTTGATATTAATGAAATGAAGTGTTATTTCCGCTGCATCTCTGTATTTATGGTTATGTGTTTATTCCGTTGCGTTCCTGCATAAATCCGGATCAGTGGTATCAGAGCGGTCTGCTTTTTCTCGATCCTTCTTTGCATGTCCCCAACGAGGTCGGGGTATAAGGAGCTAGGGCTCGATTTGGTGGAACCTTTGCAAGATCAGCCTCGCAAACCTCGACGGACGCCCATGGGGGACGAAAAGAAAGATGAGGGAGCAGGAGATCCTATCAAAATATTTCTCGAGGAGGCCCTTGAAAAACAAAGGAACGTGATGATGGATAACTTTGCTCAGATCCTTCAACGGCTGCCCACCAGCGGCGCATCTACATCCAATAGCCACTCTGGAGTTGCGACTCCCTTTAAGGTACAAGTAAATTTTGACATTCCCATATTTGAGGGTCAAATAGATGTAGATTCCAAAGATAGATGGTTGAATCTATTATAAGGATATTTCTCTGTTCATGACTTTTCAGACCGGGAGAAGATTATTTTTGCACTCCTCAAAGCTACCCCCCATGTTAAGGACTGGTGGGAAACCTACTGTGAGAACAAGGACCAGACAGAACCCTCTCTGTTCTTGGCTGTACCAACTTGGAATTCTTTCCGAGACACCGTCAAGGAACAGTACTATCCCATGGGGAGCTATGAGGACAAGTACATACAATGGACCACGCTACGACAACAAAGGGATCAAGATGTGCACGAGCTGACGAATCTGTTCCATACCCTGCGCACAAAGTTGGGTATCAAAGATTCAGAGAAACATTTGGTGCTAAAGTATCGCAGTTGTCTGCACAGATACATTCAGGAGGAAATGGAGTTCCTCGACATCTCCTCGCTCGGTACGGCATACCGGTATGCTGCCAAGATTGAGCAGAAATTCAAACAGAAGAAGCGAGACTTTGGATCTGCGAATCAAAAGCAAGGAAAAGGTGCTTCCAAACTGCAGAACAAAGGACAGAGCATGGCGGCTAAAGACAACCCGTCAAAGCCACAAGAAAAGAAAAACACCGTAAAGCCAAAGAAGGACACGGGAAAGTGGTGTGAGTTCCATAAGAGCTCCACTCACAACACAAGTGAGTGTCGGGCCAAGCAGTCGCTAGTGGCCGATATGAGGGCTTCTGAGTCAGATGCATGCTCCGACTCCGAATCAGAACCTGAAAAGGGGAATGAAAAAGGGAAACAGATTATTGATGCGGAGCCCAACGCCACCGTTGCCACTACAAAGGTCCAGAAGGAGGAACCGGAAGATCCAGAGGAGGAGGAACGTCTCTTCCACTCCCAGATGTGGGTAAAGGGCTCCCCTGTACAGTTCATTGTCAAAAATGGGAGCCAAAAGAACCTCATTTCAGTAGACATCGTGAAGCGGTTGGGCTTGCCGACCACAGCTCACCCACATCCATACACCATCGGGTGGCTTCACCAAGGACGAGATCTCCGCGTCAGCCAGTAGTGCCGCCTTCCCTATAGCAACAAGACCTTCACGGATGAGGTATTATGTGACATTGATCCTATTGATGTTTCTGATGTATTATTAGGACAACCATACTTGTGGAAGCGTCATGTCGTGTATGAGTCTCGACCTCATGCTATTATCATTACTTTGGGAAATAAGTTGTACAGGATACCAGAGGTACCACCTCCTACGACTATCTCTTTTGTTACTGCAAAACAATGCAGTAAGCTCATTTCCCAAACCAGGAAATTTGTTTTCGTGATGATCTACCCCTAGGGCAAGAAGAAGACTGTGGCCACGACCTCCAGATAGGGCCCCTCTGCACGACAACAAAAAATGGATAAGGTTGTGGAGGAGTACGGGGACATCTTCACCTCACCCACAGGGGTTCCTCTACACTGTCAGGTCAAGCACCCGATTGATCTGACCCCAGGTGTGCCACTACCCAATGGACCAATCTATCGATGCTCTGTTCTAGAAAATGATGAAATCAAGAGGTAGATTCAGGAGCTATTGCAGAAAGGTCACATCAGACCAAGTTCATCGCCCTGTGGGAGTCCGATCATGTTGGTACAGAAGAAGGATGGGACGTGGAGACTCTGTATTGACTATCGGGCATTGAACAAGATCACTGTCTGGAATAGGTACCCAATCCCATGGATTGATGACCTTCTAGGCCAACTCCAAGGTGAAAAATATTTCAGTAAGATCGACCTGAAGTCTGGGTATCACCAGGTACCAATTGAACCCTCTGATGTGTGGAAGACTGCCTGCAAAGCTAAGGAAGGCATTTTTGAATGGCTGGTCATGCCTTTCGGGTTGAATAATGCTCCCGCAACCTTCATGAGGATGATGGACGACATCTTGTGGCCATTCACCAACTCATTCGTAGTGGTGTACTTAGATGACATTCTGATCTTCAGCAAGACTTGGGAAGAGCACCTTCATCACATCCGACAAGTCCTCCAAACATTGCGGCAACACAAGTTGTGTGCCAATTTGGAGAAGTGCATGTTTGGCATGACCCAGGTTCAATATCTGGGATACATTATTGATGAAAGGGGGGTGCATGTGGATCCAGCCAAGATCCAAGTCATTCGGGATTGGCTAGCCCCGACTACTATAACAGAGCTTCGCAGCTTTCTGGGTCTTGCTAATTTCTACCGTAGATTCATGTTGGGATTCTCTCATATCACTTGGCCCTTGAGTCAAGTCACCAAAGGAGGAGCGAGAGAAAAATTCTTTTGGTCGGAACCTCAACAGAAGGCGTTCAAAGAATTGAAAAATTGCCTCTGTTCTGCCCCAGTGCTCACCTTACCAGACTTGCAGCAGCCATTTGAGATCGAGACAGATGCCTCTGACTATGCTATTGGGGCAGTTCTTACTCAACAGGGACATCCAGTGGCATATCACAGTGAGACATTGTCTGAGACAGTTCGCAAGTATCCCACCTATGACAAAGAAATGTATTCCATTGTGCAAGCCTGTCGACAATGGAAGCATTGCATTTTGGGGAAGGAAACAATCATCCACACAGACCACCGGCCCCTGCAGTTCATACAGACACAAGGGAAGTTGCAGAATGATCGCCATCAGAAGTGGTCCACATATCTGCAACAGTTTCATTTGAACATCAAGTACAAGAAGGGTAGCACCAATAATGTTGCGGACTGCCTCAGCCGACCACCGATCGTGGCGCTCACCACCGTGCTCAACTCTTGTGGGCACGAGACTTCTGATTGGCCGCTTCTCTATGAGAGTGACCCAGAATTCAGCCACACTTACAAGGCGCTCTTGGGGGGCACGCCAGTTCCAAATTTTCACCTCCAAGATGCACTTTTATGTCACCTGGGACACCTTTGTGTTCCTTCAAGCGAGCGTTCCAAGATGATATGGGAAGCACACTACAGTCGAGTCGCTGGGCATTTCGGGGTCGAGAAAACAGTAGCAATCCTGCAGAAGTATTTCTATTGGCCGAACCTTCGAAAGGATGTCGAGAAGCACATCAGATCCTGCACTGCTTGTGCCATTGCCAAACCGAACATCAAGAAGCAAGGCCTATATACTCCACTACCTACCCCTAGTCGACCGTGGGAATCCATCTCCATGGATTACATGTCGGGCCTGCCTTCTACTAAGAATGGCAATGACTGTGTTTTCGTGGTCGTTGACAGATTCTCGAAGATGGCCATTATGGCGGCCTGTAAGAAGAATATCACAGCAGAAGCTACCGCTAAACTCTTCTTTGAACGAGTATGGGTACACTTTGGGATCCCACAGTCTATCATATCAGATCGAGATAGCAGGTTCCTCAGCACATTTTGGTCCAGCCTCTGGTCAATGTTGGACACAAAGCTCACCAAGTCCACAGCTTTCCATCCCCAAACAAATGGCCAGACAGAGGTTGTCAACAGAATGATTGTACACATTCTGCGCATGTACAATTCAAAGCATCCACGCACATGGGACGAGAGCCTCCCCTATGTAAAACATAGTTATAACCGGGCTCTCCACAGTTCAATTGGCCATAGCCCCTTTCAGGTGGGCTTGGGATTCCAGCCACTATGTCCCATTGACGTAGCCATGCCATTTGCAGCTGCTCAGGCCGATTCAGCTCATGTCCAATCTGAAGTTGACAAAGAAAGTAGCTTCATCGAGCGCATTCAACACATCCGCCAACAGGTTCATGATATATTGGACAGAGCCAATGTGAAGTACAAGCAGCGCCATGATCAACACCGGGTGCCACACCACTTCCATGTGGGCGACAAAGTATGGCTACATTTGCAGAAGGAGCGCCTCACTGGACCTCACCGCAAGCTTCGCCCGCTCCGATACGGGCCGTACACCATCACCAAGGCTGTAGGTAACAATGCCTTCGAGCTTAGTATTCCACCATTCCCTGGTCTGCACCCAGTCTTCAATGTGGATCGCCTTCGTCCTTACTTTCCACCTCTACTGGACACCTCGGACATTGCAGAACAACTCACACCAACAGAGTTAAACCCAGACTGCATGGAACAGGCCACCACAGATTGTATCATGGACATGCAAATCAAGAACACTCGTCAACAGCAGATCCAACTGTATCGGGTTGTCAAAGCCGGCCAACTCCTGCACCAAGGAAAGTGGTTCACCAGGGACCAAGTTCAGCAGAAATTTCCTCATCTCATGGAGGAACTTAACGCAATGGGGACCATTGCTTCCTAAGGGGGGAGGAATGATCCAGGTGGATATTGGTGGCCACCCACCTATTCCACTTGGCCCCCCACCATTGTCTCTTTTAGTTTTTTAGTTTCGGCATAACTTACTATTTTTAGCAGTTTTTCGGGTCTTGAACTTCCAGAGCCGTTTTGAGGCCCTAAACGACGTTTTTTGGGCATCGTTTTACCAACGAATTTGATCATCAAATTCGTCCCGAAAGTTGTAGTCCTCGGATAGAGCTTTCTAATGATGTATCATGTGCGTCAAACGGAGATAGTATGCCAAAGTTACGTCCCTGGGAAGTTGAAACACCAATTTACCCAAATAGGGCCCATAGTTTTGGCGCTTCATCTCCTAGGGTTAGGTTTTTGGATGTTTAGGGTTCTCCATTGTTTCTCAATAATAAATAGGCCCTCGAGCCTCATTGTAACTTAGTTCAGAGGCCTGTAGCCGCCACATCTCTTCTCAGAGATAGCTACCAGTGCCCTAGCTAGTTTTATTTCCATTCTGTCTGTAAGCAAATTTCAGTTCTTCGATATTAATGAAATGAAGTGTTATTTCCGCTGCATCTCTGTATTTATGGTTATGTGTTTATTCTATTGCATTCCTGCATAAATCCAGATCATGGTTGATACCTCGGTTGGCCTGTGGGTCCTTGAGGTTTCCCTGGTTGGACCACAGGGTGAGGCTGTAAAGGTTGACCTTGAGGGTTGTAAGACTACCCTTGCAGATTGTACAACAATCCCTGCTAGCCCAAAGGTTGTCCCTTTAAGAGATGTCCTTACGGGTCGTATAGATAACCTGGTTGGGACGAAGGTTGTCCCTGGAAGGGTTGTCCTTGTGGATTAGAAGGTTTCCCTGCCTGGGTGGATAGAAAACCATTAATATACTGATAAGCCTCAGGAGCAGGAAAATGAAGGGGGTTTCCTTGTTTGTCATATTGATATGGAAATATGTAAATAGGGGTACCATTCGGTGCATAATGGGAAAATTAAGGACGGTTGAGATTTTGAGAGGACTGACCAACCTTGGAGTTTGACAGCTGTAAAGACAACCGATGCTCCTCAAGAGAAATATTCTTAGGAATAGCAGAATCTATGTAAATGTATTTAGGAACTGACGAGGTCCTAGTTGACTGAGTAGTGACAGCAAGCATAGATGCAGCTATGTAGACAATAGGCCTAACAGGTACTGATGTGACGAAAGGAGATGCCGTGAGAGGTGTCGATGGCGACATCCCTAACGAAGGAATAACCGGCCTCGTGGACAGAGTCAATATTCCCATAGAGGCCAGAGCGGCCATGACCTGATTTAAAGACCTATATCCAGCTGGGAGCGAAGGACTAGGTGAAGACATGACATAAGATTCGGGGATGTTTTCTGGAAAAAGCTGGTAATCTTCACCAGATGTAGGAATTTCCTCACTAGGAGAAGCACTAGGTGAGTCCATATCTGACCCTGCCACAAGATTGTCTAAAAGATGACGAGGGCTGGGAGGTATAATAGCAGCCAAGAAAGGCGATCCTAATGTAAGAGGAGGGAAGTGTTCCCCTACTCCAAATCCAAACCAAGCGTTGGACAAGGGCCAATTGAAGTCAACTGGTCCACCAAAGGGAAGCTCAGATATAACCGATCCCCCGTCAGGAAACTCAGATACAATAGGCTGCTAATGTTCAGCAGAGGACTGAGAGACCTCTGATGAATCGTCTGTGTAAGGAATACCAGTAGAAGAAACTAAGGGTTCTGTCACTGTGATTGTAACGAAAAGAGGAAGAGATCAAAACAAAGACACACAGGAAAAAACAAGGCAAACAACAACACACCGAAAAATAAATCTCTAAATGGGCATGTGATCGTAGGTGATTAATTTTACCACATTGAAACTGGAAATTTTACTGTTTCATGTTTTAAGAGTCTAGAAACAAGTAAAATATGACTCTATCTCTTTCAATTTGGAAACAAGCGTGAAAGGGAAAGCGCTTGATGATCTTTTCAAATTCAATGAGTCAGAAAAGATCGAAATGACTGCTCTGGTAATCTAGGAATATGGGTGTACTAGATATCTGTGAACTTCCATATACACCTTGGTTAAAAAATGAAAGAGAAATCAACGAAGGACTTGACGTACATGCATGTAATCTCCCTGAATGTTGTGTCCGGTGTATCATGGGTAAAATTCGGTAGACTCGGCTTCCTATGGATAAAGGACAGTAGCCTAATGGGGTCTCCCTTTATATACGTGACGCTACGGGGAGCACAAGTCCGTACTAGCACTATCTAAAGCCAGAAGGCTAACGACAACTACTAGGCTTAACGATGCTGGAACACGTCACTAGCCTAGACCTATAGATATTTCGTTAATGTTTCAATGTTTCCTTAGGTTAATTGAATAAATTTTAGAGTTGATCTTCAATTTATGTTTCAATTTCAGGCCCTATCGAATGTTGGATCTCCAAAAGCCCTCTAAATTCACACTAGATGCCAAAATATATCACTTTGTTCGATGAAGAGCTAACTACAGGAGGGTTGAGAGATTTTCAAATAAAAACAAAATGATCACAAAAACATCCACTATTGTCTGTAATGCAAACTAATGAAACTAAATACTTTTCTCTTAGAGTTATATAACACTAATAATGCGGAAAAGCTTTCAATTTTCACTAAACTAATCAAAATGCAAAGAGATTTGTTTTTGTTTTTTTCAATGTTTTAAAGAAAATGCACTAAATGGATGAAAAAATCTAAGAAGAAATCAATTCGAAAAATGATAGTGAGAGATCTGAAACAAACAAGTTCACTCAATACAAATGCACACAATCAAGACCCAAACTGATGGAGAAATCCCTCCAATCGAAGAAGAATCTCAAAAAGACTCACACAAATCGTGTAATCTAGGCTTGGAATGAGAAAAAGCGAAACTTGAATGAAAAAGAGAACAATCACTCAACTGATGCAATGATACAATGGAATCAAGCAAAAAAAATGAAAATAAGTGAAAATGAAATCGACGAAAAAAACAAGGACCTGAAACTCCCACTAGAGGCTCAGTACATTGCAGCACCTGGAAGCCCTAGGGATATAATGCGAAACTGATGGTAAAGGGCAAACAACTGGAGGAAAAGGGCCAAACATAGTCAACAAAGACTTCAAGGCACTAAAATAGTCAGAAAAATGACACCAAGACCAAAAATCAAGCTCAGATAGCTCAAAAGCAAGCAAACCCTAACACCAAACAGAGTTGGCGCGACTGTTTGGCTGTAGTCTGCGCCAAAATAGCGTTGGCATGGGGGCCTAACTAGAAAAAAGTACTAGTTGGCACGACTATCAAGTGGTAAACCGCGCTAATCGATTTTTCTATGGGAAGAAATGGAAAAGGACAAACAGAGACTGGATCAGGTCTTTTGGGGGCTGAACAGGGGTTTTACACCAAAAGGAGGTGAACCAGAAGAGAAAATCAATCAATCAAAAGCCAAAAAAAACCAAAAGAGAAAATACTAACTCCAACTTACTCCCTAGTTGAGTCACCAGTTTGTTGAGGAGGTAAATCCCCTCTACGAATAGAGGCGATCCCACAAGCCTAGATCAGGTCTAGCAACAATCAAGTCACGCAATGACGCATGTTCCTAGTTACAAAATGACAAAAATCATAACGAGTAGCCTACCTCAAATTCCATGCAGTGGTAGTTGAAGAAAAGATGATGTTTCCTGTCCCTCGCTTGGCAGATCACGATCCTTCTGTTTGACACATCCAAATACCTACACACATGCAAGGAAACAATGACATACAACTTAAAATCTAAAGCACGTAACCATACATCAGTCAGAGAGGATATAATTCATTGCATAAAGAAATAAACACATGAATGGAACAATAATCAAAGTCACTTATATTATAAATAACAAATGAAATATTACAACCCAAATCTCTTACACTATGATCTTCCTTTGGTGGGGCTGACAGTGGAGCATGTCTCAACAAAGCCTGTCGGGAATCTCGACGAAGCTCTCTCTCTTTGGCTTGGCTCTCAACAGCTGCCTAGCTATAGTTTCCTTCCTACAAGTTCCGCTAGCTTGCTAATGGAGAAGGAAGGCTTTTATAGATGGAGGAAGAGGAGTTGGGATCCCTATAATCATGGGATAGGCCTTATCTCTAAGGAAGCTTTCATGATAGGTGGAAAACTGCTTTCTATACATGGAGATCCGGAGCCAAACCACCCAACTCCTTTTGAGGACTCGTTCAGGAGTTTGTTGGAATAAAAATTCCTCCATTTATTTTTAAAAAACATCTCTTACTAAGCTTGGTGTGAGTGAGAGATAGGGATAGAGCGCCAGCTGGTGCGCCCTCTATGGTGGATTTCCCCATTGGCATGAGGGATGAGCTGGCTAGTCGTGCTAGGGAAAAAAGATCTATTTTTAGGGTTTTTCAGAGGAAAATTTCTTCAGGAGAATGTTTGTCCTTATGCAAGGGGATGCCATGAAAGTGGTTTCAGGTCATGTTACTACTCACAAGTCATGGGAATATCCCTCCAATGTGTGGGATGAGGGATTGTAGGGACGATGATAAAATGTTGTGTAACAATGAGGTAAGCTATCAGGCTTGTCATATTCAGATTTGCAGCGCACCTTCATTGCCGGATCTCAAGGTGGAGGGAGATTTCTATGAGTTGCCATGTTCGGAGGCAAATTATATTGTATGGATTACTACTTGGGGATGGGAGGTTCATATGGGGATGATGAGTGCCATTATACATTATATCTCATGCCTTAAGGAGGCCCTTGGATAGCCCATTGTTTCCTTCATGGATATTTGTTTCTACATGACAACTATTTGGGGATGTTCACCAAAAGTTGGATTGCATATGTTGGAGGGACAACTTGAATAGTTTATGATGATATGGCATTCTTTTCTCAGAGGATTTAATAATGCATGGATGCTACAGGGGGAGTAAGGGAAAATTTATCAGTCTATCCTTGTACTTGCTTGAGGACAAGCAATCTTTGAGAGGGGAGGACTGTAATGTTCCCAATTTTTATGGAACATTAATTTTTGCCATTTTCACATAGGAGGTAAATAAAATTGGTAGGAGACCCATTAAATTCATGAATAAAGGATAAAAATCCTCTTTGTGTGAAAGAGGATCACTTACAGAGCTAGATTTCACACCTCCATGTGTGAAAGAGGACTTTTGAAAGAAGGCTAGGTCCAGTTTGACCAAGTCAAACAACGTAGTGGCATGACGTGGAGAGCACATTATGGGCCAGCGCAGTGGGATAAGGAGGGGAGCTTCTAGAGGAAATAAACCCTAATGAGTGGGGTCCATTGAGAGGGATCTCACTTTGTTTAAAATGAGGGCAAGGTAGCCATTGTAAATCATGTTGAGTATTATTCATCTTTGGTCCTTTGGACTTGCTGCACTCTCTTGCTATTTAGCAAGAATTGCTGAGGGAATTCTTGCTTAGGATTTCCTCTCCTTCTTGAGTAGATCTTGGAGGATTGCACTCCATTCCCCATATTTAGACATTGAGATCAATCATCATCTCTCTTCATTAGCGCAGTTTCAGCTCGAGATTGTGCATTGTTGCTGGGTGTTGCTGGGGAGGTTTTCTACAACACCATCCTTAGCTAGTTTTTCATAGGAGGGAGCTTCCATCCCTTTAGGAGATCAGAAATGGAGGTTCATGAGATTATTCCACCATATTTGGTACCATGCCAACCACTTTCCATCATATGTAGCACAGTCCCCCTCTTAGACAGCGTTATCCTTGGAGAGCATTTGCTGTGAGGGGTTAGCAGATAGTTGGAAGGTGAGATCATAGGTGAAGGGATCAGCCTTTCACTTCAGATTTCCATTGGAGGAGGGTTATTCATTTTTTGCAACCATTTCAGCCTTCTCCATGTATATCCAGTTCTTTAGTTGCTGCTGTTACCCAGCAACTCCGACATTTCTGTAAGAATGCCATTTTTCTTATATTTCAGCCAATCCTTACAGAGGATTGATGTATTGTATTTTCAGGGGTTGAGATCATGCTCCCTCACTTTATTTGAGCTTCATATTTTCCTATCCATATATTATTGACATTTTTCAATAGTTTTCCTTCAAGGATTACGCAGTCATAGCCTAAGGCTTTATTCATGTAGTAGTGTTCTTCATATTCTCATGTACATTTCTCTTAAGGCTTGTAGTGCCTTTCCTGAGTGACTATTTCCTCATGGATTTGTATATCTTATGTTGCTATGATATGAGATGATGGATATTTGATTCTTCCAAAATTTTGTGTGTTAATGAGTCATTGCTATTTCCATTGGTGTATTTGTATGTTGTTGTGGCTCCACATTGGAATATCTTAAGATATTCCCAATAGTGTAGATTTTCCCTCATTTGGGATATTAAAAAATTATCACACAAGTGAAACACACATGAACACCAATATTTAAGGTGTAAACCCAATTCATGAGAAAACCACCGCTACTGTCATCTCTGTCTTCAATATTTATTATATGGAAAATTGTTTACAACATTGTATTGATGCACACGCATATCAATACACATGCCTCTACCTGCAGAAGGATACAACCTTCTCTCGTTCTCCATCTACTACTGGAAGGGAGCTCCAACCCCATGATCTCATTTACCAGCCACTCCTGGAAGGGAGCTTCAACACCCTGAACAAAACACTAGCTTCTACTGGCAGGAAGCTTCTACTTCCATACTGAAGGCTTCAACCCTTAGAACCACTGCAGACCACATTTCATCAATTTTCATACTGCATCCTACAGCTTACACAACACACCTTGTAGGTTTCTTTTCATCATATTTTCAGACTGGACCCACTCCACACATTTAAGCTCAAGGAAGATACATCAAATTGAAATTTATAACCCATTAAATTCATTTATTGAATCATCAACCAATCAACCAAAAACTGATCTAGCAGCATAATCAATATTCAAACAACCCAGATCTATATGAAGACATCATTGATAGAAAACACTAGAACAAAAAAATAGATCAGACATTTATTTTCACACACTTCAGCAAAACCTTAGATTCCATATGCACTTTTTCTTTACTGAACCCACATATATACACACTTTCACAGAGACAAACTTGTGTATATATTTGCAACAAATTTCAGGACTAACCTTAGATTCCATACGCGCTTTTGCTAAAACTAACCTATGTATATACGCTCTTTCACTGAGATGAACCTGCGTATATATCTACAAACATTGTAGGACTACACAACTCTTTAGAACAGATAAAAAACTCAGATATTACCCTTCACTTCAACAAACATTCACCAGATCCATAAACAGATCTAGAAAATACATAGTCATTTCAGGTCTAGAGATCCTGATCCATCATTTTATTTATAGGTGCATTATTAATTTAGATCTATCAATAAACTGCAACCCATTCCATGTAGATATACTTCAGAGTGAAGTATTCATTCAATACCCAGACACATGCACCCCTTTGCACTATGATATTCTTCTCCTTATATAGTTTTAGCCTTTACCAATACCATTAGCTAAAACCACACAATTTCCGATGGTATTCTTGGACGGAATCAAAATAGACAATACAATTCTCAATACTATTGGCTAATACCATGGTAATGCCCCTTGGTATCATAATTTTAGAGCGCAAAAGGCATACACGACTTGGAGCATTCGTATCTGCGTGTATACGCAACTTCTCTTCATAAAAACTATGTATATACTAATCCTTAATGTATACGCAGGTTGCCTTCACAAAATTAGTGTATACATTGCATCCATACATAGGTTTCCTTCACAAAAGTAGTGTATACATTGAAAAACATTTCCTGTTTCATTTTGTGGCACTTACTGGAATTCATTTTTCTGTCACATCTGAATAGACCTGTAGAAACATCATTTTTACATCTTTGACACATAGGTTGCTTATCAAAAGAGAACTCATCAAGTATTTTTCCATTAAGAACAACTTCATCAAGTAGGTTTCCATCAAGGAAAACTTCATCAAGTAGTTTTACATCAAGGAAAACATATTGCAACATATTGCCAACAATTGCCAATAGAAATTTGTAATATTCCAAATTTTTAGCCTTCAAGCTAAATGGAATATTAGAGTTTTTTCATCCCTAGGCAGGTGAATAAATGGGTAGGGGGGCCCATTAACCTCTTTAGGAGGGTCAACAACACTCCTAATGTGAAAAGGGGTAATAATAAGCAGCTAATTTGAGCACCCTTAGGTGTGAACAGAGATGGGGACACGTTGATTCAGTCAACTTTGACCAAGTCAACTAAGCTGTCTAGTTGCATTGAATCTCCTTTGGACAACACAGTTTTGGTGGAGGATAACTTGCATGAGCTTGATGGCACATGTGGATGGGACCCAATGAGGATAGGTTCAATTTATATATGAAGAGGATGGAGGCATTTTTTATTCATTCTTTTTTATTTCGATCTCTTGATCTTGTCTATTTAGACTTTGCCTCATCTTACTGTTTAGAAAGGTAGCACTGGGTGTTCTCGAGCGGGAGTCCCACCTCTTCCCTTAAGAGGGCTCTTGGGAGAGATTTTTTAGTATTTCTCCACATCTAGGCTCAAGGCCAAGCATCATTCTTTAGTCCCAATGTTATTTCTACAGCAGAATATTGCTGAGCTGCAGGGTGTTGCACTGGAGGATTCTTACACCACTTGCGGGTTTGTTTCTCAGTAGAAGGTGCTTTCCTCTCCTTGAGAAATTAGCTAGGAAGATTTCTAAGTGAATTTCACATCTTGGCAGAAGTTCAAAGTGGTTCTCATCTGCTATAGCATAGTCCCTTGAAGGAACTGCGTCATTTTATGCAGAGTCATTGTAGCAGGATTAAGACCCTTGTTTTTTAGCTAGTTTCCTAGGGAAAGGGCCAACCCTTCTCCCAGAAAGCTAGAGGAAGGGATATTCATCCTCTTTTGTATTATTAAGCTATATTTCTGTAATTTTTCAGTAATACTACATTTTCTAAGTTGAATATTCAAATTTTCTCTTCCTTGTACATGTGTTTCATGAAACCCTTGCAGGGTTAGCTTTATAATGCAATAAGGAGGCCAGATCTCTGTTTTCTTGGCATATTATTCCATGTAACTATAGATCCATACTATTAAATTATTTTACTATAGAAACCCTCATAAAATAATGATGCATATGATTCAGTATTTTTCTGCATAACTCGATTCATGGGATTCGGCTATTTTTAAGCTGTCAGATAGCCGGGAGGTCTATTTAACATATCAAAAGGGATTTATTTCTCATACCATTTTGTATGTGATACCCTAACAATATATTCTAAGTGAACCCAACGGTATTTCACCCAGTAATAATTCATATCTCCAGAAATAACGTTTCCGGGGTCCAATTCTTGCATTTTCCCCACTTGGGAAGGTATAGGCATTCCACTATTGCTGTCGTTTCACTCATTTGAGGGCTATGTGTTTTTGAACACATATTATGAGCCTATTTTCTGATCTCCAACTTTATAATATCTTAAGATATTCTTATTGTTCTAGAAAATCTCGGTTTTGGGATATTACAGTGGTATCAAAGCTTCAATCTTGGCTCAGCTTGTGAAACTCAGCCATGCAGCTATCCATAAAAGGAGAGAGGAACAGAATTAAGACTCTATTATGTGGAGGAAAAAGGGAAGATAATCTTACAAATCTTCTTCCAAAATCTGTACAGTGCATCAATGAAAATCTTAAGAAGATGAGAGGAGAGATGGAATCTCCTGATGAGTTTGGATCTAGAGCCAGATCTAGATTGGTACATGATAGGTGTGAGCATGCAGCTACATCCTATTATGCACAGCGCAGTCAAATGCCAAGGGTTTCTATGAAAAATATGAAAGGAGGAGAAATTCTAGAGAAGGGAACTCTTAGTAATTTTATGCGAGAGTATGAATCTCAAACTCAAAATTTTAGAGATCATGTTACTTTCAAAGAGTTCTGCAAGATCAAGGTGGAGAGGAGCCAGTTGCATGACATGGATATATTTTCTCTATCTACCTTTGATGGATCCTCAACTTTCTCAGCCAAAGCTTGGGTGGAGGAGTTATGTACTTATCTGCAGCAGCACCCAGTTTCTGAATAAGAAGCCATCAGAGTTACAATGTTGCACTTTGAAGGTAAGGCCTATGCTTGGTGGATGTTTGAGTTATTTTCATTGAGAAATGTTAATACTTCTTCTTTTTCAATGTTAACTAAAATATTGGTTTAAATATTTGATGCAAAACATGAAAAAATCAAACCAATGAAACCTCTGCATAAGTTGGGAGAACCTACAAACTCAAAATCACTTCAAAAACCTATTGGAGGAGATTATATCTTGCATGATGCCTTGTTGAAGGCAAGATATTTATTACATAGCCTTGGATAAGAGGGCATGAAGGATCCTTTTTCAAAGGAGAATCCTCTTATTGAGTAGTTACCTCTTATTCATATTGAAGACAAAGAGAAGGATGGGTGTTACAACGCTGTCACATCTAGAGCACATCTAGTACCTCATGTAGAGGAAGAAGGAGCACATGCTCCACTAGGAGGATTTATTGTGACATTGCAGGAAGTTCCCCGGGATCTCACATATGGGAGGCAAAGTAAATTTGATGATCTTCTTGATTGTGAGATGATATTGATGGAAGGAGAAGGTAGGGAGGAAGGACATTATCACTTAATGAAAAACACACACCCCTATCTATTTCAGAGAGATGGTGCAAGGAGGAAGGAGACTGGTTGGTGTTGTGAGGGAATGGGAAAGGTTGTGCAACCATATAGAGTCTTCTCTTGCCATGGATGTCTCACTACATGGAGGCATTCCACTGGGGAGGCCACCAGATATAGAGATGATGAGAGGCATCTTGCCAATTGGTTCACCCCTCTTAGATTTCGAAGAGTTGACAACTTTGGAGGAGTCTAGTACAATGCATAGAGTTTGGGATAAACTCAATGTGGAGGGGGACATCCTTCCATTTTTAGCACCACCCACTCTCACTATCTATACTGTGCTGATAGAGGTTTCTGTAGTCATAGAGGATGGCACTTTCCTAGTGCAAGGGAGTTTCTTCATGGATTTGGAGAAACAGAGGGTACGTCCTTAGAGGGAGGAATCCTCCATACACTGGAGTAGATGGAGGCCACTCATTCTTTCTTTGGCCAAGATGGGGAGATTCTTTTTGGAAGAGAGCTTTCCATGGGAGGCCAAATTCCAAAGGTCACTACTTCTTTTTGAGCATGAGCAGCTGCATGATGGGCATGGAAGCAATCTGGAGGATGAATTTGGCATGAGGAATTTCAAAGGAAAGGACAGCACCATATGTATAGGTTTACATTGTAGATCACTAGTGATGTCCCTTAGGAGGATTGATCCTTATTGGAAGTCTCAAATCTTGGTAGATTACTCCAAGGATCTCAGTGCATGCATGATTCTTGATGACCCTGATAGAGATGACAAATATATGGTGGATGATATGGTCATATATTCTTATGGCATAGTCTTTTTGACTAGAACCTCTAGGCTCAAGGAGAAGTTGCTACATGCAACACATGAGGACTTCTTTTCCATGCATTTTGATGCATATCTTGCCTTGGCAGAGGAGTTCAGTTGGGAGGGCATTCAACAAGACATATTTCGGCATATGGAGAGATGCATAGCCCAAATGATGATGGAGAGGATGTCACAGCTACCTTCCTACTCATTGGGAGTAAGGGAGCACTTTCAGTTGAGCCATTTCAACTCAAGTCCCCAAGTACATAATAGAGAATGTACAATTTCACCTTATGTTTTGTACTTCTTGTCTTTTTATGAGTAGCATATTGTACCAAGGAGGATTATTCCTTCTTGCATATTTTATAATGATGTACTTGAAGCCACTTTTAGCATTTATATTGGCTATCTCATTGGTGGTTTGTGGGAAAAGCCACATGATTCTTGGTGTGTACCATTGACACCCTTTTGTACTTTCATGCTTATACTTTGTATAATGATTGTGGAAGAAAACAAGTGGCTGAAAAAGAACTTTTTTTTTTATAAAATTTATGCAGGAAAAGAATGCACTACACTGGTTCCTTCTATGGGACCTTGATCCACTTTTCGGTTGTCATAAGACAACTTGTTTCTATTGGTTTTTGCTTCCATGTGTTGCTGATATCTCTATGTCCATGGGAAGATTTTATTGGAGAGTGGGATATGAGTTGAAGAGGCCCATTGGGAGGATTATTCTCCCTAATTTACATGAAGCATGTTTCCAGAGGAGCAATGGGCAGCCCATGATTGCAAAATTACATCTCTCTTCTTCATGTGGGAGAATCCATTTAGAGAGTTTGAGCTTTTGTAGGAGGAACTTCATGGTTTATTTGTTTGATGGAGTTGCTTGGGCCACCCTTGGAGGTCATGATATTCTAGCTCAATATTAGCAGAAACCCCACACTTATCATATATGGAGAGAGAAACCACTTGGTTGGGAGGATCCAATCTCTCCATGCAGCCCCAACACATTGTATGAACCGAGGGTTGAGGATATTTTTGAGCTAACTAGATTGGGTAATTTCATTTGGATGATAGCATGGGTGTGGGAGTAAATCATTGGGAATAATATTCCCCATGTTCATCATCAATCCTACCTTGAGGGGCCCATTGTACAACAGGAATGTTTCCACTTACATCTTCCACCTTTTTATGATGTGAGCCATATGGTTTTGTATGCTTGGGAAGAAACATTGGAGGACATATTTATAGAAAAAAATTTTGAGTAGTGGTGGAGACTTTGATGAGGAGGCCAAAAGAAGAGGAGGGGAGAATTTTTTCTCTCCTTATACAATTTCTTGAGGACAAGAAATATTTTGGAGGGGAGGACTGTAATATTCCAAATTTTTAGCCTTCAAGCTAAATGGAATATTAGAGTTGTTTCATCACTAGGTAGGTGAATAAATGTGTAGGGGGCCCATTAACCTCTTTAGGAGGGTCAATAAAACTCCTAATGTGAAAATGGGTAAGAATAAGTAGCTAATTTGAGCACCCTTAGGTGTGAACAAAGATGGGGACATGTTGATTCAGTCAACTTTGACCAAGTCACCTAAGCTGTCTATATACATTGAATCTCCTTTGGACAACGAAGTTTCGGTGGAGGACAAATTGCATGAGCTTGATGGCACATATGGATGGGACCCAATGAGGAGAGGTTCAATTTCGATATATGAACAGGATGGAGGCCTTTTTCATTCATTATTTTGTATTTCTATCTCTTGATCTTGTCTGTTTAGATTTGGCCTCACCTTGCTGTTTAACAAGGTAGCAATGGGTGTTCCCAAGCGGGAATCCCACCTCTTCCCTTCAGAGGCCTCTTGGGAGAGATAGTGTAGTATTTATCCACATCTAGACTCAAGGCCAAGCATCATTCTTTAGTCCCAACATTATTTCTACAACAGAATATTGTTGAGTTGCAGGGTGTTGCAGTGGAGGATTCTTACACCACTTCCGGGTTTGTTTCTAAGTAGAAGGTGCTTTCCTCCCCTCGAGAAATCAGCTAGGAATATTTTTGAGAAAATTTCACATTTTTCTAGTAGGAAAAAGTGGTTCTCATCTCCTACAGTGTGGTTCCTTGAAGGAAATGCATCATTTTATGTAGAGTTGCTGCATCAGGGTTAAGACCCTTGTTTTTGAGCTAGTTTCCTAGGGAAAGGGCCAACCCTTCTCCCAGAAAGCTAGAGGAAGGGATATTCATCCCTATTTTGTATTATTCAGATATATCTCTATAATTTTTTAGTAATACTGCATTTTCTGAGCTGAATATTCAGATTTTCTCTTCATTGTACATGTGTTTCATGAAACCCTTGCAGGGTTAGCTTTATAATGTAATAAGGAGGCTAGATCTCTGTCTTCTTGGCATATTATTCCATGTAACTCCAGATCCATGTTATTATATTATTTTAGTATAGAAACCTTCATAAAATAACGATGTCTATGATTCAGTATTTTTCTGCATAACTCAAGTCATGGGATTTGGCTATTTTTAAGCTGTCAAGTAGTCGGGAGGTTTGTTTAACATATCAAAAGGGATTTGTTTCTAATCCCCTTTTTTATGTGAGACCCTAACAATATATTATAAGGGAACCCAACGTTATTTCACCAAGTAATAACACAGATCTCTAGAAATAATGTTTCTAGGGTCTAATTCTTGCATTTTCACCACTTGGGAAGGTGTAGGCATTCCTTTGTTACCGTTGTTTCACTCATTTGAGGGCTATGTGTTTTTGAACACATATTATGAGCCTATTTTCTGATCTTCGATTTTATAATATCTTAAGATATTCTTATTGTTGTAGAAAATCCCAGTTTTGGGACATTATAAAATTGCCTACCAGCTTGTTGTAAATGGTATTTCTAAACAACTTAAGGATGGTAAGAAGGATGTTTGGCCTAATTTCCCTGTATAGTGCATTACTTTCATAATTTTTTATATTGGTCATGCCTACAAGGAAGTTTCAAAGGTTAATCTATTAAATTTGGTCGTAATGCCTAATCTGCCATATGACCCCAATGATTTGACTAAAAATTACATCACAGAGCTCAAAGTAGGACCTTTTGTCAAGTAAATAAATATATTTGATGATTTATTTCAAGGTATTGAAAATTTTTCAGATATACTTAAGTTTGCATCTAGTTAACTTAATCAAGATGACTTGGAAGCTTTCCAAGCACACAAAAACAAGAGACTGGAAAATATTCCTTTGGATTTATTGACTATTTAAGATGTCAACAGACCTAATCCAAGTATTAGCTTGGATAATGAACTGAAAGACATGTCTGAAAATGAGTAAGGGCAATCAGAAAATAAATCCTAGAATTCAGATCATTCTAAAAAGGAATCCAAAAAAAAGAAGGAAAACGTAGAAAAGATAATTGATCAAGTAATCCAAGAGATTGCGATGCAGGAGAAAGGAAGAAATAACGGAACAGAGTCAACTTCCCAAGAATTTCAACACGGTCAAGATACACTTGATGAGTCAAAATGGTCCCAACCAAATAATTTGAGTAGTGAATGGGATGAGTTTTCTAAAGTAATAAATACTCCTAAAACAAATCCCAATAATGTTCAAGCTGTCAATTTTCGAACACCTAAACGTTCTCAGAAGTTAGTGGAAAATGTTATTCCACTACAACAAGATCTAGAAACTCATGATCAAGAGACCATCCCGGCTTATCCAACAGAACAGATAGTGTTACAAGTTGAGTAAATTCCTTCATTGGATGTCTTCTACAGTCCTATTCATAAGGCTATAGTTAAGAGAAGAAAAAGGAGAAGAATTGATGATACAGTCACGAACCTTACAAATGAATCTATTGATTTTTTGTGGAAGGATCTTCTAGTTAACCCTACTGAACATTTAACCAAACTGTCACAGTTTGCGGGGGAATATGCTATTGCTATAGTTGATAAAGCTACTGAGGTTTTAAATGTTACCGAAGGAGAGAGAAGACAGAATACAATAATTAGAGAGATTGTTAAATCAAGAAAGGTCTAACTCTAGCGAGAATATTAAATTGAAAATGTCCCAATCTTAGAAGGATTTCAAAAGTCTTAATTTACAACATCAAGTACAACTCGCTGAGAAGCAAACACAATTGGAAGCAATAATGAACAGATTAAAAATCCAGGCACAATGAGAGTATTTCATAAAATAAACGTTGGATGTGAATGCTAAGTTAAAGCAACAAAAAGAAATATTTTTCCAACAAGCTTATATTACTGGCTCTTATTGTGACTCAAGTGAAATATTGATCCAAAAAGTAGTTATCCAGAAACTTGAATGTGAGAAGATCGAAAATAAAATCAATGAACACATTCAATGGAAATCATCAAACTTAGGAAAGGAACTTTATCTACCATATATAGACAAATCCCACAAGAAGATGTTATTTAAGGATTGGGAAGCACAGATAAAGGAAGCAGAGAAAGAAACAATGAAAGAATCAAGGTTGACAAAGGAAATTATTGAATTTGTATATGAGTAGCTGTTGAAAGTAGAACTTATTAGAGAGTGCATGTCTAAACTTCTCTCAGAAGTAAAATAGCTGGAAACACAATGGAAAAAAAGGCAAAAATGTAGGATGAAATAATTAGAAAGCTAAATAAGTTTGAACAAGAAAATTATTGGAATTTTCTGATCAAGACTTATCATCAGTACCAGACCCTACAGTCTTTAACATATTTGACAAGAATATCACAACCATCACTCTCAAACGCAGTACTCAAGGGATAGGTTAGATCAAGGATTTCACAGCCAGCTTAACCCAAGGCCATGCTATATATCTGTTGACTTTGGGATCAAATCCAAAAGAAAGACTAGAATTCATAAGTCATATTGTTACTTTATTTTCCAAGATTGTAGTCAAAGTTAGTCTTACGAGGATGGTTGTTTTAAACCTCCTCTATTTTTACGTAATAATATATTTTTAAAACATATTTAGTTTAGTATTTAAACCCCTCTCATGCATTTAGAGAAGGGTGAAGAAATTTTTCAAAAATATTTGTAAAGAATGCACTATTGTACATTTTTGAATGCTTTGATGAATTAATGGAACCCAGTCTGTTATCTTTTGACATTTGAAGATGTTTAACTGATGTTGCACTATTGTACTCTTTAAATTGCTTTAAAGTGAAGAGGAGAAAATATGTACTATCAGTTTAAATGAGTATAACTTTGTACATATGGTACTTCTATTAATTTGTATTAAGTATTTCTTTCTAGATTGACAGTTATGTCTTTTATTGCATTTGTAATATCCCAAAATCGAGACAACTCAGCAAGCCTACTGAAATAATGCACTACCAATAAAATATGCTATAAAATAGTGAAATGGACTCTTGGATACTGTATATTAGTCATTATACAACCTAAATCCAAGAATAGAGCTAAAACAAATCAAACTAGGTGGGTTAAACAGACCTCCCACACAAGTGTAGCTGAAAATGACTAAAAACCCCAAATACTGCAACATAAGGATTTCTACATAAAAGTGAATGCGTAGTATAAAATAGGTTTTTAACTCAGAAAATAGGATAAAAAGTAGATATACTCATATATTGATGAATAATGCTGAAGAATAAAGATCTAGTCTCCTTATACAAAATACAAGAGAACCCGGCAAGGGTTTCTTGTCAAAACACTTTGCATACAAATGTGATCTTCAAAAAATTACTGAATAATCACTGTAAAAATGAAAAATAAGATTGTATAAGACTGAAATATTCCTGATCTAATGTAGATCCCTTAAGGGCTTCCTCCCATGAAAGGTTGGACCTCTCAATCACAAGGAAACACTGCAACGGAGCCACTAGACCATCTGCTGAATGTGGCCTCCAAAATAACACATTTCCTAGCTAGAACAACGCTAAGAATGTAGGGGAAATGTGTGGTATAATACCATAGATCTAAAATAGGCTATAGAGCTCTCCAAACAGGTCCCTCAAGTGAATGGAACCTTCCTTCAATGAGAAACTAGCTTAGAAACCAGGATTCCATCCCTTCCACTGCTGCACCCAACAAAATTGCACAATCTCTGGAAAAAATAAACTGATGAAATTGGCTGAAGATTGGCCTAAAAACCTGATGTGGAATGATGAATTCAAACTCTCCCCATGAGGCTCTCTCCCCATGAGGCTCCTCAAGGAGAGAGGTGGGATTCCTGCTCGGGAACACCCAGTGCTAAACAACATTGCAACCCTACTATGCAGGAAAGGAAGCAAAAAGTCTTAGCAGAAAAAATAATAATATAAAACATGAAGAAAAATGATTCCATCCTCTTCCTTAAATAATTTATGAGTTTTCTTGCCCTTGGTCCCACTCAACTAGGTCATCTCTATCAAAATATTCCCCTCCCTCCAAAACCGCGTTATTCCTTCTTTGATTCCTCCTCCTCCACAACTGCGTTGTTGACTTAGCCAAAGTGGACTGAATAACCTTGGTAATATCCATGTTCACACATGGAGGTGTTTTATTAAGCTGAAAAGAATGCCTCCTTTCACACTTGAGGTGTTTTTAGTCCTCCTTAGGAGACTTAAGGGCTTTTCCACCCATTTATTCACTGACTAAAGGTACTCCTAACTCTAATGTTTCATTTAGCCTTGAGGCTAAAATTCGGGAACATTACAGTCCTCCCCTCCAAAATCTTTGCTTGTCCTCAAGAAAATGCATAGGGAGAGAAAAATTTCTCCCCTTCTCCTCATGTGGCCTCCCATCGATGGCCTCCATCACTGCATCAAGATAATATGCAATAAAACTGTCATCCAATGTTTCCTCCAAAATATGCAAAACCCAATGGCCCACATCAATGAAAGGCGAAAAGTGTGAATGGAAACCTATTTGTTGTCTCATGGCCTCCACAAAGTATGAGTGATGATAAACATGGTGAATGAGTGACTCCCTCACCCATCCTATCATCCAAATGAAATGAACCATCCTAGGTAGCTCATTAAGAAAATCATCAACCCCGGTTTTGTACAATGTGTTAGGGCTGCATAGAGAGATTGGATTCTACCATCCTAATGGTTTCTCTCTCCATTTATGGTAAAAATGGGGATGCCTCTGTCCTTGGGCTGAAATAGCATGGCCCCCAAGAATGGCCCAAGCTCCCCCATCAAACAATTCAGCCATGAAGTGCCTCCTGAAGTTCTTCAAGTGGTTCCTCCCACAAGAAGGGAAAAAGTGTGATGTGGCAATCATGGTTTTCCCATAGCTCATCCTGAAATGTACAACATGTAAAGTGGGAAGAATCATGCTCCAAATGGGCATCTTCAATCTCAAGCCCAGTCTCCAACCAAAGCTTCCCCTAAACATAAACATATTAGCCATATATGGAAGCAAGGTACAATGAGAACAAGTTGCCAAGTGACAACCAGAGAGTGAATCATAGTTCCACTCATGGAACCAGTGTAGTGCATCCTTTGCCTGCATCAAAATATGAAATAACAAGTACTTTACCAGCCACTTGTTTGCTGCCACAGTCATCTCATAAGATGGAAACATGAAGATACAATGTGGTGTCAATGGTGCACACCAAGAGTCGTGTGGCTTCCCCCATAAACCACCAAAAAGATAGCCAAAATCAATGCTAGAAGTAGCTAAAAGTACATCATCATGAAATATGCAAGAAGATATAATTCTTATTGATACATCATGATGCTCAAACAAGGAAAATAAGTACAATACAAAATGTGAGATTATACCTCCTCCATCATGTACTTGAGATTTTGAGTTGAAATGGCTTAAATGGAGTCTTTTCCTCACCTCCAATGAGTAGGGAACTAGTTGTGTCATCCTATCTATCACCATCTGGGCCATGCATCTCTCCATATGCTGAAATGTTTCATGTTGGATGCCCTCCCAAGTGAATTCCTCTGCCAAAGAAATGTATGCATCATAATGCATGAAAAAAAAATCCTCATGTGCTGCATGCATCAATTTATCCTTGAGACTAGAAGCTCTAGTCAACAATAATTTTCCATGTGAATAGATTACCATATCATCCACCATATACTCATCATCTCTATCTGGGTCATCGAGAATCATGCATGCACCAAGATCCTTGGAGTACTCTACCAAGAGTTGAGATCTCCAATAAGGATCAATCCTCCTAAGGGACAACACTGGTGATCTGGCATGTGATGTTCTCCATATGTTGTTTTCCTCTCCTTTTACATCCCCCATGCCAAAGTCATCCTTCAGAATGCTGCCATGCACTTCATGTAGCTACTCATGCTCAAATAGAAATGGTGACCTTTGGAAGTGGGCCTGCCATGAGAAGCTATCATCCAAAAATAATCTTCTGGTCTTAGACAATGTAAGCATGAGTGGCCTCCATATAATCCAATGTATGGAGGATTCCTTCCTTAAAGGAAGTGCCCTATATTTCTCCAAATCCATGGAGCAGCTCCCTTGCACCTGAAGGTGCCATCCTCCATCCTTGCAGCAACTTATGTCAGCGCAGTATGGGTAGTGAGAGTGGGTGATGCTGAAAATGATAGAATGTCTCCCTCCTCCTTGAGTTTACCCAAAAATCTCAGCGTTGTGTTGGAATCCTCCAATGTCTTCACCCCTATGGAATCTAAGAGTGTTGAACCAAATGGCAAAAAATCTCCCACAAACTCTAGATCAGATTGCATCCCAGGTGGAATGACTCCATGTAGTGAGACATCAATGTCAAGAGTAAACTGCAAATATGGTTGGGAAACCTTACCCCTGCCCTTACAACACAAATCAATCTACCTCCTCTTTGGATTAGCTCTATAAAATAGAGAAGGGTGTGTGCCTATCATCACATGATGTTTCTCTTCCTTCCTACCCCTTCCTTTCATCTACAATGCTTCACAATCATGCTAATCACTGATTGTGCTTGGACCTCTATGTATGAGATCCTGGGGAACTCCTTGCAAGGATACAAGAATCCCTCCTACTGCAGCATGTGCTCCTCCTCCCTCTGCATGAGGTATTGGATGTGCTCTAGATGTGACAATGTTGTTTCCCTCAACTCCATTAATGTGTGTGGGCAACATCTCAACAATCAGATCCTCTTGTGAAGAGGAGATCCCCATGCCCTCTTGTTTAGGAATATGAACTAAAGGTCTTGCCTCCGGCAATGTGTAATGCAAGATGTCAGCTTCTCCCATGGTTTTCTGAAGTGGAGTTTCCTCCATCACATGCAAGGGTTTTGTTCTTTCAAGTTTTCCTTGCTCATGTGTCTTATGAATTTTTTCACCAAACCTTCCCACCACTATTTCTATGAATCTTGCATAAGATGAAGTGTTTGCATTCTTTAAAGAACAAGATTCAAAAATCCACCATGCATGGGCCTTACCTATGAAATGCAACGATGCAACTCTAATGGCTTCATCTTCAGAATGGTGCTGCTGAAAATAGGAGTCTAGCTCCTTCACCCAAGCTTCAGTTGAACATGTAGGTGATCCGAAAAAAGTAGATAGAAGATGTCTACCTGCATCCTACTACTTTCTCTCCTCCACCTGGATCTTGCAAAACTCTTTGAAATCAGTATGATCTCTAAACCTCTCAGTTTGAGATTCATACTCCTGCAACATATCACTAAGAGTCCTCCTCTTAAGCATTCTTCCTCCTTTCATCCATATCAAGATAGAATTGGGAACTTGAATGTGCTGTGCATCACGTTGTGTAGCTACATGCTCACACTCACCATGTGAAAATATATATTCAACTCTAGATTCAAACTCCTTTGGAGATCCCATCTCCAATCTCATTTTCTTTAGCTCTCCTTGAAAGCTCTTCAAAGATTTTGGAAGAATATTTGTAAGCTTGTCTTCCTTTCTTCCTTCACATACTGAAGCCTTCTCTTTTCTGTCCATATCTCCTGAAAGTGTAATGGCCTGAGATCCATAGGCTGAGCCAGGATTGAAGCTCTGATACCACTGTAATATCCCAAAATCGAGATAGCTCAGCAAGCCTGTTGAAATAACAAAATCCCAGCAACATATGCTATAAAATAGTGAAACGGACTCTTGGATCTTGTATATTAGTCATTATACAACCTAAATCCAATAATAGAGCTAAAAAAAATCAAGGTAGGTGGGTTAAACAAACCTCCCACACTAGTGTAGCTGAAAATGAATAAAAACCCCAAATACTGCAACACAAGAATTTATCCATAAAAGTGACTGCGTAGTCTAAAAGAAGGGTTTAACTCAGAAAATATGATAACAAGTATATCTACTCATATATTGATGAATAATGCTGAAGAACAGAGATCTAGTTTCCTTATACAAAATACAAGAGAACCCAACAAGGGTTTCTTGTCAAAACACTCTACATACAAATGTGATCTTCAGAAAATTACTGAATAATCACTGCAACACTGAAACATAAAACTGTAGAAGACTGAAATATTCCTGATCTAATATATATATCCCTTAAGGGCTTCCTCCCATGAAAATTTGGGCCTCTCGATCACAAGGAAGCAATGCAATGGAGCCACTAGACCATCTGTTGATTGCTGGCTCCAAAATAATGCATTCCCTAGCTGGAATAACAATAGGAATGCAGTTGAAATGTGTGTTCTAATACCATAGATATGAAATATGCTATAGAGCTCTCCAAAAATGTCCCTCAACTGAAGGTAACCTTCCTCCAATGAGAAAATAGCTCAGAAACTGGGATTCCAATCCTCTCCACTGTTGCACCCAGTAACACTGCACAATCTTCGGCAAAACTACACTGATGAAGTAGGATGAAAATTGGGCTGAAAACCTGATGTGGAATGATGAATGAAAATTCTTCCAATGAGGCTCCTAAAGGAGAGAGGTGGGATTCCCACTCGGGAACACCTGGTGCTAAAAAACACTGCAACCCTGTTATGTAGCAAAGGAAGCAAGAAATATTAGCAGACAAAAAAATAATCTAAAACATGAAGAAAAATGCTACCATTCTCTTCCTTAAATAAGTTATGAGTTTGATTGCCCTTGGCCCCACTCAATTAGGTAATCTCTATCAAAATATTCCCCTCCCTCCAAAACTGCGTTATTCCTTCTTTGATTCCTCCTCCTCCACAACTGCATTGTTGACATAGCCAAAGTGGATTGAATCAACTTGGTAATATCCCTGTTCACACATGGAGGTGTTTTATTAAGCTGCAAAGAATGCCTCCTTTCACACTTGAGCTGTTTTTAGTCATCCTTAGGAGACTTAAGGGCTTTTCCACCCATTTATTCACCGACTAAAGGTACTGCTAACTCTAATGTTCCATTTAGCCTTGAGGCTAAAATTTGGGAACATTACAACATTATATAGTTGAAATTTCATTATAGATGAATGTTAAATGCACTACTGTACTAATATTTGTCATTGATTTCTTATTAGATATATAATCACACATATGAATGTGATATAATTTTCAAAATTCTTCTAATCAAACTATTTTTTTAGAAGAATAATCTTACATAATTTTCATCTCTTTGGACTGTTAAATAATCTACATTACTAATAGTTGAAAGATATCTCTTTAGATCACATAAAGGAAGAAACACCCTGGGTATATAGTAGAATAGATAGTTTAGATAGATGCATGTGATAGATTAGAATCATTTTCCATTGCATGTTGTATTATCAAAACACACCCAAAATCATCCTTATTGGGAAACTGATCCCATTATCCCCAAGTCGGAGCCACCACACCAAATAGAAAAGGAGCTGCTTTAAGGTCTAGGTCAGGTGGTTTTTGCCCATGTTCTGGCAATGAATTTCGAGACCTCAAGATTTTGACGCTAGAAGGAGGGCCTTGTGAATGGAAATAAATTCTGATCAATCTAAAGGTCAATCTAAAAGTCTCTCTCCCTATAGATCCCCATCAACTTTCAGAAAATTATCTAGATCTTCATCTCTAAAATCCAAAATTGATCATCCTTTCCCTCAGTCTCCTAGTGATACTCAACCCATACTGTCTCCTGGTTTTGATCAAAATTCCCCTGAAGTTTAGTATTTGATAGAAAAGTTATAGAGAGCATCCATTTTTGTTGAAAATCCTGAATCTTCTCAAATATCAGATATCGGTATTTCTTCTTCTTTACAAACTCGTACAATATTAACTCGACTAGAAAGTCAAAAAACAAGTATTTGTCCTTTTGAATTTCCCATCGATAGTACTCAAAAGAGAATAAAGAGGACTCAATCAGAGTCAATCACCTCCAAGATCTTATCTCATTCACCTCCATTACCTCAACTCATTTCCACCACTTCCACTCCACCAATCATTGTTACTTTAACTAGTTCCAGTATTCAAACTACTATCCCTTCAACTAGTTCTAACACTCAACCTACCTCTTATTCAACTCAAACTCAATCCATACCATCCACTCAAGGTCCAATGGCAGGTCAAGTACCTCCACTAAATTTACACCCATGGAACAATCCAAGGGCTGTAAATATGCCCGCTCCTCTTCATGCTTTACCAAAATCACCTGAAATATGATTACCTAAGTTTAATATTGATGATGGCCTTCCGATAGGAGAACACATTCATAATTATATGTTAGCCATCAATCTAAAATACTTATTTGAAGAGGATTGTTTTGTAATATTATTTCCATACACTCTCACAGGATCTACAGGATCCTGGTATTTTGAATTGCCTACCCTCCCTATAGCTAGTTGGAATATGTTCGAAGAACAATTTCTAGCTAATTTTGGGGTTGACAGGACCACTGCTACGCTCATCAATTATTTATCAAATCTAAAAGCTAAATTGGGTGACAAAATAAAAGATTTTAATTAAATATTTAATAAATTGCTGAATAAAATTCCCGCTACATCAGTTCCTGGCACAGAAGTTCAAATTGAGTGGTATATTTCATCTTTTCCATCCAATATAGCTATTTTTGTTGATAGAGAAAAATTTCCTACACTTGCAGAGAACATGAAGGAATCTTTATCTGTGGAAAAACACATAAATGCTCTTGAGAAGAAAAACTCTCATTAAGATAGAAAATCAAATAAGGTATCCTTCAAAAATGATTCAAAAAATAAGCCATCTAAAGACCTGTTTGATGTATAAGGCCTTCATAAAATTTTGAAGACTATGACAAATGAGATGGCAGATATCAAGAAACAAGTCACTGAAAGTTATACTTCAAAAAAGACTTTTAGAACCTTCAAGAAGGGCCAGTCCTCTAGTACTCAACCACCAAACATCATATCTAATGCTGATTCTGATCAATATACCAAGGAAGATAAAATTTAGGAAGAAAAAAAATGAAGAAGAATAATACATTAAACTATACAGAATGTGGGATTTCATCCTACCAAATGAATAAAAAAAACAAGTTTTCCCTCTAAGCACAATAATAATAAAAAATTATTGAAGCAATGTAGCCAAGTCAACAAAAGAAATTTTTAACGCCTGCTAAGGATAAAACAATAAGTAAAAATTCTACTTCAAAGGCTACACAAACAAGTCGTGTTACTTTAGATACTCCACCTACATCAAAGAAAATGGTAGTCTCAGACACTATTGAGTATAATGTAATTGAAGATATGAAGAAAACCAGGGCTAAAAGTTCAATTAATGATCTTACTAAATTAAAGCAACAACATAAAATATTACTTGGAGCCTTGAATGCAGTTCCTGCTTCAGCTTTACTTGCTCCAGTAGTAGTGCAAGATGGTAATGAAATGGGTAACCCACCTTCTCCTTCAACTAAAATAGATGCTACATATTTGATTATGATAGGTGATCTATGCATCTCTCATACTCCTCCATTTCTCTTGACCTATGATATCTGTTATACATCAAACTGGGCACCATTCCCAATGACCTGGTTAACTGGACATCATCCCTAGGACCAATGATAAAGGGTCTATCATTCCCTATCATTTCAGTTGCTACATGCCCTAAAACAAGAAACAAGACCAATCAAGCAAGACTTTCATCAAGAAAAGGTTTCCATGGTTTGAAGCTTATTATATAGAATATGAGAGCTCACCAATGCAGGCTCTAAGGGGCCTAAGTGTGTTGAATATGCAGGTAGCCCTATGAAAGGATACTCTGCAAAGAACTTCCTAACATTCATAGATGTGTTGGTCACATTGGGAGTGAAATTCTCATTGTTCTAGAATCTCCACTTGGCCAGTGCCTTCTAGAATATTTCACATGTGTCAAGCTTCGGATCCAAGCATCCATTTGACATCTACATGACTAGAAACATGTCTTGCCTATTATTGGAAAGTCATTGATTGAAAAACAACCTACAGTTCATATATAAATTGAGCATAGATCTAAGTGCTTGAAGAGGAAGAAATGCTGAAGAATTTTCAATTTAGAGCTAGATTTGTGTAGCTACTACTGGAGAGATTTATACTGTGATGATGCTTGGGAACTTTTCTGGAAGGTCACTTCAAATCAGTCACTAGGTTGTAACCTCTCCTTCTATCATCAATAAAGAGTACTGCTTATTTTTCCCTATATGCATCTATATTGACTTTGATTTTCCATATTGCAAGATCTTAGTTGATGTGTATGGTTTATGCTTTACTAATTTAGCTAACTAGCTTGAATAGATATCTATATTATTCCATATTCTGTTGTTTTAGTGTTCTTTCTTACAGGAAGCATTTAGGTCACAAACCGCTTGAATCTGAAGCTACAACAGAAGCAACAGAAGGAGCCATTTGGAAGAGAATGAACAAGTAAGCCTCCAGTCCTCTCTGTGTATTTGTTCTGAGTTAGGACAAATAGTCGTATAGTATTTCACTCGTTGTTCTAAACTAGCACCTGTCTAGGTAAGCGTGATTTATCCGTAATTCACAATTCCGGCCCAAAAAATTGGTGACTCCACTAGGTAGAATTTCTCTTAGATCTAGGTGTTTAAGCCTCTGATTTGCTTCGTTTATCCACCCAGTAGTTGTTAGACATAAATATTAAACTTTTTCAGAGCTTAATTTGCAAAGACACTGAGTTAAACAGTAGTATTTTTCTTTGTATACTATGCCCAACGCACCCTTAGACTGGACACAGTGCTTTGCAGAGCACTGTCTCCCTTCTTAGCCTGCGTTGCAGAGCACTCTCTCCCTTTGGAGACTGCATTGACTCCTGAAGGTACCCAAATTCCTTTGAATTTTCCTTTGCAATTTTCTTCAGCTTTGTTTGTTGCTGTTTTCTGAAAAGTTTGATGCTCAATTGACCAGTGACTCTATATACTTCTTCTCCTTTGACTAAAAAATGGTTCAATGTTATTTTAAAAAAGTCTTTATTTATCATTGACAAGTTGATTTCAAAGTACTTTGTATGGTTGCATTAAGAATAATTTTCTTTCGAAATAGGAAATTGTCGTAAAATCTACATTTCCTTGATAGGAGAAATTGTTGTTGAAATCCTCGTTTTTCCTTCAAAAGAGAAATTGCTGTTTGTATTCTTCGTTTCTCAGAAGTAAAAATCATTTGAATTGTTGATTTAGTGCACCTAGTTTCTTTTCTTAATTCATAACATTAAGGAAACTGAAAAGAAAAACTTGCATTTTCATGTAGAATAATGTGTGTTTTGCAAAAGGAACATTAGGAAATATGCATTTTTTTTGAGATTCATTGATTTTGTTTTGTTCATTGATTTGTTTGCTCTCAAATTATTTTCTCTCTTGCCTTTGTAGCTAGGTTATTCATTGAAAAAGATGACAGTGAAATTTTTTTTATCATTCTTATCTTGAATTTTAGGAATTTCATACACATCATTATGGTGAACCTTTGAAAGGAAAATTGTTAAGCAAGATTAACATAAAATTAATCTAAATTTACTTAACAATGCATTTGAACCATAACAATAATATTTAGAAGGTCTAGGCTAGAGGCATGTCTCGGTGTCATAAAACATAGCAACTGTCGTCAACTTGTCTGCAATACATTCCGAGTGTGATACCTCACTCCACGTACTTAAGTATATCGTAGCTCATCCATGTACTTTCGAGTATATCGGGCAGTGTTACAGTACGATAAGTATAAATGGGTGCTCTCACTATGCGATTTTGCATCAGAAATTGCTAATATGGACTTGGGCCTCCATGTACCTTCGGGTATATTTGGGAGGACAACTTTTAAGTGTTATCCATCCATAGTGAACCGAGTCGGCCGCCTTGAAATTGTGATACAATGAACACAACATTCGGGGAGATTACCTGCCCGTAATTCTTAGTTTTCTAGGAGGTATTCTGCAGTTCACAGTTTCTTGGTAAACCCTTTGCCTAGCATTACCCTATTTTTGTTTATTTGTTTTTGGTTAAAATAAATTAGTAATCGTGGAAGAAAAAAATCCTATACTCTGTTGTTCACGTAGATTAGCTTTAAAACCATATTTACTACCGAAAGTTACTTCTGGTAGGCGAAGGTGATCACGATCTGTCGAATCAAGTATAATTTGTATCTTTGGTGAAACATCATCTTTTAACCTAGAGTTAGCTCAAATTGTTTCCACACATCCCAGTTCGTCTAATGTTGTAGAAATGGAGTCTTCACAGCTACCCATGGTCACCATCCATTCAATCGCTGAGACCATACTTCCTTGACCCAACATTGTTCAATCACAAATTGATCCAAATCTTGTCTCTTCTTTTCCATAACATCTGAATCTTGAAGTTGAACAACCAGAAGTTGTTCCTACCTTGGTCATCCCACAAAATTCTGTAGCTATTGAAACTCCTATATCACACAGTCAACCGTCTGAAATATATTTTGGGCTTGATGGTGAAGTTCTTCCTCCTGGTTTAATTGCGATTGAATAAATCCCACAAGAAGATACACCTTTAACTCCAACCCATTTTGGGGAGGACATTTACCTGTATCAATATTTTCCTCAATTGTTTCCATCTGATTTTGTTGATCCTGTTTCCATTCAATCTACCATCGATTTTTGAGGGTATACATTTGGTTAAACAACCATGTCTGAACCAACATCTTCAGTTGGTTCTGTTGTTCCAACTATGTCAGCTCCTACCCTCACTACTCCTTTGATGTTCACAACCTCACCAGAGTCATATTTTTATGATGGCCCTTTGGTCCCAACAGGTTACAAATCATTATCTGGCACTTTCTCTGGTGCATCTTCATGTTCATGGTATTTTCCAATGTCATCCTCTGGTATTTTAACTGGTAGTCCTATTGTTAGTACTGAACGACTTGAGTCATTACATACATCATCAGGGAAATATCAAGTCGTTCCTTTTGGGTCAATTCCTTTAAACACCATATCAACTAGACTCCCAACATTTGAGGAACATTATTTTCTGTCTTATTATCCTCCTTATGCTAGGGGGAAACATTTGGTCACCCAATATGACAATACTCAGTCACTTTTTGGTCAAACTTATGTTGACATGAATGTCTGTCAATGGCAGCCCACTATACCTATCCAACCACAAATGGTTGTACACTCATATCAACCAGTTCAACCTATTACACCCACTTCATTACCACTTGTTAATACATATATACCCCTATTATAGAATCAAAATATTTTACATCAACCTTATCAGGCATGTTATTCAACTCAATATCATTAAATGTTGGGTCCAAAGACTTAAAATCCTTTGGTTAATTTACAACAACCTGTATCAGGAATCATTTATTCACAAGCTGGTGTACCATTTTATGGTATGTCACAAACACAACTTGGTTATACATATCAACCGAATCCAACTTATACTAATTTGGGTTATAACATTGGTGGACAGAACCCTTGGTAGCCATAGGGGAAAATGCCTCAAACTTCATTTCAACAAGTACCATATCCAGGTTTTGGTCAACAGAATTATAAAGTGTTTAATATGAAAAACAACCCCTATATGGGTTACCAGTAGCAGATTCTGTATGTTTGTGCTCAAAGACCTATTTCCCAAGAAATTCCATCTTACCCTGGCTATTCTCAACCTGACCTTAATCGACAATTGCCTTTTGTTGCAACCTTGGAATTACCAGATTTAAACTAGTTAACCAATGATACTATAAATTATGCTCTTTGGTGGCCAGTGATACCTCATAAATTACCCTCCAATAATCCTAACTTCAATGGAAACCTTGGAGAAGATTATGTTCAAATACATATTTTCAAGCATATGCTTACAGGTCCGGCTGCTAAATGGTACACTGAGTTACCTAGAGCTTCTTTTGACAATTTCACTGCCTTAGCTATTGTCTTTTTGAACCATTTCCAGTTACTGATCACATATGAAATCGGAATGGAACTCCTGACCAACTTCAAATAGACTAATGATACTCACATTTCTGATCATATTCATGAGTGGCATCGCTATCGACGAATGGTTAAGACATTTGTTCCTGATCATCTCCTTGTTGAATGGCTCATTAAGTACCTATTACCATCTATAATTGAGGATGTGGCTAAGGGTGGCTTCGTCACAAAAGAGCAAGTTATCGCTCGTGCCCAATATTTAGACTTGATTTACACTCAGTTTGGCACGCTCTAAGAAATAATACCTAATGTACTGCGATCTAATTTCAATGTTCCACCTCAAATATAGGACTCTCATGCCGGATATGGCTTGATAGGGACCACAAACACACACCACGCTACTACATTTGATCCTACTTCTAATTCTGAAATTAACGCCATGTCATTTGACAAAGGCAAAAGTGACAAGCAACTAGGAAGTAAGAAAAAGGGGAAATCAAAGAAAAAAAAACTTCTAACCCACAGGAAAGATCATCTGATTAATCGTCAGGACCACGGAAACCTCGTTATCCATGCATAATCTGTAATGAGGAACACTTTGTTAGGGATTTTCCTCACCATGATGAAGTCTCGAAAATCATCAAGACTTCCCATGCATCAGTTGTGTTGACAAACCCAGTTCTGAATCTAGACACTAATTTGGTTGCTACGGATCCAACTCCTAGTTCCCAAGTGTTGATGTTATCCACCACAAAAAATTCACAAGGTATTTTGGTGTCGACATGGAATAAAGACTATGGTAGTCTGGCCACTGATCAACCTACTACCTTGAAAATGAATCCATCAACTGAATCAGTACCACCTATTATTATTCCTGAATTGACAATTAAGCAATCAAAGGGAGTAATTCATAAATCGACATATAATCCTCAAGCAAGAGCTGCGCAAAATTATAATATAGTTGAATATTTGGCTCAATCCCCTTAAGCTATGTCTTCTCTTGAGGTATTACAAAATCACCCCTCCCAGAAGTAGGCTTTATTGTCGACCATTGGTGGAATTGATCCGACTGATTCTAATCTTGTCGTCTTTAACCATATGGGCTATGTGCCACAATTACCAGCATAATTGGCATTCTCCATACAAGTAAATGTTCCCAATCACCTTGATCATCACACTACTATCGATGAGGGAGCATCTGCGTGAATTATTTCTCTGAATTGTTCGAAGTCACTTGGTTCACCGCGATTATCACAATCATCAACAACGTTGAAGGCTTTTGATGGATGTGCATATAAACCTTGTGGTATTATCAATAACCTGCATGTTGAATTAGGGGGAAAGATAGTGAATATTGATGTCCAGGTTGTTGACGGACCCCTTGACTATAATATTTTACTTGGAAGACCATGGGTATATGAAATGACTACCATTGTTTCTACATAATTTAGAATGATTTCCTTTCCACATAAAGGTATAATCATAGTCATTAATTAATTATCCTTTTTTGCCTCCACTTCATAGGTAACTAGAAGCGTTCAATTTTTTCACTTACTCCAACTAGAAATTCAGAACATTGGTGTAAGACTCTTAAAGGATTACACTCTTATGGGAACCTTTGCATTACCACCGCCTGCGACGTCGGCAGAAATTGAAAGTATAGAGACCTGCTACATGATCTCTTCCACGCTATCTGGCTTGAGGGAGAGTACAGGTGATTATGATATTTCTATGTTGGATGATGTTTTACCGCTTAGCCCTATTGAGCTGGCATAGCAATCAATCTATTTGGCTTGGGCGGCAAATCCATGATCAGTGTTGCTGAGTGTTTGGGTTGATCGTTCCTTAGATTTTGGTACTCCATCTGATCCATTTACCTCAAAGTTTTTAACAGATGAAAATATTTTGGAAGCTATGATGTCAGAAGGAGAACCATGGTAAGATTATCATCATCATTCCCATCTTCCTGATTATGAAGAAAACAATCTCAATGAACTATATCACCCATCCATCAAAACTTTCCTTTCAAGTTCTTTACTAAATAATGAAATTGACTATGAGAGAAACTTATCAAATATTGAAGAAATGATTTCTATCAATATTTCGACCAAACCTGGCATTGTATAAAATATTCATGTCGATGTATCTTGTTCTCCATCAAAACCTGATTCATATCGCTCTCTTTTTCGTGAATTTCGTGACGTATTTTCTTGGTCTTACGAGGAAATGCCAGGCATAGATACTAGTATAGTTGAACACACTATTAATATGTATCCTGATGTAAAAATGGTGTGTTAATGGCTTCATCCTGTTCATCCTAAGAAAGCCACTTCCATCAAAGCAGAAGTTGAAAAAATTTTGCGTGTTGGTTTCATTTACCCTGTTCTTCTAACTGAGTGGGTTTCCAGTATCATTTCTGTCATGAAAAAACAAGAAACCATTATAGTGTGCATCAATTATCGGGATGTTAATCATGATTGTCCAAAAGACAACTATCCTATTCCCTTTATCGACCAGATTATTGATGATTATGATGGATGCGAAATATTCTCGTTCATGGATGGATTTTCCAGCCACAATCAAATCAATATCCACCCATATGATCAACATAAGACAACATTCATCTATCCCTGGGGCACATTCGCATATCTATAACTTCTGTTTGGTTTAAAGAATCTTGGGGCAACTTTTTAGAGAGAAATGGATTATTCTTTCAACGACATCAAGCACATTTTTCAACCATATCTAGATGATTTACCAGCGCATTCATGAAATCAGACTAATCACCCGATGCATTTGAGAGCCATTTTCTTACGCTGTCAACACTACAATATACACATCAATCCACATAAATGTGTGTTTTTTGTTGGTTCTGGTTGATTTCTTGGATTCGTAGTCTCACAATAAGGAATTTGAATAGATCCACTGAAGGTACAAGCCATTCTTGATTTGCCTACACCATCAAACTTACTTCAGATACAAAAAATTCAAGGAAAGGCTAACTTCCTAAGAAGGTTCATTCCAAACTATGCCGAAATGGCTAAAGGATTTACTCGATTATTGAAAAAGGGGGTTCCCTTCCATTGGGACCAAGTTACAAAAGCTTCTTTTGATGTTGTCAAGGACACTCTTGTCCGAGCGTCATTAATGTATCCTCCAAATTATCAAAATGATTATTTCCTATATATCGCCGCGCCTGAAACGACCATCCCTATGGTTTTGGTCCAAGTAGAATATGGAATTGAACATCTGATCTATTATTTGAGTTGTAATCTCAATGATACAGAAGTTAAGTACTTGTAGATAGAAAAGCTTGCCTTGGCAACTGTTCAAGTTGTCCAAATATTTCACCATTATATCCTGCTCTGAAAAACAACAATAGTTTCGGATTGCAACCCCATGACTTATATCTTATCACGTCAATTACAGGGGGGGAAATATTCAAAATGGATTGTAATTTTGTAGGAATTTGATTTGGAATTTATCAAATCCAAGTCAAATAAGTCTTTAGTTTTGGCTTAGCTTCTCTATGACCTTCCCTCTGATAGCACTCTTACTACGTAAAAACCATCTATTCATACAAGTCTCTATTTCTGATAGGATCATCTGATCCTTGGTATGGGGATTTCATCATTTATCTCCAAACCCAAACTTGTCGACCTAGTACCTCTCACTCTGAACAAGGATGTATTTGATACCAAGCCAAATATTATCTGATTGTCAACGATACACTTTATCATCATGGTTTCGATACCATTTTAAGGAGTTGCCTCACTCATGATGAGGCCGAAAAAGTATTAAATTATTTCCATGTTGGGGCTCATGGTGGAAAATTATCTGGATATGCTACCATGCAGAATATACTCCATGCTGGTTACTTTTGGCCTACTATTTTTCGAGATGGCATCCTTGTAGTCAAAAGTTGTCATGCATGCCAAATTTTTTATCATAAAATCCACAAACCACCAGCACCAATGCATCCTGTTGTCTCTATTGGAACATTTACGAAATGAGGTATTAACTTCATGACCTATAACCCTCCCTCATCCAGGTGGCATGGTTGTATTATTGTCGCAGTTGACTATTTTACCAAATGGGTCAAAGGGATGCCTACATTCAATAACACAGGAAAAACAGCTGCATTTTTTTTCTTCAACCATGTTATTGCACGGTTTGGGGTTCCAAAAGCTATAGTTACGGATCATGGGAACCATTTTTGCAGCCATATGATGTCTAAATTGACTACCAAGTTAGGATTGTCACATGATAATTCTACTTCTTATTATGCACAATAAAATGGACAAGTTGAGGCTATTAAGAAAATTCTTAAACAAATGCTTCAATGAATGATAGGAGTCTGTAAAAGGAACTGGCACTTGATCATGTACTCTGCTTTTTGGGCGTATCGAACCTCAGTGAGAAACACAACTAGATTTACTCCTTTTCAATTGGTGTATGGTCTAGAAAATATCTTACCAATCTAATGTGAAATATCATCGTTAAAACTCGTGATAGAATTGTTACCTGACACCTCAGAAGAAAAAGTGTGTCTCCTTAACCTCATCCATCTTAATGAAATACGTCACGAAGCCCAATTGGCCAATGAAGCCCATAAGAGATGTACAAAGGTGCAATACGACAAAAATTTCTAGCCTCGCACATACGCAGAGGGCGACTTGGTCCTTTTTTACGATCACAAAGTTGATGTAATAGGTACAGGGAAATTTGAGCCATTGTGGCATGGACCCTATATAGTCAAAAGGGTTCTTGCTGAGGGTGCCTACAAGTTAGTTGATTACAATGGGATTCCATTGGCACAGTCTAGAAATGGGTTGTATTTGAAACGTTACTATGCTTAATCATGAGCGTAGTAATTTTTGTATTATATTATATATATGTTGTTGATTTGTATTCACTATCTTAATTTGTTTTTAAAGTTTTCTTGACCTTAGTAATCATCTTTACATTTTATGGCAGATGTCTGAATCTTTGAAACCATTTATTTGATATACTGATGGTGCTAGTCGTAGTATGAAAAATCTATCCTTTGCAGTGTGGGCCATTTTCGTTCCAAATGGCGAGTTAGTGAGTTTTCAAGCGATTTGTACTAGTAGATCAATGAACAATAGCACTGAGTATAGCGCGTTGATCTAACTTCTCTCTGATGCCATTTCATTTGGTATTAACCACATAATCATAAGGTTAGACTCACAACTTGTGGTATTACAACTTACTAGTGTTTATACTATTAGAAATCCAACACTTCTTAGATTGTTCCTAAGAGTTCGACTTTTGGAAAGACATTTTGATTTTTTTCAATATCAACACATTTCCAGAAATTCAAACACTTTCATTGATTCATTAGCTAATCAAGTTTTAGACAGACATTTTCGACATAGGTAAAGAAAACATTCACATCATTAAATAGGATTGCGCATTAAACATAGGAAAAACTCTGAAATCATATAGATAGATAGTTATAGGTGTTACACAGTAATTTGTCACCGCCACCAGCCATTTCTCAAACGCATTTAGTGACTATGAACATGTCATGTTCTGAGATCATCATCACGCACTTTCCAGAGCTGTACTGCCCTAAAGACATCTCCTTGAAAAAAATCATGAAAACATCTCCTTTTGCATATGTAAGGCATAGCGAATCACTGCGCAATGGGGAAAAACACCCAAAGAGCGCGTTTAACCGGGCGCCGACAGAAAGAAATGCATGTCTTAAGGAGGTTTTTGGGCATGGGAAGTTGTGTTCAACAACTCGTCTTGAGTTGAAGGTCATGCGATAAGGGTGGTTTGCCACCCCATGGAACCTCTCTTGTTGATAGTCAATCTCATCAGGGATCCCAACTCCTTGATCCCGCATCTATTCGCTCACCCATGTTTTTGAAGTGCCTAAGCTTTAACTGCACTCCCAAGAGTTTTTGTGCTTGCAAGAGTTTTTTTTAAGGTCGGCTGAGACTATACCGCCGAGACTCTAGAGAGGTTTTCCCTTTTCCTAGCGAGCTTTGCGAGACGTGAACGACTGGAGACCCATTCGAAGGAGACCGCGACGTCAGAACATTGGTTGTACTCTCTTTCGATTGTTATTTAATGAATGATTACGATTATGGTTCCACTCTGTTTTCACTTATGTTAATAACGAAGCATTCTTTTCGGGATCGATGGAGAAGTTGCATTACTCGATTTTATTAAGATGTTGTTTTCTTACATAAAGTGTCCATCCGCTGAGATCGTGGATCCTGCCGAGGCTAAGGAATGGGAACACTTCCCCACGGACAAGGCATTGGAGATTCTAGGCAGGCCTCCGCCTTGGTCTTTATCTCGCAAATCCAGGAACTGCGGCCGTAACATTTGATGAGGTAAACTTCTCTATATATACACTCACACAAGCACCACCATCGATGATTGCCGCGCACTTCGCTGAGCTAGTAGGGATCGCATATGTCCGCAGAGGGGATTTCTGATGATTGTTGCTAGACCCCTGCTGAGCTAGTAGGGATCGCATCTGTCTGTAGAGGGGATTTACCTCATCAAATGTTACAGCACAGATTCCTAGTTACGAATAAAAGACCGAAGATGGAGGCCTACCTGGAATCCAATGCTAAGATCCGTAGAAGAGAGTGTTCCCGTTCCTCAGCCTCGGCAGATCATGATCCTCCCACGATCTCCGCAGATGGACACTTGCACATGTAAGAAACAACACAAATACAAGCATAAAATCCAGAATGTGCAACTATATATCAGTCAGAAAGGATATAACTCGTTATTAACATAAGTCAAAACAGAGCGGAACCATAACCGTAATCATTCATTAAATAACAATCGAAAGAGAGTACAACCAACGTTCCGACGTCGCAGTCTCCTTCGGATGGGTCTCCAGTCATTCACATCTCGCAAAGCTCGCCAGGGAAAGGGAAAACCTCTCCAGAGTCTCTCAGCGATAGTCTCCTTACTTGAGTCGGCCTTAAAGGAAGAAAGAGGGCTCTTACAGCACAAAGGCTCTTGGGAATTCGGAGATTCAAAGCTTAGGCACTTCAAGACTAGCTTGCCATGGAATTGAGCAGGATTTTATAGATGGGGAAGGAGGGAGTCGATCCTGATGGATTGGCCTCCCATCGGCAGGTTCCATGGGAGGTGGCAAACCATCTCTCCCCTTCCATAGAACTCCCCGTGTTCAAACCTCCCAACTCAAGAGAAGCAAATGGTTTCCCGAGTTTGTTGAAACACAATCTCCGCTCATCTTATTTAAAACACTTCCTAAAATCATCGGCGCGACCATCGCTCGTGGATAGAGCGCCTCTCTTGCGGCCTCTTTGTACGATTTTCCCCATTGGCGCGAGTGATGAACTGTCTGCCCGCGCCAATGCAAAAGGAGATGTTTTCATGATTTTTTGCAAGGAGATGTCTTTAGGGCAATTGCAGCTCATGCTTAGAGGAATGCATTGATGATGATCTCAAGGCATGACAATGTTCATAGGTCACTAAATGGGTCCTCCATTGTGCGGGACGGGGAATGGTAGGGACGGTGACAAATTACTGTGTAACAATAGGTTTTTACAAAATTTGTGCCGAAGACACATTGGTCATCTGACCTAATGTATGCAAAATATCACAAGTAAACTAGTGATGCTCATGGTAACATGCTATAGATCTAGAAATCCTATGGAGTGACCGCATCCAATGGTTAGGAACCCCAATAGTGTGTCATTGCAGTCGCATTGGAAGCTCTTCGATCCAGCAATCCAGAATCTCGAAGGTCAACCCCTCTATGTGTTGCTGAAGCTCAGCCAGAGTCTCAGCCGTATCAAGGTCTTGGAGGATTTCTCTCTCAACAACCCTCTCTGTTGGCGCATCTACTTAGCACTCTGGTTCCTCTAGTGGGTGAACATGACCGATATCTACATTACATCAAACATTTAGTTTAGTCTTGGAAAGAAATAAAAACACAAAAACATTGTATAAACCTTGCAAAAATAAAAAAACATGGTCAAATCATTCTTACCTATTGCACCCCACTGAGTGCCTTCTAGTAATACTAAATCTGGATCTTCTCGGAAATCGACGCCTGCGTATGTGTAATAATCGATGATGAAAATTTGTCGCTGGAACCAGGCGAAGAATGTAGTAGAGAACACAACGGTCAATTGGCCTGCATGCTGACTCTGAGTTCTACCCATCTCAGCATTCGAGGATATCTAGGACTAGATATATCCAATGTTACATGCTGTTGTTGCATTAGTGGAATCCGTTCCAAAGCGAAGGAGATAAAGATTGAGCCATAAATTAATTTTTTCTTCCTTCCTCCCTTTGCTTTATTCAGTTGTTCCTTTATCTGAGATAGAACAATTTCAGACCAGTTAAATACTGTTGGCTCAAACACTCTAGTGCATACTGCATATAAGATCTGTTCACTACATGTAGTGTAATGGTGCAAACAAGTTTAGCGATCGTGAAAAGGATGGTTCTCAAAGGCAAATCCCTGACATCCTGAATGTTTATTTTTCCATATTTTCCAGGTTCTGCCCCTAGATAGCAATACTGCATAACATAATCCCTCATTGTCTCTCCTCCAACAGTATACCCTGTGAGAGAAATGGGCAAACCTCTCCTCGCCAAACCTATGAGAAAATACATGTCCTCAACTGTTATGGATAACACTTGATTTTTTATGTGAAATGCCTCTATCACTGGATCCCATGCTGGAACTAAGAACTCCAAGAGTTCTATTTTTTGCCTCATTCCCAACAATTTGAAGTACTTAAGTAGTCCACAATCTCTTAGTGCTCTTACAGTACTTGGATCATTCAAGGAAATCATATCTTGTTCTTCATGTTCTATTTCTCTCCATGTAATTTTCATTTTAATCCGATGGAAACCTAAAATAAAACCATAAGATCCATTAGATTCCATTCATTGCAAAAAACTAGGCAAATTTTGGGCACAATATGAAAACCAAAAACTTGATCTGTACCCAACGGAATCCCTGGGTTGAGACAGTGCATTGCATATGCAGGTACCCTTCACTGTACCTTCTATGCCATGCAGGTTTCGACATTCAGGGGTCCTTTTTCCTCATTTTGGGGAGAATTTACCCTAGGGGCCTTAAAACCATAAAAATATGGAAGGAATGGAAATGAAATGAATACCAAATGGAAGAGGAGGTTCATGGTACTAACCTGGATCAAAAAGCAATGAAATATGTGCACAGAAATGACCGCAATCAATGACTGATGTTCAGGGGAAAAATCAGGTTTAGAGCTCCAAAATGCAAATGGTAATTATGGAATGGTAAAAATGAATAGCGAAACTAATTTATATAGTCATTTAATTGTTTGCAAGTTAAATTTATTGCTATGAATATGGTTTTATTATGTTTTTATCATGAAACAGGTATTTTTAATCCATTTTATGTTGTTCTGAATAAGAAATGCAACCGATGAACAAATTAGTCATGTAGATTTATTCTAAGAATGACTTGACCACAAAGCATACTTTTTCTCCTTATTTTTCAATCTTTGTTAAAAATGAAAAGGGATTTGAAGTTCAATTTTATCCCTTTTTCGAGCTGTGGTAATAGAAAAAAATGAACCCCTGGAGTCTTCTTTCATCTCTTTTCAAACTTCGATAATGTGAAAACATTGCCAAGCACTTGTCTTTTTGAGATCGTTAAAGTAAATGAATTGATATCTACTCAGTATAAGTTTAACCCTTTTCTGAATTGAGATGGATTACTTAAAAAAAAGGAATACCTTGGTTAAACATGACCAAAGAAGTTCTTTCAGATATTATTTTACAATTTTTTATATCTGACAAACAAATTTACGAAAAAGTACTTTTTGAGTTCTTTTTTTTTCCTCTTTTTTAGACTCTCTAAATATTAAAAGGGACCGGGCTATCATTGTCGTTAATATCGTTAAAACATAAAATAATGACGGGCTTGTTAGTCATGGCAAGAATCGAGTTTCATTCATTGCTATACTCGTTAAATTATTAAATAGTGATACTTTATTCACCCAAAGGGTTGAATTATAGATCAAGCAAATGTTATCCTCCTCAAGCTTGTTAAAAATTAAAGAGGTACTAGTCAACAAATGACTGGGGAAAATTTGGGAAAAATAAGCAAAGTTTCTTTTTGGTAGCAAGTCGCTCTTGAACATGACACTTCTTTCACTCCATGTCTGTGATTGTTTGGGTTGGGTAATCATATTTATGGTTCATTCACACCTATGGTTCATCATACCTTCACTTCGTTTTTAGGTCAATGCTGCCAACTCATCACAATGTCGCCAATATGTTCAAGAGAAGTCATCCAGTGATTAAAAACTCGTCCTTCTGCAATACTCATAAACCTTCATTTTCATGACCATCATCCCTAAAAATTGCTATATCAAGTCATACCCTTGTCTCCGAAGTCAGTAACTCTTGGTTTGCAATAAGGTGACTTCCTATCGACAACAGATCAATATCCAGGAAGTTCACTTAGAAACATCAGATACTAGTACCATGAGGCTTGTTATAGCGTCGACAAGATCCTCACTTCCGTACCTTTGACTAAAATATTTTGTTTGGCATTCAACATCAAATCATCTATTTATGCCTTACAAAATGTACTGCAGTACCTTGAGGGCCATTTTCATTAATGGTGGTTTTCTCGCATTTTTTAACAGCTCACATCATTGGCTAGTAATCAAATGATGTCTTTCCATGTTTGACTACAAATCATATATTCGCATGGCTATACTTGTACTTGAATGATCGAGTGAACAAGATGAGAAGACCCTGGATCTAGTTTCATCCATCCGGATTGCGATATCAGGATTTTTGTACACATCATCTGTATGGCGACCTTACATAAATATTGTCATCCAAACATGGGCCTATATTTGTAGGCATGTCTGCATCTAGGCAACATTCCAATGAAGACGACTTTCTGAATTATGTACATGTTATTAGATTATTTTATGTGTTGAACATGGGAATGCCTACCCTCAGTAATTATGATCAAAGAAGATATATCATGATGTAATGTATTGTAATATTGATGTAGGTGACCACTCCACTTCGTTTCCAGGCTCATCATAGTGTAAAGCATCTCAATCAAATGTTCTTATTATTTGGATCTCATGCTTTAGGTAGAAATTGTTAGAGGTCAATTTGGGCACCATTCCCAATGAATTGGTTAACTGGACATCATATCCAGGAAAAATGATCAAGGGTCTATCAATCCTTATCATTTCAGTTTCTACATGCCTTAAGACAAGAAATAAAACAAATCAAGAAATACTTTCATCAAGCAAAGTTTTCCATGGTTTGAAGCTTATTATATAGCATATGAGAGCTCACCAATGCAGGCTCTAAGGGGCCTAAGTGTGTTTCATATACAGGTATCCCCATGCAAGGCTACTCTACAAATCACTTCCCGACATTCACAAGTGTGTTGGTCACATTGGGAGCGAAATTTTCATTTTCCTGGAATCTCCACTTGGCCAGTGCCTTCTAGAAGAGTTCACATCTGTCAAGCTTCGAATCCAAGTGTCCATTTGACATCTACATGACTGGAAACATGTATTTCCTATTATTGGAAAGTCATTAATTTCAAAACAACCTACAATTCATTTATAAATTGAGCACAGATCTAAGTGCTTAAAGAGGAAGAATTTGAGTAGAAAAATGTTGGATAATTTTCCATTGAGAGCTAGATTTGTGTAGCTACTACTGGAGAGATTTACACTATGATGAGGCTTGGGAAATTTGCTGGAAGGTCACTTCAAATCAGTCACTAGGTTGTAACCTCTCCTTCTATCATCAATAAGGATTACTGCTTATTTTTCCCTAAATGCATATGTATTGACTTTGATTTTCCATATTGCAAGATCTTAGTTGATGTGTATGGTTTATGCTTTACTGATTTAGCTAACTAGCTTGAATAGATATCTATATTATTGCATCTTATATTGTTTAATTTTTCTTTATTGCAGGAATCATTCAGCTCACAAACCACTTGAATTTTAAGCTATAACAGAAGCGATAGAAGGAGACATTTGGAAGCGACTAAACAAGTAAGCCTCCAATCCTCTCTGTGTATCTGTTCTGAGTTAGGAGAAATAGTTGTATAGTCTTTCAGCTATTGTTCTAGACTAGCACATGTCTAGGGAAGCATGATTTATCCGTAATTCACAATTCTGGCCCAACAATATCTTTAATAAAAACTTCCATAATTGTTTAATAGATTCAGGGGCCTCTTCTAATATAATGCCAAAATCAATTTTTGCTAAGTTGAGCATGACGCCTCAGATTTTTCCTGTTCATATAATACAAACTGATAGAACCAGAGTAGAGGTGGTAGGAGAAATAAATTTTGTTTCTATAAGATTGTCATCATATCCCAAGGTTGCTAAAATAATCAATATATTGGTGGCTGATATTCCTGAGTTTCATGGTTTAGTATTAAGCAGAGATTGGTCTAAAAAGCTTCATGGATATTTTTCAATAGACTAGTCACATATGTGGCTACCATATACTGGAAAGCCAAAACAAATCTGAATAGACTGTGAAAAGTTCGTGAAATATATAGTCACCGATATTGAAGGAATTAATCAGCCAATACCATTCAATGATAACATTATTGGAAATTACTTAGAAGAATCATTTTTGGGAAATTTCAGCACTTATCCATCACCCTTTTTTGATAATGTAGTTACTTCTCAGATCGAGAATTTTTTCCAGACAGACATTTTGAAATGTATAAATTTTGTAGATAAACCAACAGTTAATTCTTTATTTTGGACTCTTTATTTTGATGGTTCTAAATCTGAATATTGTGGAGGCGTTGGCTACATTTTAATAAACCCAGAAGGAGAAAAAACGATGTTAACTTGCAGAATTGAATTTAATTGCACGAACAATATAGTTGAATACAAAGCATTAGTCCAAGGTTTATACAAAGCCATTGATATTAATATCAAATATCTTAAATTCCTAGGAGATTCGGAAATCATTTTTAGATAGGTAAGAAATACCATTCATTGTAATTCTAGAAATTTAAAGCATTACCAATCATTATTCCAAGAATTAATTATTCATTTCTTAGCCTTTAATATTTCTTCCATGCCTAGAATGCAAAATGTTAGTGCAGATCTATTGGCTAATGTAGCAAAGTTAATTCCATCAAAAGAGTTTAGTCCCGATATATTTTTCATTGAATTAATTTTTAGGCCATCTGTTCCTGACAATATTACGAATTGGAGAGTATTCAATAATGATTCAGATATCATAGATTTTTTAACATCTAAAGGATCTTATTATAGCCAAATTGTAGATGAAAATGAACATGACATTTAGATTAAGGAAAAGAAATATGAAAATCCAATTTCTAAATCAGTTGTCAAGTTAAAAGACATTTATGATCTAAAAGACAGGTTTAAAAGAGTCAATAACTCAAAAAATCAAACTTATAACTCAATATTTGAGTTAGTAAATCTACGAACTGACAATAAACTACTAAATGTAAATTTAGGTATTGGTCTATATTACGAATAAATATGATCATTTATCAGGTTGTTTAGAACGTACAAAAGTAAATTTTCCTGGGATTATACTGATCTTAAAACATATGATACTTTTGTGATTCAACACATAATTCCTATGATTTCAGATGAAAAACCTATACAACAAAAATTGAGGAAGATTATAAAGCCGTCTTAGTAGAATATCCAAGGACATTCAATTTATCATGGAGGATGAAGATAACCATTTTATTCCATTCTTCAACATCCTCCTCGTTAGAGATAGAGATGAATCCATTGGACAAGAAGTGTTTAGAAAGAAGGCGCAAAGTGATAGTTACCTCCAGGGAAAGTTCACACCACCATCCTACCCAGAAGACGGGAGTACTTATGACCATTTTCAGTCGAGCTTTCAGGATTTCTTATGAAAATCACATTGAAGAAGAAATTGAATATCTAAGCGAGGCATTAATAAATGTGGGATATAAAAAAAAATATACCATCAAAGCTATTCAAAGATCAAGATACAATAACGAGCATATAAGGAACCCTTCAGGTGATTCCTTCAATGCTAAAGCATACCTCCCTTACATTCAAGGAGTCACGAACAAGTTGGTCAATTTTCTTGCCAAAAAAGATATAAGAACCTCTTTCAAGCCTTTTATGACAATCAGAAAAAGAATGAAATCTATCAAAGACAAGCCTGATCTCCTCTAGAAAAAGGGTGTGTACAAAATAATTTCTCCTGTGGAGAATGCTATATTAGGGAAATAGGTAGGTCTTTCAAAATCAGGTTAAAGAGAATGGTGTCGACATCAAAAATAGGAGAACCTAAACCTCGGCTCTGGTTGAGCATTCTAATAAAACCTGTCACCATATTTGCCTCGAAGATGCCAAGGTGATTGCTAATGAAAAACACCATTTAAAAAGAAAAATCCACGAGGCATTGGAAATCATAAAACACCCCAAAATCCTCAATAGGGATGTTGGTTTGGAAGTTAGCAGAAATTGGGCTCCCTTATTTCCACAAACATAAGATTTCTTGTCTCATGGCTCTCCCGTCTGCTTTCAACCCTCACACCTCACCCCCGTCTTGTTGCCATAGGTCAACCCAATTGCACCTCTCTATCTCTTTTTTAGGTCCATAGACATCTTCATAAAGCCTTCATTCTCCCCTCCTACTACGCACCCCTCCCCCCCGACCTCTCTATTCATTATATCCCCCTCTGAATTCTCTCTATCACCCCTCCATCTCTCATATTTTCCTTCTGCACTTTCACTTGTAGAAACCCCCTCCTTTAGCCCCCCTTATTTTTAATTATATAAATCCCCTATAATTATCCCACTCATTAATCCTTGGCTTATAAATTTAAATATGTGACCTTTATTATTAGTATTAATTAAATATTATTAGTAATAGTTAACTAGTACTAATTAATATTATAATTGATATTAATAATAGTAATAATAGTTATAAAATTTTCAGAAATTAATCATAATTTATAATACTAAACATTAGTTTAAACTATTACTAAATAACATTATAATTAGTGCTAACAATATTAATAAAAAATAATATTAAATATATTTTAACAAAAAATTTAACATTTTAACTTTTAATAATATTTTATATTAATCATTATTTATATTTCTCAAAAAAATTTGTTCAATTTTATACTTAAAATTATAATAATAAAAATATTTTAAATAAAATATTTTAATTTTAGGCACATATATTAATTTCTATCAAACCTCATTATTAATATTAATAAACAATATTTAAAATATATCTAAATATCAACCTTGACAATTTAATTAATTAATTTAATAAGTTAGTGGCAACATAGTTAATTTAATAATTTTAATGGTTCTCAAACTCCTGTGGTTGTTGTTATTTGCAGAAACTAGATTATCCACAGTATCATAAAAAATTTGTCAACGTTTCAAATCCCAACGGGGATCCATCCTGTTGACGTACAATAATTTTAATAAACTTTAATAAGCTAAAAATTTCCTTTTGTATTTTTTGGTCGGCTCTTTCACATCTTCTCCCGATTTCTCTGATGCTTGTATTTATCACGCTGATCCTCCTCTCTTCTTGGTAGGATTTGTCCTGATGATGAGTCTTGGTTAGAATCGAAATGTAGACTAAAAAATTGATACTATGGAGATTCTGAATTTCTCTTCTCAAAACTCACACCATAGAAACCTTCAAACTATCATTGAATAAACTCCTTAAAGAAAAGATCATCTTTCCAATTAGCCATTCTAAATGGGTTTCAAAATTGGTACCCATCAGGAAGAAAAATGGTGATATTAGAATTTGTATTGATTTTAGGAATTTAAACAAAGAATGTCAAAAGGACAACTTTACATTGCCAACCATGGAACAAGTACTGCAAATGATAGCTAGTTCTAAATTTATGTATTTTCTAGATGGATTCTCTGGTTATAACCAAATTCTCGTACATCCAGATGACATACTAAAGACTACATTTGGGACTAAGTGGGGAACTTATGCCTATCAAAAAATTCCATTTGGATTAATTAATGCAGGTGCCACCTTTCAGAGAGCTATGAACACCACTCTTAGGGGTCTTATCAATAAATCAATGGTTATTTATTTAGATGACATTACAGTATTTTCTAAAGAAGCAACCAATCATGTCAGAGACCTAAAGCGAGTCTTTGAGTGATGTAAAATGTATGGAATATCATCAAACCCAAAGAAATCATTTTTTTCATTAGATGAAGGAAAATGTTTAGGATTCATTATATCAAAGAAAGCTATATATATCGATCCTGAAAGAATTGAAGAGATTAAAAGAATCTCTTTCCCTCATACCAAGAAATCTATGCAGTCATTTCTTGGAAAAATTAATTTTGTAAAAATGTTTGTCCCTCAGTTTTCACAAATGGTTTTACCATTTCAAAACATGATTAAGAAAAATTCAATCTTTAAATGGGGACATAATGAAACAGAAGCATTTGATTTGATTAAACAATCTATTATCAATTCTCCATTTCTAACTACTCACAATTTTCTTAATCCTTTTAATTTTTATACTTTTTCATCAGATACATCATACGTTGTTGTTTTAACATGGCTTAATTACCAACAAATTGAAGCACCAATATAATTTTTCTGTTCCAATTTGCAAGGTGAAAAAATAAATTTTTCATTTGTCGAAAAGCAAGCATTTGCTATCTTTAAGGCTATAAGTCATTTCAGACCATTTCTCCTAGAAACTCACACCAAAATCATAGTTCCATTCTCTACAGTGAGAAAACTATTAATGCAAAGAGAATTATGAGAGAAAAGGGCTAACTCGGTTATGCTTTTCAAGAATATGTAGAAATTAGACCCTCTAAAATTGTTGGAGGTCAAGGTTTTTGTAGAATGCCAACATAAGCATCGTATTTATCATCAGAATACGATTAAGGTAACAATGTGAAAATATAAGAGGTAAGCCTCAATGATGTACAATCGCAATACACTAATCTCATATTTTATTTGAAAAATGGATATGCCCCAACCCAACTCGATATAAAATGAAACGTGCTTTAAGATTAAAATCCAAGCAATATGAATTAATCAAAGATGTATTGTTTAGAAGAAACTTTGATTCTATACTACTAAGATGCTTAGAAAATTCTAAAGTAGATAAAGTCTTGGAGGAACTCCATGATGGACCAACTGGAGGACATTTTGGGGGAAATACGACAACATACAAAATCCTACATGCAGGTTACTATTGGCCTACACTTTTCAAATATGATCACGATTATTCAAGAAAATGCTAAGTGTGTCAAAGTGCATGTGGAAGACAAAGGAAGCTAGCCATCCCATTACATCCAGTTAATATCGAACAACCATTTGAATAGTGGGGATTAGATATAGTCGGTGAGATTGTTCCTAACTCTTCCAAACAACACATATATATTCTCACATCTACATATTACTTTACTAAATGGGTGGAAGAAATTCCATTAAAGGTAGCCAAGTCTAAGAATATCATCGATTTCACTGACCAATATATCATAACTATATTTGGATTACCTATTTCTTTAATGATTGATAATGCATATTACTCCTCAGGAACTACTATGATGGAATTTGCAATCAAAAGAGGGTTTAAACTTAAGTATTTTGAAAATTATTACACGTAAGGAAATGGTTTAGCAGAGTCCACAAAAAAAATCTTATTAGAATAATCAAACGAAATGTTGATCAAAACCAATGAAATTGGCACAGGTCATTAGTCTTTTCTCTTTGGGCATATCGACTAACTCAAAAAGCTTCTATTGGCACCTCTTCATTCAATCTTGTCTATGGAAAAGAAGTTCTTCTTCCTACCAATGTAGTTATTCCTTCCCTTGCCTTAGCTCAATTAATTGATGAATCTCCTTCTTACTCATTACAACTAAGACAATTCAAATTCTTAAGCTAGAAGAAGAAAGAGAAAAAGCTAAGCATACACATGCACATCATCAACAGATAGTAAAATCTTCATTTGATTAAAAATTTTTTACTCCAAAGAAATTTCAAATTGGTGATGTGGTATTGAAATGGGACAAAGCACATGAGAAAAAAGGTAAACACACGAAGTTTCAAAAGCTCTGGCGAGGTACATTTCAAATAATTGAATAAATATGCCCATCAACATTCTTATTGCAATATCTATTAGGAAAAAGATATTCTTTTCCTATTAATGGGCAGATTTTGAAAAAATACTTTTCATAGGGGGTAACCCCTTCTATTCCCTATATACTAGTGTTTTTTTCTTTTCCTTAGGAATATAAAAGTTTAATAGCAAAAATTTTTTTCTTTTCAAATAAACATCTCAGATGATACTTTTCGATTTATTGCTTATAAAAATAAGAAATGTTAAGGAAGCAATCAAAAGATTTGAAAGACAAATATATTTATTTTCACTAAAAGGTGAAATTTCAATGAAGTTATTTATTATTTGATGAAATCTAATCTTTATATAGCATTATTATTCTGCTATCAGTCAAGAAAATACTATTTAACATAGTAAATACTCTTATACAGAAAAGAAATCTAAAACTCAACATTATCATCCAGAAATCCTCAAAAGGGCTGATGATTCACCCCATCCAGGAAAACTTATTAATTTTTAGAATAAATTCAAAAAATATTATACTAGAAAAGCTTAATGATAATAAGTCTCATCATGATCTTGTTTACCATGTTGATAGGGAAATAGTTAAACTGACATTACCAATACTACCTACCAAAACAGGTTAATGAATTGAGATTATATCAAGAGGAAAATGGATCTCATCAAGAGCCAACTTGATCAGTTTAATTACAAATAATGAATTAAATTGTCATTATTTGGTTACCAAGCCAAGATAATGGCTTTTAAGTAAATAAAAATAAAATACCAAAAAGAAAAGCAATTTTCAAAAAAGATCAAGTGTATAAAATTGGAATTTATTTTTAGAAATTATAAGAAACACTGGATGGGACAATGAATGATTGTTGGGTGAAAGGTAACCCTGCCAATAGCTTAAATTGCCTATTGTATCAAAGGTTCTACCTGTGATAAAAGATTAAATATTTATAAAGCTGATATGTGAGAGCCATATGCTTTATCTTTTTAAACTGAGTAAAGACTGGTATAGGTTCTTATAGTTATATTTTTAAAAGATAAATTCTTATTAATTGTAATTAAGAGAATTTTTTTTGCTTAGTAACATATTGTTTGTTTGAAATTAATTCCTGCAACTATTTTTATTCCAAAAAAGTTTTAGAATTTTCAAAAAGTTAGTCAAAGATAGCCGGTTCTCCCAAGTGAACTGCCAATTGTTGTGGTATAAAACATCCCCCATTTATTTTAATAAATGAGGACCCTTTAAAAAAATTAGGAAATTCATTTCATTCATTTTTTAGATTAAGTCAAAAAACTTTAGGAAATAAATTTTCTTTTGTTTTTCCGCTTTCACTCCTTAGTGCGCATCACCATTTGCATAGCTTACAAACTTAAATGAAGTAAAAATCCACTATGTCATGCAGGGTATGATATGTGCTAAGTTATTTCCAAATTCATATCAAAATATTATTTCAAACACTTTAATCACCATTATAAACCAAAATCACATCGTGCCTCATTTAAGCGATCAAACTTATAAGTAATTCAGTGAAAGCTGCGATAACACGGACCTGATGAGCCAATAAAGAAATAAAAATAAAGTTCCAATGTCCAATAAATCGCAGCCACTTGACTTCTTAAATGCCCATTTCACATTTCGTGGGACTTAACTAAAAGAAAACTCATTTACCGCATAAAATTTGTGATGTGCGATTTGCATAGATCACATTTCACAGGATTTATGGGTAACATCATAAATGTAAAAAGTTATAAGTTCCGATATATAGTGAAGGTAGTTAATTAATCAAGCATGCAAAATGACTCATGTCAAATCAAATTGAATATGAGAACCAACGTCTTAAATTTTTCAATAGATATTTCAGGTGAAGGTGTAATAATTTGATTTTAAATAATTATTGATGATTAACAACATTTAATAGAAATAAGGTTTTGATAGATTCATATTTACTTCGAGCGTGTTTTGAAATGATTGAACGCCAGTTTTATTTTAATTCCGTTCTCCTCTCCATTCTCTGTACTTTTATTGTTTTCTATGCTCGCTTAAAATAAGTAAATCACTTAACGGATCAAGGAAATTAGAGATGATCAAGAAAGGAAAAGATATTTCCCAAGTATCATCTTCCGAAGAGTCAGATATGTCTGCCCTATTCTTAGACACCACCTGCAACAAGGAATGTGGAAGTTCCTCATGGGAGATAATGTATCATTTTTTCAAAAATGAAAAGCCAAAGGTAATAGTCAGAGTTGCTACAATAGGTGGATCATTTCCTTCAGACCCGACCTATTTCTACGTTGCATGTTAAATCATCCATAAGGTAGTAGCAAGGCTAAAGATTCTCCCATATACATATATGGTTAAGTGGGTAGTTTACCACTTAAATGTATAAGATAAAACATTCAAGGATTCAAATGGCAATAATATCGGTTCCTTTAGGGTAGAATATTTGAGGACAATGCACCACTTACCTGTCCTGTAGCAGAATTATGAAAAATATTTTCTTCAAATATTTAGAGCAAAACATCCAGACCTGATGAAAGTCATAAAGGAAAGGAACGAAGACCAAGGAAAGCTTAAACTAGATAAACTCCGTACATACCCAATAGCACAAATTCCTCCCCCCCTACTGTTATGTTTCCAGTATGTTGTGCAGAGTATTTACAAAACCTGATACCACTAGGTTTTTTGTAGATTGGGTCCCATTGATTGAAGCAATCTTCAATTCCTTAATGTTGAATTGGGAAAATATCCTATCTGATAATTTATACAGAAACATCATGGAGTATAGGAGTAAAAGACGTGTTTCATCTAGAGAAATACCCCTCATTTACATGAGTGCCTATGTCATGGATGCAATTTTATTTTCTTCTAGTTTTCCTACCATGGGATGGAAATGGACAGCCCAAGACCCTACTCAAATCCACATTTACCATAGAGCCCTTTGAGATTCAGACTTCCATTTTTATTTTTTACAAAATTTTCCATAGAATCATGTTTCCTATGCACCACATTATATTTAATGAGAAAGCCTTTAGGGTTTCCAAAGAGGCTAGTACAAACATTATGTCTATTGTTAGATGGTTTTTAGAGGAAATTTTCACTTATATCAGAGCTTTTGGTAGTTATGCATCTCCTCACGTCTTGCCATATTATGTTCCTAATAAGTTACTTGTGAGATAGATTACCTACCATCTTGTTGTAAATGTTATTTCTAAATAGCTTAAAGATGCTGAGAAGGCTGTTTGGCCTAATTTCCATTTACAGTGCGGTACTTTTTCACTTTTTGATATTGGTCATGCCTATAAGGAAGTTTCAAAGGTTAATCTATTAAAGTTGGAAGTAATGCCTAATCGGCCATATTACCCCAATGATGTGATTGAAAACTACATCATTGAGCTCAAAGTAGAACCTTTTTGTCAAAGAAATGGATATATTTGATGATTTCTTTCAAGGTATTGAAAAGTTTCCATATATACTTAAGTTTGCATCCAGTCAAATTAATCAAGATGACTTGGAAGCTTTCCAAGCATACAAAAACAAGAGACTGGAAAAGATTCCTCTGGATTTATTGACTATTGAAGATGTCAATAGACCTACTCCAAGTATTATATTGGATAATTAAGTGAAATACATGTATGAATATGAGTCAGGATAATCAGAACATCAATATGAGAATTCAGATCATTCTGAAAATAAATCCAAAAATAGAAAGGAAACCCCAGAAAATATAATTGATCAAGTAATCCAAGAGGTTGAGATGCAAGAGAAAGGAGGAAGTAATGGAAAAAATTCAACTTCCCAAGAAGTTCAACACAGTCAAGATAGACTTTATCAGTCAAAAAAGTCCCAACAAAATAAATTGAATAGTGAAAGGGATGATTTTTCTGAAGAAATAAATACTCCTAAAACAAATCCAAATATTGATCAAGTTGCCAATTTTCAAACACATGAACATTCTCAGAAGTTAGTGGAAACTATTATTCCACTACAACAATTTCCATAAACTCATGATCGAGAGATCATCCCTGCTTATTCCATAGAACAGATAGTGTTATAAGTTGATGAAATTCCTTTGTTGGATGTCTTCTACAGTCCTAGTCATAAGGCTATAGTTAAGAGAAGTAAAAGGAGAAGAATTGATGATACAGTCACAAACCTTACAAATGAATCTATTGATGTTTTTTGGAAGGATCCTCCAGTTGATCCTACTGAACATTTAACCAAACTATCACAGTTTGCAGGGGCATATGCTACTGCCACTTTTGATAAAGCTACTAAGGTTAAAAATTTACTGAAGCAGAGAGAAGACAGAATACAATAATTAGAGAGACTGTTAAATCAAGAAATGTATAACTCCAATGAGAAAATGGAATTGAAAATGTCCCAATTTCAGAAGGATTTCGAAATTCTTAATTTACAACATCAATTACAACTCACTGAGAAGCAAACACAACTGGAAGTAGAAATGAACAGATTAATAGTTAGATCAGTTCGTAAAGGAAGCATTGGATGTGAATTCTAAGTTAAGGCAACAACAAGAAGTATTTTTCCAACAAGCTTCTATTACTAGATCTTATTGTAACTCAAGTGAAACATTGATCGAGCAAGTAGCTATCTAGAAACTTGAATGCGAGGAGATCGAAAATAAAATCAATGAACACATTCAATGTCAAGCATCAGACTTAGGAAAGGAAGCTGATCTACCCCAGATAGAAAATCATATAATAAAATATTATTTAAGGATTAGGAAGCACTGATAAATTAAGCAGAGAAAGTAGTAGCAAAAGAATCAAGGTTGACAAAGGAAATTACTAAATCTGTATATGAAAAACTGTTGAAAGAAAATATTATTAAATAGTGCATGTCTAAAGTTCTTTCAAAAGTCAAACAACTAGAAATAGAATGGAAACAAAAGGAATAAATGCAAGAATTTTATGATGAAACCTTATCATCATTACCAGACCCTGCAGTCTTTAATAGTTTTGACAAGAAGATCGTAGCCAACACTCTCAAATGTAGTCTTCAAGGGACAGGTCAGATCAAGGATTTTGTAGACAGCTTAGCTAATCCCATGCTAGATATTTGTGGACTTTGGGATCAAATCCAAAAGAAAGATCGAAATTCATAAGACATATTGTTACTTTAATTTCCTATATTGTATTCAAACTTAGCCTTACAAGGATGGTTGTTTGAAACCTCCTCTACTTTAATGTAATAATTTACTTTCAAAACATAGCTAGTTTAGTATTTAAACTCATCTCATGAATTTAGAGAAGGGTCCAGAAAATTTTCAAAAACATTTGAAAAGAATGCACTATTGTATGTTTTTGAATGCTTTGATGAATTAATGGAACACAGTTTGTTATCTTTTGACATTTGAAGTTGTTTAACTAATGTTGCACTATTGTACCCTTTAAATTTCTTTAAAGTGAAAAGGAGCAGATATATATTGTCAGTTTACATGTGTAGAACTTCATACATATGGTACTGCTATTAACTTGTATTAAGTCTTTCTTTCTATATTTACAGTTATCTCTTTTATTGCATGATATATTTGAAACGTCATTATAGATGAATGTTAAATGCACTACTATACTAATATTTGTTTGTAATTTCTTATTAGATATATAATCACACTCATAAATGCGATATACTTTTCAAAATGATTCTAATCAAACTATTTTGTTAGAAGAATCATCTTACACAATTTTCATCTCTTTCGACTGCTAAATAATCTACATTACTAATAGTTGAAATATATCTCTTTAGATCACATAAAGAAGAAAAAAAATGGGTATATAGTAGAATATATAGTTTATATATATGCATGTGATAGATTAGAATCATTTTCCATTGCATGTTGTATAGTAAAAACACATCCAAAATCATCCTTATTGGGAAACTAGTCCCATTATCCCTAGTCGGAGCCGCCAAATCAAACAAAAAAGGAGCTTATTTAAGGTCTAGACTGGGTGGTTTTTCCCCCATGTTGTGGCAGCGAATTCTAAAGCCTCAACAAGACACCTGTGTTATATTTCAACAGATGTGCCGCCCCAGCCAATCTCGTCACCTGACAATGTCTTCTTCCCGGATTGACCCGCTGAAATGTACCATAAGGCCAATAATAGGGGCAATGCCCCATATTTTCCCCATGGAATAGGTAAAATAACATTAAAATTAGTGGTATTTCACTTACGCTGAAAATGGCTCCAACTTTCTCTACACCTCTCAAGTCATTTCACAAAGTCGGATTACAGTCAAGCTCAAGAGCGTCTTCTTTCCCCGCTGATTATACTAAGCCCATTCCCTTGGATATGGTTTCCCTAGATATTAGATAGGGACAATGGTAATCTCATTAATCCATTCATGCATGTCACTAATTAGATGACAGGGAATTTGGCTACCTTAAGAGATTCATAGTTACTCCTGTCGTTTACCCGCACTTGGTTGAATTTCTTCACTTTGAAATTTATAGCACTTAGAATAAATCACATTGCGTTAGCATCCAAAGGGACCATCACAATGTTTTTTTTAATTAAATAGTAGGATTCCCCTTGTCTATACTAGATATGAGTTGATTGTTCGCTGCCTAGGGAAGAGCCCCATGACAGGTCATTCTATGCCTATAGCCCAATCGTCATGTGACTGCCAACCCTCACCATGAGACCAGCTTAGGTAGACCGCCAAAAACCCATGAGTTGATGGCGTAGACGTCTAGGCCCAACCCTCAGAGCCAATCCTTTTCCTTAAGTTATGGATCCATTTTTCTAACTTCCATTACCTAAATTTTTCTATTGACAAGAGGTTGTTCAGCTTGGAGACCTGATGTGGTTATGAGTATGACCGAGCATGAACGGTACTTAGTCCTCCATATTTTCAAGGGCCTCCAAGGGTGCACTCGACACTAAAATATGTGTGGTTCTCTTCCAAATACTACACCCTATCTCCGAGTGAACCGATTCCAGGGTGGGCAAGCTATTAAAAATAGATGTAACTTTTCCTGACACCCCCGATGATGTGTTAGGATATCCTAATGTTGGCGCCCGCTGCCTTGTCCTGGTTCAAAAATATTACCAAATTTTCTTTCGATGCTCATGGAGAGTACACCCTTGATACAAGGCTTCCCCATCTCTTAAGATCAACTAACCTATGTCCAAGTGTTGTTGACATGGAAACTTTCCCCTCTTCAGTATTCATAGTTCTCATTTGAATATTTGCTACTACCACCAAGATCTGCACCAAGGGTCGATCCACCCAACCTCATGCCAGAGGTTTCTCAATGACCCCTGTGTCCTCCTAGTCATCGAAGCCATGAAATTTCTCAGACGGTCAAGTATAGGTTGCGTGATTCAGCGACATCCATTTTCGGGACTATTTTATTTTGAAAGTCATTTTTTACACACTCCCTAGTGGATTTCAACTTTCATGACCACTCTCCTATTGTCTTAATCAACCAACACCCTTCGTGGGATCTAGGTTAGTGAGAAACTCGACACTGTAACTAAAATTTTGGTTCATCCTGCATCGCCAATTCTTCTTACCAAAAATGACCCACTTGGAGCTCTCAATTCAATGGTACAACTCAATGGAGTAGTCACACCATCTTACCTATTAAAAATTTGAGAATAGGTGTAGGGCATTACACCCCTAATGCCTCTAATAATTTTCTTTACCCGATAAAACTTGTGTGTGAGCACCAACTATCCGGAGGGAAACTTTGGTCGAAAGCAGCGACTAGATGGTTCGATTAGTCTTTCACCCCTATACCCAAGTCAAATGAATGATTTCATGTTAGTATCACTATGAGCCTCCACCAGAGTTTCCTCTTGCTTTGCCTTGCTCATGCATAGTTCACCATATTTCGGGACCCAATAGGTGTCCTTGCACTCGAACCCCTTGCACAAGCTCAAGATCAATTGATGATACACCCCCCAAAGAGGGGATCTCACTAGTCAACTTCCTTGTTCCTCGTAGGTTTTCAAACCCTCTAACTCACACACATGTTAGACTCCTTGGTCTTTGTTTCAATATGGGTCGAATTGAAAGCCCACCAACAAACACCATGAGGGCACAGGTGCACATGTCCCGCGACAAAAATTAGGGAAATTTTTAGGTCTAAAATGGGCCTCCTAAGGAAATTTTAAAATAATAGTGGAAATAATAAAATAAGATTTGATGACATCATCAAATTTTAGAGGGAAAAAAGAAAAAACCACTTTTTCAACTCATATTTTCAACTTATCTCCGAACGTCTTTACTCAAATTTCAAGTAGAAGTACTCATTGGATGAAAAATTTAATTCCTCATCCAAGGAGTACCAATGTTGGATACTTTCTATGGGTCCCTCTACAAAAAAAATGATTAATACATGAAAAACATGATTGTAATCACATTTTTTTATGTATTTCTCATTTTTCATGTAGCAGGGTCCATCGAAAGTATGCAACATGGGTACTCCTTGGATGAGGAATTAATTTTTTCATGCAACAATTACTCCCACTCGAAGATTAAGTAAAATATTTGGGAGATATGTTGAAAATATGAGTTGAAAAAGAAGTTTTGTAATTTTATTATTTTTTCATATTTTTACCCTTTTATTTAAAAAATGCTAAATCATCCCCCATGGTTGACATCATCATCTTGAATCCTATTGGTTCCTATAAAGTTTATTTTTGTTGTACATTTTTCTTAGGAGGCCCATTTTAGACCTCAAAATTTCCCTAATGGGCATGCACTTCATTCATCGACCACTGCAATGGAAAACCGATAGGTGGTACTCCACCTGCAATTGTGATGATGCAACAACCTCGTGCTGGTTTGCAACTCAAGTCGAGCGGCGGACCAGCCCAAGCCATTCCACATCCGACCGAGATGCATCGACAACTCCATCTGCTTCCCTCACAGAAATTTCAAGCACTCTTTAACTCTCTTTTCAAAGTAATTTTTATCTTTCTCTCACGGTACTTGTTCACTATCGGTGTTTTTCCCATATTTAGCCTTGAAGGGAATTTACCACCCAATTATGGCTGCATTACCAAAAAAACAAACTCACCAACAACAGCTTGTGATGTAGTAGGGTACCGACATGATGGGGCTATCATCCTCTCACGTGCCCCCTTCTGAGGGTCTTGGCCCAAGTCTGCCACTGAGGAAACTTCTACACACTACAATTCAGGTGATGCTACCACCCGATTTTCATTTTGGGATCTTTCGAGTTTGCACGCTGATATTAGGGGAATCCTTGTATGTTTATTTTCCTCCACTTAATTATATGCTTAAACTCAGCATGTGTTCTCGCTTGAAATATGGTCGCAATTTGGAGCTAAATATGCCCTATGCAATTGGAGGACAAGAGAGAGAAAAGAAACTTCCAAGGATGCCACACATAGCCCGCATCGGCTAACACTGACTGCCCAACCAAGGGGACAAAATCACCGCCTACTGACGCATGCCACAAAACATCACCTGCCACATTTCAGCCAACCACACCACATTTGGCATGGATGAGCAGCTCCATGAATCCCTAAGATATTGTAGGGAGCGCATTTGAATGGGATGTGACACCTAGATAGATGTGCCATAGACCGAAGCCTTAGGTGCAACTTTCATTAAAAAACTAGATGATTGATGGGATTCTACAATTCACACTAAGTATCACATTTTGCTACATTCTTGATCATAACAAGAGCCAATATATCCATTTCCGAGAGTAATTTCCATGTGCTACCAAAAAATTGAACCCCCGCCAAGAATGGCTAAAATCCAACCCAATGTACAATGCATCGAACACAAGCAAAAAGCCTCCTTCTCCCTCAAGACAACTACACTCCATAACCCTCTCACTAGAGGGAGGCTCAAACAAGATCCCAAGACTCCATGCCTCTACAAAAGGGGGGGAACTGCAAGGAACGGTGATTGAGAAGGACTAGGGTGGCCAACCCAGGATCTCGCACTACTTTTCATCCTTCTCAAAGACCCAACTACAACAATTCCCCCCTTTCTCTGTAATGTTACTGGGGACTGAAAAGAGTAAGGGAAGGGAAAAAAAAAATATGTATATAAAAAAAAATAAAGATAAGGTGTTTGTCACACCCTCACAAGGGAAATCTCAATCAGACAAACATGAAGCTTTCCAAACCCTGTGCCTTTTCAAAAAAGGGGGAATTGTAAAGAATGATAACCAAGAAGGACTAGGGTGGCCACCCTGAAACTCGCACTTCTTCTTGTCCTTCAAAAATATAAAAACACTAAAAATCCCCCTTTTCTCCATAAATATATGCGCCAGAAGGAGGAAAGTAAGAAGAAAACATGAAAGAAAGAGAAAAAAAAAATTTCTACCTGCTCTGGAGTCCCATGCCCTCACAAAAAGGGGGGAATCACAAGGAACGACGATCGGGAAGGACTAGGGTGGCTACCATGGGAGCTCACAATGCCTTTCATCCTTTGCGAACGCCAATCCTCAACCATTCACCATTTTCTCTATAAATCTATGGGCCAGAAGGAGGAAGGGAAAAAAGAAACGTGAAAAAAGAAAGAGAAAAAGAGAACAAAAACGTGGTTTCCAGTGAAGAAGATGAAACTCAAACAAGAAAAAAAGCTTTCAAGACACCATACCCTCACAAAAAGGTATTAAATACACAGATCAACAATCAATAATGTCTAGGGAGGCCACCCTAGGAGCTCGCACTACCTTTTCATCCTTCCAAAACACCAATTCACAGCAATTCCCCCTTTTCTCGGTAGAATTAGGGACAAAACCGAAGAAGGGAGGAAATTAACATGAAATAAAAGTGAAATAAAACATGGCTATTGATTCACAAGGGGAGGCTCAAACATAGTACAAGATTTCCAAGCCCCGTGCCTTAGAAAAAAGGGGGGGCTGTAAGGAACGATGACTGACAAGGACTATGGTGGCCACCCTGAGAGTTTTCATTACTTTTCATCATTCTCGGATGTCAATCAACAAAAATTCCCACTTTGCTCCATAAATATAGGGACCTTAAGGGAAAAAAATGACATGAAATAAAGTTAAATCAAACATGTCTACCAGCTCACAAGGGGAGGCTAAAAAAAAGAGAAATATTCTTGAACCGAGTGACTTTGCAAAAAAGGGGGGAAATAGAGGGGATGAAGACCAAGATGGACTACGGTGGCCACCTCGGGAGTTTTCACCACTTTTTTTCCTTCCTGAACACCAATCCACAACAATTCCCCTATTTTCTGTGTAACGCTAATGGCTAAAGGGAAGAAGGGAAGAAAACAACATGAAATAAGAAAAACGCAAAGGTGGATACCCTTTAACAAGAGGAGGCTTGATTTCAAATAAAAAAAAGGTCAACAAATGGCCCCTCCTACCATATCCGACAACTTAGAAAACAAAAAAAATTATCACCCACATAACACTCATGAAAAAAATCCAATTTGGGAGAAACAGGGCCAAATTTCAAACAACGCTAGCAAAATAGAGGGCCACCACCAGGTGAGGAGATGTTGGCTTAACAAAAAATAAAGAAAACAAGGAACCTAATCAAAGCATCCCAACTTTTCACACCCTTCCACATACATTACAGCACAACATCATTTCTATCTACATAACATAACAAGCAGCAATCAAACAACCAAGAAAACAAACCACAACCTAAACTTGACCACTAGAAAATCTGAGGGCCATGACAAGATGAGTGTATGGAGCACATTACTACTTGTAAGGTAAATGAACCCCCAACCCACACGAGGCTTCAAAAATAAAATTCACTAATAGCGTAGTACTTCTTGAGGTACAACCGATTTCTAGGCTACGCCAGAAGAATACCTTCATAGTCGATTAGCTCATAGGCCTCATCTTTTAATACTCGCTTAACTATATAGGGCCCATGCCACATGGGCTGGAATTTTCCCACTCCAAGTTTATCATGTGCTTGGTCATATATGAGGACGAGGTCTCCTTCAATGAAAGAACATGGAGAAACCAATTGATCGAAGTGGGCTTTGACCCCCTTTTTCTGTGCCTTGATAACCAAGGTAGCCAAGTGGTGGGTTTCATCTAGTCATTCCAAATACAAGAGATGTTCTTCCTTTGGAGAAGTGTTGGGCAGTAATTCCATAGCCAACTTCAGAGAAGGAATTTCACATTCTCCTGGGAGAGTCACTTCCAGACCATACACCAGCTGGAAAGGTGTGAATCCGGTTGCGCTCTTTACTAATGTTTGATAAGCCTAGAGAGCTGAGAACAATTGGAGATGCCAATTGGATTTGTGGATACCAATCGTTCGTTGAAGCATCGTGACCAATACCTTGTTCACGGCCTCAACTTGGCCATTCTCCTGGGGGTAGTATGGCGTTGAGCTATCATGGCGTAAGCCCAACTTTGATGTCAGCTCAGCCATCATATAATCTCAAAAATGAGTGCGATGATTGATGATAATGGCCTGATGAACTCCAAAATGCGTAATAACATGGTTGAAAATGAATTGAGTGGTTGTCTTACCGTCAACAACTAATGTAGGCATCACCTCGGCCCACTTAGTGAAGTAGTCCATGGCAACAATTATAAAGCATGCCCCCCGGCCAAGTGAGGGTTACATATCATAAAATCTATGCCCCATTTAGCAAAAGGGCCTACGGTAATGACAGGATGCAAGGGTAGGGGTGGCACGTGCATCTTGCGCTGAATGACCTGACACGCATGACATTTTCGAACTGCAACAATATAGTATTTGAATATAGATGGGCAGAATTAACCCACACACAGAATCTTTTGGGCGGTGGAATATCCTGATATATGACCACCACAGGCACCATTGTGACAGTCGTTCAAGACTTTCTCAGCCTCTTCCAGGGTCAAGCACCGGTGGAGTATGGAATCAACTCCAACACGATACAAGGTATCTCCTACAATACGGTATGGTTGAGATTGATGCTGAATCCGACATCAAGCATCTTTTGTAAACTCGGACTAGAACATGGATGTTTGAAGGTACACGATGATTTCACCGTACCATGGATCACGAGTGATGATAAGAAAGAGTGTTTCATCCGGGATATGATCCTCGGATTAGGATGGAATGGAGTATGTCAGGAGAGAGAAAATAAGATCAACAAAAACCAATGATTTCGTCAAATTAGCAGTGGTAAAATCTAAATCGAACTCCTGAAGGATGAAAATCCATTTGGAGTACTTGTCCCCCAGCAATTGTCAATAAAAAATGTATGTCAAGGGGTTGCGATCGGAAATCATGGTTACCATACGCAACAGGATGTAATGGCGGAAGCAGTGAACACCCTGAACCACAGCGAGTGCAAACTTCTCGACGTGGGCATAGTGTGTTTCCATGTCGAGAAGGCTCCGAGATAGATAGTAAACTACATGTTCATTTCCATCATCGTCATCCTGTACTAGAACCATAGCTATCGTGCTAAACGCAGTGGCCAAATAAAGGGTAAAATCATGATGATAGTTTGGAGGACGTATCAATGGAGCGTTAACGAGAAACTTTTTAAGCTTATCAAAAGACTACTGGGCAATCTCATCCCAATGAAAGGGAACATCCTATTTCAAAAGTTGTGTAAACCCCTTGGCCACTTCCGCGTAGTTTGGAATAAAGCACCGTAAGAAGTTGGCTTTCCCTTGCAGACTCTGCAGTTGATGTAACGAGGAGGGGGATGGGAGGTTAATAATGGCCTCAACCTTGAGAGGGTCAAGGCGAATTCCGTCTTTGGAGACGATAAATCCCAAAATATGACCAGAATCCACACAAAAGATGCACTTGTGAGGATTGAGGCTAATATTGTAACGTCTATAGTGGAGAAAAATATGGCAGAGTTGTTCAATATGGTCCTCATGCCGAGCTGAATGGGTCAAAAAATCGTTCAGATATGGCTGAACAATATGACGTATGTCGTGGAAACCATAGGACATAGCACACTGGAAGGTGGCCCCAGCATTTTTCAAGCCGAACGGCAGATTTTTGTAAGCAAAAGTACCCCAATGGATAGATAAAGGCAGTCTTATGTTGATCAGCGGGTAAAATATTAATTTGATTGTACCTAGAGAAGCCATCCATAAGGGAATAAATATCTCTCCCCACGCATTCATCGATCATCTGATCTATAAAAGGAGTGGGGTAATTGTCCTTAGGATAGGCTTGATTGATGTCTCAGCAATCAACACAGACCTGTATAGTGCCCTGCTTCTTATTGACAAGGATGATATTCCAAACCCATTCTGTGAGGGGAATTGGATATATAAAGCCTGCGTTAAGAAGTTTTTCAACTTCTGCCTTTATAGCTGCGACTTTTCGGGATTGCACTAGGCGTAGACACTGATGCATGAGCTTCTCACCTGGGTAGGTAGGAATATCATGCACAACTATACTCGGATCAATCCCAAGAATCTCTTCATAGGACCATGCGAAAACATCTCTGAATTTGCAAAAAAGGCTCGTGTATACCTGAATCTCTTTGGGAGAACAGGTAACTCCCACATGAATGCTCTCAACTACCCCCGATTTGACGAAGATGTCGATAGGCATGGTTTGAGTGATATTACTTGGATTTCCCTATGAAAGGACCTCATGAGTCAATATCAGTGTTTGAAGAGGCAGAGTGGGAACTTGAGATGCGAAGCGTTCTAGACAATCAGACATTTCCCCCAATTCAGGCATGAACGAGGAACGATGATGTCCATCGATCCATGGCAGATCTTCAAGAGACATCATTTCAATGATAGCTTTATCAGAAGGGAATATTTCTCTTAAAGGATCAGGTGAATCTGCATCGCCTAGACAAGGGGGTTGAGAATATACATCTAAAGCCATGCTTGAAGGAGCATGTTCAGGAGGAGGAGGATCAGATCCAGTGACTATCTCACAGTAATTGATCTCAACTGGAGTTAAAGGCATCGAATCTATGAAAGAGGTCACCTATTCAGGTGAATTGATGATCCAAGGGTCATCTGACCTAGAGATCATATTAGCTGGAACGGTGTGAAGTGGTGGCACGAGAAAAATACCCATGAGGACTGGGTCCTTGAAAAGACTGGGTCCTACACTATCAGGGGGATTGGGGGTCTGATCCACATAAGGTACATTTTTCTCAGAGGATGAGGTGAAGAAAGACAACTGATCAACAGTGATAATTTTTCCCTCATGAGGAAATCCTAGAAGCCAGAGGAGGCTGGACAGAATGCATAGCATGGTGTGAGTCTAACTGCAACCAAGAAGGAGATTGTAGTTGAGCTTGGCATCAACCACTTCTACTTCTATGTTGAATTTCTTACCCTGTAATGTGATCAGAAAACTCTTGAGAACACCCATGGGTTTTGGTTCCCGACCATAAAAGTCCTCTAGGGCATTGAGAGACAAAGTAAGAGCTGGAGAGCCAATGGCTTTCTAGTAGGCAGATGACATAACACAAGTTGAAGCACCTTCGTCCACAACGGCTCTATGAATGTTGAGGCCGTTGATCCCGACTTGTATAACAAGAGGGATTTTATGTGGAAGTCAGGGGCCAAAATTTTCTAGGTCAAAGGTGAGAAGACTAGAATCGGCGGGATCGATTCTACCAATTGCAGACAACAGAGCTTTTTATTACGATGGAAAAATTTGAAGCACTTCCAATGCAGAAATTGCAGAAGGTGCTTGTGCCAAATCCTCAACAATGTTGTAGTGCTGAGCGGCACGGGTGTTTTGGTTATAGGAATATTTTCGCAGAACACCTTTAGAAGGTTGCCTCACAATGGGTTCAGTGCTAGGATTCTCAATTTCTAAAGGACCAGAGACAGGTGGGGGAGGTGGGCCATCAACAACTTCCTTCCCAGCTTCCTGACTTGATCTGGCATAATCCTTCAAACACGTAGCAATTGAGATAGGTGCAACACCATTCATCATAAAAACTTGGGACCCAAATGGTGCAGATGGTGAAGGCTACTCAACCATCTAGGTCTGCTAAGATGGGAATGGTTCTTTGAGAATTGCCGGAGTCCCTTTGGAGCCCTTCAGAAGTTTACTAACTTTAGATCGTCAGGGACAATATTTGGTATAATGATCTCATTCACAGATAAGGCAAGGGTACTTCAGTTTGCGTTGGGAACCATCATCAGCACGAGGTTTGGAAAACTTTGGTTTCAGGGCATCGGGCTTGGATTTTCATTTTCTCTTCTTCTTTCCTTTGGAGGCCTTTTATGTAGGATTAGCCTGAACGACATTGACCTCCATAGTCTTACCAAAATCCGGAGGGGCGGGAAGAGCAGAATTATTGGAATAATTTGACTTCTGCTTCCCATTAGAGGACTTCCGAGAAGCCTGAGAAACAAAACCAATAACACTATCCACCGATGGGGTAGCTAGTGCTTTAGAGGTCCCTAGCCTCAGGGCATCAGCCAATATGTCATAGATCATGCCGAACTGAGAGTACACCAGATCAAGGTACTAAGCACGAGCGATGTCTTGTTCTTCGGTCACACATGCCCCCATAGTAATATCTTGAGCGATCTTGCTAACGAAGGAGGTAGTGAACCAATGAGTTAGCAGCTGATCAGGTATATCGAACTTAATCAGTCTACGATGACGTCGCCACTCATGAATATGATCAGATATGTGGGTGGCTTTATCCTGGTTGAGAGAAGTGAGGAGATGAGTCCCAGCTTCATAATGAACTAGTAACTGAAAATGTGTTAGAAAAGCGATAGCTAACGTATTGAAGTCTTCAAAGATACTGTGGGGTAATTCTATATACCACGTAGCGGTGGCACCGGTAAGAGTACGCTAGAAAAGACACAGAAGAATTGAATCATCCACCCAAGAGTTTGAAGAACACCATAGATGGTAGGTCATAACATGAGCTTGGGGGTCCTCTCCAGCTTTACCTTCAAATTTAGGATAGTCGTCGGGCACCTTGGTTGGAACCAGAGGCCAATAAGGATTGTGAAGAATTAGATCATTGGTCAATTTAGAAACATCCGACAACTCCAACGTAGCAAGGAAAGGTAACTGAGGATTGAAAGGCATACCAGGCCCTCGATAAGGACATGTACCTATACTCCACCCTGGTTGAGCATAAATTTTCCCCCATTGGTTTTGTCCCATGGGATTCTGACCATAGGGGGTGTAAGCCGTATAGTTAGATTGATATGGTTGCTAATAACCAGTGTACGGGGGTTGATAACTGGGGTATGGACCTTGATTATTTATCGGCCCCATATGAGAAATACATGGATTTGACTGCTGTGTATAGGTATAGCCTGGTTGTTGAAGGTAATAACCAGAACCTTGGGGCGGGTTGTAAACTAGTCGAGATTGACCTTGAAGATAATAACCGCCTTGGGCTTGAGCGGGTTGCTGGTAAGTGGGGCCCTGCTGAGCCTGATGAGTTGGGTGCACAAGCGGATTTGGCTGTGGCATAGAGTAAATCGGCTATTGGGAAGGGTTGACTAGATGTGCAAGTTGGCCTGGTTGAATAGGTTGACTTGGGTGAACAGGTTGCCTTGGCTGAACAGGTTGGCCTGGCTAATGAAGGACACTAGGCTGCCCCATATGAGCTAGTTAGCCTGGTGGCGGGATAGGGCTAGGCTGTGCCTGATAAATAGTTTGACCCGTAACATGACCATAAGAGGGCTCTGGCTGTGCAACATTCGTACCAATAGGAAACTGAGGTTTTAGAGGTTGCACCATAGGTTGAGAGGGTTGGATTTCCCCCCCAAGACCATACAATGGTCCCGGTTGATACCCTAGTTGACCTGTAGATCCTAGAGGTTGCCCTGGTTGGACCATAGGGTGAGGCTGTATAGGTTGACCTTGAGGGTTGTAGGACTGTCCTTATGGACCATATAACAACCCCTACTGACCTGAAGGTTGGCCCTGTAAGGGTTGTCCTTGCGGGTCATATAGATAACTAGGTTGGCTCGAAGGTTGGCCCTGGAAGGGTTATCCTTGTGGGCTGGAAGGTTGCCCAGCCTGGGTAGACAAAAAACCTTGAACATACTGATAAGCCTCTGGAGCAGGAAAATGTAGAGGGTTTCCTTGCTCATCATACTGATATGGAAAAATATAAACAGGTGTACCATCCTGTCCATAATTGGAAAAATAAGGATGGTTGGGATCTTGGGAGGACTGACTGACCTCATAGTTCAACTGCTATAGAGACAACCAATACTCCTTAGGAGAGATATTCTTCGGGATAGCAGATGGTATGTAGACATCTTCAGGAAATGACGAGGTCCTTGTGGACTGAGTAGTAACAGCAGGCGTAAATGCACCCACACAGACAGTAGGCCTAACAGGTATTGATGTGACCTAAGGAGATGACGTGAGAGGTGTCCTTGGGGACATCACTAATGAAGGAATAACCAGCCTTGTAGATGGAGTTGATACTCCCATAGAGACGACAGCGCCACAATCTGACTTAAGGATCTATACCTCACTGGAAGCGAAGGACCAAGAGAAGACACGACACATAAGTCAAGGTTGTTTTCTCGGAACAGCTCGTAATATTCACGAGATGTAGGAATTTCCTCACTAGGAGAAGGACTAGATGAGTCCATATCTGACCATGCTGCTAGATCTTCTAAAATACGGTGAGGACTAGGAGGAATAACAACAGCTAAAAAAGGCGAACCTGATGTAAGAGGAGGGAAATATTCCCCTACTCCAAATCCAAACCAAGCATTGGATAAGGGCCAATTGAATTCAACTAGTCCACCAAAGGGAAGCTCAGATAGAACTAGTCACTCGTCAGGAAACTCGGAGACAATAGGCTGCTCAGGTTCAACAGAGGATCGGGAGACCTCTAATGAATCATCTATGTAAGGACTACCAGTAGACGAAACTAAAGGTTTCACCACTGTGATAGTAATGAAAAGAGGAAGAGATCAAAACAAAAGCACATGGGAAAAACCAAGGCAAACAATCAAACGGCCAACAAACAAACTCTAAAAGGGCATGTGATCGCAGGTGATTTACTTTACCACATTGAAACTTAGAAACTTTAGTGTTTCATGTTTTGAGAGTCGAGAAATGGACAAAAGGTGACTCTATCTCTTTCAATTTGGAAACAAGCATGAAAGGACAAGCGCTTGATGATCCTTTCAAATTTAATGAGTCAAAAAAGATCAAAATGAATACTATGGAACTCTAGGCAAAGGGTGTACTAGATATCCGTGAACTACAATATACACCTTGGTTTAAAAATGAAAAATAAATCAACCAAGTACTTGACGTACATGCAGGCAATCTCCCCGAATGTTGTGTTCGGTGTATCATGGGTATAAGGCGGTAGACTCGGCTTCCTATGGATAAAGGATAGCAGTCGAGTGGGGTCTCCCTTTATATACGCGACGGTATGGGGAGCACAAGTCTGTACTAGTGTTGTGTAAAGCCAAGAGGAGATTGACAGCTACTAGGTTTAACGATGTTGGAACATGTCACTAGCCTAGACCTTTAAATATTTTTTTAATGTTTCAATGCTGCCTTAAGGTAAATTGAATATATTTTAGAGTTGATCTTCAATTATGTTTCAATTTCCAGGCCCCACCAAATTTTATGTCTCAAAATCATCTAAATTCACACTACATGCCACAATATATCACTTTGTTCGATGAATAGCTAACTACGGGAAGGTTGAGAGCTTTTCAAATAACAAAATGATCACAAAACAACCACTAGTGTCTCTAAAGCATGCTAATGAAATTAAAAGCTTTTCCTTTAGAGTTATATAACACTAATAACGCAGAAGAGTTTTGAATTTACACTAACTAATCAAAAGCAAAAGACTTGATTTTTTGTATTTTCAATGTTTTGAGAGAAAAATGTACTAAACAAAATGAAAACTAATAAAAAGAACAATTTGAGAAGTGATAGTGAAAGAGTGAAAGCAAGCAATTTCACTCAATGCAAAACACACAATTAGACCTCAAACTAATAGAGAAATCCCTCAAATCAAAGAGGAATCCCAAAAATTCATATGAACCGTGTAATCTAGGCTCGAAACGAGACAAAGTGAGACTCGAATGAGAAAGAGAGAAATCACCCAAATAACGCAGTAAAGCAATGGAAAACCACCAAACGAATGCAAAGAAGCAACAACGAAGTTGACTGGACAAATGAAAACCAAAAACTCCCATGGGAGGCTCAACACACTATAACACCTAGATTCCCTATGGCTAGAATGTAAAATCAATAGTAGAGGGCAAACAACTGGAGCATAGAGGTCACACACAGTCAACCAAGGCTTCAGGACACTTAGGCAGTCGAAAAAATGATACAAAAACCAAAAATCAAGCTCAGAAGGCTCAGAAAGAAGCAAACCCTAGCACCACACAGGATTGGCATGACTGTATGGCTGCAACTAGTGCCAAAACATGATCGATGTGGGGGCCTAACCAGCAACAAGTGCCAGTTGGTGCGACTATCAGGGAAAAAAAAATGCTAGTCGATTTTACTAATGAAAAAAATAAAAATGAGCAAACAGGGAGCAGATCAGGTATGGTGAGGCTAAACAAAGGTTTAACACTAGAAAAAGGCAAACTAGAAGAGCTAATCAAGCAGAAAAAGACTAAAATCAACAAAAAAGACAAGAAAAACTCCAATCAATGTCTCCCCAGTGGAGTCGCCAGTTTTTTGGAGAGGTAAATCCCCTCTATGGACAGAGGCGATCCCTACTAGTCTAGATTGGGTCTAGCAACAACCGAGTCATGCTAAGACGTAGTTTCCTAGTTACAAAAGACCAAAATGTGACAAGAGGCCTACCTTAAGTCCTACATCGCTATTTGCAGAAAAGATGGTGCTTTCGTCCCTCGCTTTGGCAGATCACAATTCTCTTGCTTAGCACATTCGAACACCTACACGTACACAAAGAAGCAACACACAACGTAAAACCTAAAACATGTAACCATATATCAGTCAGAGAAGGCATAATTCATAGCATAATACATGAACATATGAATGGAACCATAATCAAAGTCATTTATTATAAATAACAATGAAAGAAAGATACAACCTGAGCTCTGATGCTGGATCTTCCTTCGGCGGGTCGACAGCAGAACACATCTCAATGAAGCTCATCGGGAATGGGACAAAGCTCTTTCTCTTTGGCTTGGCTCTCAGAGGTTTTCCAGCGATAGTCTCCTTGCTACTGATTCAGCTCTTAGTTCTATGACCATTAAGGCTAGCTTGCAAAAGGAAAATGGCAAGCTTATATAGATGGTGGAAGGGGAGTTGGGATCCCTACAATGGTGGGATTGGCCCTATCCTCAAGGAAGCTTCCATGATAGGTGGAAAACTACTTCCCCTACATGGAGATCTGGAGCCAAACCTCCCAACTCATTTTAGAGACTTGTTTAGGAGTTGGTTGGAATCAAACTTCTGCCATTTATTTTTTAAAAACAATCCTTATTAAGCTTGGCGCGAGTGATACACTGGGACAGAGCGCCAGTTGGTGAGCCCTCTTTGGTGGATTTCCCCCATTGGCACGACGGCTGAACTGGCTGGTCGTACCAAGGCAAAAAGGTCTATTTTTAGGTTATTTTACAAGACGTTTTCTTCAGAGGAACGATTTCCCTTGTCAAGGGGGATGCCATGAAAGTGGTTTTAGGTCATGTCACTGCTCACAGGTCATGGAAAAGGCCCTCCAATGTGTGGGATGGGGGATTTCAGGGATGATGACAAATTGCTGTGTAACAAGCGTATTTTCGGATCCCCTATAATGAATTGAGAAAAAATATTCACTTTAGCTTCTTCATTACGAATAACTAACCGATGAAAGTATTGTTCCATGTCCCATAATAAGTTTCCAAGTGTCTTTGTGTTCCTTGTTCCATGTTATGATTAAGTTTCTTTGGCTTTCACATGTACAGTCCCTCCTAAAGTTCCTTGTCCCATGGACCTATTCAATATGACCATTTACCCATACATATCATTGATCTTCTCATGATATTTAGAAATATCATATACAAGTCGATCCCTTGACATATCAATGGTTTCGAATTTATTTAATGTCTCAACAACCTTCCACTCCCTATACTCAAAGTGTACCATCATAGCATCATACTCGGTCCTCCATTTTTCATTTTCATCCTTCAATGCTCTAATCTTGTCATAGTGTTCTTCTAAAGACTCTCAACAATCCATAACGAGTTATTCAATATTTTTATCTATGTTTTCCACATGTTCAACTATCTTCTCCAAGATGACTTCTTGAGGAAGTACTCATGGCTCCTCAACCACTTGAGTTTCATCCACAATGCTTTCCATTTGTCTTGCTTGAGAATGAGTTGTGACCATGTACCAAACCAATTCAACTTCAACACCGCAATGTTCCTATCAAAATTTCCAAATCCACCAGAGGTACCCAACCTTCAGCTTCAACCTGCAATGATTTGTTTTCCCTGGTCGCTTCAGTCCTCAGCTTCCAATGATCAAAGCTATGAAAACCTCCTTCAATAAAGTATGGAATTAGAGGCTCTTATACCAATTTTCATGCCCCTATACCTATGGTATTCTTTCAACCAGTCTATAGGTGAGTGCGACACTCCTTACCTTTATTTTTTCAAATACTAAGTAAGCAGACTATACCTCTTCAACACATTAATTAAATTAATATTCCAACGTGTTATCAAATAGAAGTGGATATAATATAAACATTAATAAACATCCACATGAATGCCCATGCATTCAAAGGAGGGGAAACTCCCATATTTAGTGCACGTTATTATGTTTCATCAAAAAAAATTAAAGCAATGAAATTATGCATCTTTTTAATAAAATACATAAAATCATGCATTTACACCTCTCCCCTACCATAGTACACTTCTTCCCTTACTCTGGTTCGATCCATGTCTTTGTTGCACATTATGTTTAGTCATTCCTGTCATGCATGCTTATATTGTGTATACCTGAGATGACCCTAACATATTTAACCACTCGAACCTGAGTCCACTCGCAACTCTTGCATGCTGCTATTCATGTCGTCATGTCCTGCCTCGTTGTACTACCGCTCATGTGACCCAGCTTACCAGAAAACCTGACTCCGCCCAAACCACTGTGCCGCTGTGTGGAACAGTTGGGTCAGTTGACCTGCCTTTGTTACCACCACATCACACTTCATTTTTGTACCATCTGTCTTGCCGCAAAACTATTCTGTCATCCGCAATATTGTCGTATTATGAAATACAACTTCACCTATCCCCAACCATATCACAGAAACCTTGAACATCGCTCCTTCGTGGAAGGCATCTATGGCCTAAGACTCTGCCTACTGCACTTTTGAATATGTTTGTCTACTCCTCATCAAGCTCCACCTCACAATCATATTGTATGCTTGATGATTGGATAGATGATTCGATGATCCTCCCAACTCCACTCGTCCCCCATATAAATACGGTCCAACCTGTTTTATGTTTTGCATGTGGGGGCTTGCTTTTCTTGAGCTGACTGACCATTCAATCAATGAAACCTGACTCCACCCATCAGCTCGCTCATATTAGCTACTATAAACTCGCCCCTACCCATCACAACTACTACGCATAGTATGCCCATTTTTTTCCAACACGTCACACCCGGACACACGATTGTCACACGTTGCCCGCGTTATCGTCTCATGCTGCCCAATGATGTGTGTTTTGTCTTAGTGCATCTGTCGTGTTTTTCTTTGAACGATCGTCCATATCATTGCATCATCACCAAATTTGGGCTTCCATCGTGCCAAGGCATGCCTGCCACACTTGGTGCTCACATCACGACTCCTAGACCTTACACAGGTGGTCACAACTTAGCATTTTTTATATTACTGCCCTCACACAACACAACCCGACCCAACTCGAATTCATTTCCTTGGGAGCCCTACCCGACCTGCCTAAATGAAAACATAAGGGAGGAAACAGAAAATAGATCAATCGGATGTGCACAAGGAACACGGGTGGTCACAACCTAGCATTTGTTATACGACCATCTTCACACGACGCAACCCGACCCGATGCAACCCGACCCGCCCGAACACGTTTCATTGGGCAGCCTCAAATGACCAAACCCAACTCGACCCACCCGAACTTGTTTAGCTATGCACCCTCGCACAACCCGACTTGAGCCGACCCATCTCGCCTAAACATGTTTCCTTGGGCACCCTCACATGCAATGACCTGACCCAACCTGCATGAATGTGTTTCTATGGATGCCTTCCCATGACACGACCCGACCCAACCAGTGCGAATGCTTTTCTTTTGGCACCCCCACATGACCTAACCCAAACCACCCACACGCATTTCCTTGGGTTCCCTCACATGACCCAACCAGACCCAACTTGCCGAAACTCGTTTCCTTGGGCACCCTCACACGACGCGACTTGATCCGACCCAAAAAGATCGCATTTCCTTCGGTGCCTTCACATGACTCGACTTGTGCGAATGAAGGTACTGTGGATCAAATGACAAATGGGTCTCCTGAATGTGAAAAAGGCACAAGAGTGGTCACAACCTAGCAGTTTTGATACATCCTCCCTCACACAACCTGACCTGACAACAATTGAACACGTGTCCTTGGGAGCGCTCACACAACACGACTTGACCCACCCAAATGAAGGCAAAAGGAAGAAAACAACAAACGAGTCACATGAATGTGCATAAGGCACACAGGAAGTCACAAGTTTGCATTTTTTATATGACCTCCCTCACACGACCTGACTCAAACCACCTAAATATGTTTCATTGGGCTGCCTCACATGACCCGATCTGACCCAACCCACCCAAATGCATTTTCTTAGGCTCCATCACATGACCTGACCCAACAAAACTTAACCCGCCCTAACACATTACCTTGTGTGCCCTCATAAGACACAACCCAACCTGACCTTCCCAAACAAGTTTCCTTAGGGGCCCTCATATAGAATGACCTAACCCAACCCGACCTGACTCGACCCGCTCGAATGCGTTTCATTGGGCAGCCTCACATGACTAAACCCGACTCGACCCGCCTGAACTTTTTTCCCTCTGCGCCCTCACACAACCTAACTCGACCTGACCCAACCCACCTAAACATGTTTCCTTGGGTGCCCTCAAATGACATGTCTCGACCTGACCTGTGCTAATGCCTTTCTATGGGTGCCTTCCCACAACATGACCTGACCCAAACTGCGCAAGTGATTTTCCTTTGGCACCCCCACATGACCTGACCCAAACCACCCACATGCATTTCCTTGGGCTCCCTCACATGACCAAACCTGGCCCAACCTGCCAGAACTCGTTTCCTTGGGCACCCTCACACGACGCGACCAGATCTAACCCAAGAAGACCGTGTTTTCTTGGGTGCCTTCACATGACCCGACCTGCGCGAATGAAGGCACAATGGGTCAAATGACATATGGGTCTCATGAACATGAAAACGGCACAAGAGTGGTCACAAATTAGCAGTTTTGACACATCCTCCCTCACACAACCCGACCTAACCCTGATTGAACGTGTTTCCTTGGGAGTGCTCACACAACATGACCTGACCCACCAAAATGAAGGCAAAAGGGAGAAAACAACAAACGAGTCACATGAACATGCACAATGCACACAGGAAGTCACAACTTTGCATTTTTGATACGACCTCCCTCACATGACCCGACTCGACCCACCTAAATGTGTTTCATTGGGTGGCCTCACATGACCCATTCTGACCCAACCCACCCAATTTCATTTTCTTGGGCTCCGTTACATGACCTGACCCGACCCAACCTGACCCACCCTAACACATTTCCTTCTGTGCCCTCACACGACACAACCCAACCTCACCTGCCCAAACACGTTTCCTTAGGGGCCCTCATACGGAATGACCTGACCCAACCTGACCTGACCCGCCTAAATGCATTTCCTTAGGTGCCCTCACACAACCCAAATTGTCACACCCCTATGCCCATGGTAGTTTTTCAACCACTCTATAGGCGAGTGCGACAGTACGTTACCTTATTTTTTTTCAAATATTAACTAAGTAGACTACACCTCTTGAACACATTAATTAAATTAATATTACAGTTTGTTATAAAATAGCAACAGAAATAGTATAAACATGAGTAAACATCCACATGAATTCTCACACATTTAAGGGATGGGAAACTCTATAATTGAGTGTATGTTATTATGTTTCATCAAAAAATTATCATGCAGTGGAAATTTTCACCCTTTTAATAAAATACATCAAATATTAACTCAATGCTTCTCCCCTGTCGTAGTGGACCATTGCACATGCTCTGGTTCGAGCCATGTTTTTGATGCACGCTTAATTAACAAGGTTATAGCCATTTAAACTACAGAGAGGAACACAAGTAGACCCCACTATTATAACAGTCCGAGGATGATGACCTGAGTCTGCACATTATAATTAATTCTTATCGCGCATGTTCACCACAATATTCCTTCACACAAGCATTCACTGTCATTGTTGTTGTGGGTCAGTGTGACCCAGCCATCATCAAAAAAACTTGACCTGCCTATTCGTGCCATTTTTCTTGTCATTTGACCCAAATCCACCCAACCACCTATTCATGTTGTTTTTCTCATCATTGGACCCAAATCCACCCAACTGCATTGCATTGTGCCATTACTGCTACAACAATGTTCCACCCTTTTCAAAATCCAGTTGCATTTTGAAACTCGAATTGACCCTGCTGCAATTCTGCCAAACCAGAAACCCCACAATCCTTTCTTTCCGGGAAGGCAGCTATGGTGTGAACCCACCTTCTACACTTCATATTATGCAGTCCCACTCTTATGTGAGCTCTATCCTTGCTATCTTACTATGTGCTTGTAGCTCGAATGGTTATTCTTGATTTGATGATCATCCCTCCAAACTCCAACTTGTCCACCTTAGAAATACGACTCGTTCCATGTTTGCATGTAATGTATGGGGGGTTGCTCTACCCAAGCCGACCCACCATTTAGCCAATGAAACTCAACTCCACCACATCCTTCTATTCTTTCATCCATCGACTCACTCCATAGAGACCGCTATAAAATCCAGTATCGAGTGATGTTAAACATCAGTTTGTCGTGTTCAGTTCCTAGAGGCGCTCGGGTCAATTCATGTTGCCCGCGGCCATTGCAATTACTATGCGTAGTAAGCTTGTATTTTCTAGTAGGTCACACCCCGCCATACAATCTTCGCATGTTGCCCGCATTATTTTCACATCCTGCCAAGTGATGTGTGTTTTTGTTTAAGTGCGTCTGTCACATGTTTCGTCACACACTTGTCCATATCATCTCATTGTCACCCGAGTTGGGCATTCATCGCGCCAAAGTGAACCTGCTGCTCTCGATGGTCATATTACAACTTTTGGACCTTAAATCCTCCACCAATCTAAATCCTTGTTGTCCCTTCAAAACATCTTCCATCATCGCATGATCTATCATCACAACCCCTATTGCAAAATATCGTCACAACTTTTGTTGCAAAGTGTTTTCGCTCCAATATTTCCAAAATTTTCCATTATATCGAACTCTTCTCTCTCATCCAATACATAAACCATCAAGTTCCATGTATAAAACATCCATATTATCCTCAAACCATCATAAAAAACATCCATCACAAAATCCACATGCAATCTCCATCATGGAAAATGAAGCTCCTCCACTAAAAGTACATGTCATCTCTACAACATATAGCGCCATCATCATGTGTTGTTGATATTATCATGGGAATGTTTTCTGCCATGATACTCCAACACAAGTAGATACCATCTTATATAAAATTAGCCATGTTTTCCTACCAAACATCATTATTTTCAACATCATCATAACACCATAGCATTGTTAGCCCTCATGATTCGAGAAAGTTAGGTGATCATTCCAACTATGTGTCCTCCTCATAAGAATTTACATCCTCATGCCATTCGTCAGTTGTTTCTATAGAATCCTATCACATCATCAAATAAATCTAGAATCCTAGTAATCCATGTTCAAGTCCATGAATTCAATATTCATTTTATCTGCAACACAATATAATTGAGCCATATCCAGGTCCATGAAGCGAATATTCATTCCATCTGCAATATGTTTTCCATGATGCTAATCCATTTTCTATATTTGGTCATAATTCCAAGTAGCCACATCCTCCATGCATCATTAATTTTGAGGGACCCTTACCCAAAGGCCCCCTTTGTGATGATGGTTTGGTCCTTCTATGTGTTAATGCACCACACACATCCACCATTTCTTCAATCAAAGATGCGTTCATGAATAAATGTCATTGGTTTAAATAATAACTCACTCGAACCTCCTCTTTCTCCATTTAGAAATTGGTTTAGCTTTTGGTGGAATAATAGGATCGAATTCTTCATGTACATGAACCTAGGGATAAATGTCATTGACCCTAGACATTGTTTAAATGCATAAAACCCAAAATAAACATTGAAATAAATTTTCTTAGTCGAGCGGCTAGCTAACTGGGTGGAGATTTCTTGTTTAGCATGTCATCAAGGATCTTGACCGGCAGTTATGGTTTTACTCTCGGTGGTCATCATCTACCCCAGCGGTTCAGGCTTATCCCTGGTGTGACCTGTCACGCATAAATTCCCAACGCGGGTTATCACACGACTGTATTTGTACTCATAACAATTGTCTTCCCAAATTTAACTCCTGTCACATGATTGTAAGCTCTGACACGGTTTGCATCACAGTTAATGCTAGTGCTGTGAGTTTTATTATAAAGTTTCATTGTATAATGTTTTATCACCGAAATTATTATATAGCGTGAACATTTGTTTTAAAGGTTTTATGATATCGTTTTTAACTTTTCGCTTAGGTTGCAGGTCCTTAGGTTTAGATGTACAGGGTTTTAAGCTTATATATTAGGTTTTAGGTCTAGTTCCTTAGGTTTTAAACTTAGAAATTTACATTTGTATGGTATTCCACGCTTTTTAGACCATATTAACCATTTTACATATCATTTATTCAATATCATAGGAGAAACTGACAGATTGGAGACTAAACTAAACTTTGAACTACTAGAGCCGACGAAACTTCTCTGTTGAACTGTAATGAACAAGATCCTCTTGGATCAATCCTCTCCACTTGAATACCAAAGGAATACCAAGTGCTAATGCTTTCTTTCTGAATTTTTGTGTGAACTCTTGAACATTCTGTCCCTTACCTTGTCGCAAGCACTGCCAATCAATAACATCTTATTGTGTGTGACCCAATGGATAGAATTGTTTCTTTATAGCTTTTATAAGCTTAGTCCATGAGGTGATAACTTTTCATTTATGCTTTATATCTATCTGTGTCTTACTTTCCCACTAGATCAAAGCAGTACCCCCCATTATAAGAGTAGCTAATTATATCTTTGGCTTATCATCAGCATTATTTTGAATACGACAATAGACTTCTAACTGTTTTACCCAATTATCTAGTTTCTTAGTGTTTATTTCACCATCATATACAGGTAATTCAAAATTAGCATCAAGTTTCGAAAGTGGACTCTTAGGTTTTTTTTTTCCTGATTCAAAACTAGAAGTAGAAGAAGAAGAAGATGATGATGGAGAGATGGAGGAGAAGGAGATTTATCTACTTTGCCTTTACCCTTGTCCTTCTTTGATGCCTTCGATGATGAGGCTGCATCTATCATCTTCTTATCTTCATATAATTTTGCCAACATCTGCTGCATTTTTAAAAACATTTGTTGGCTTTGATTCTCATCCATGTGTTTCAATTTAGTAGCTTCAGGACTCTCAACATTCTCAGTCCCTATCATAGTTTATTTATGAATGACTTTCTACTTTACGATATTTGGATCAAATTCCTCAAGCTCGCCTTTTCCACGTTGCAATCCCAACCTGGTTAACATCCACTGACAGACAAAATATAAACCACAACTTGATCTGATATAAAAAATGATCTGAATGTGATCAATTAATTCTTGAGGTAGTTTGATTAGTTTTTCATTATGATTGATTATTAAATGAAGAGAAATTTAAAGTGAAATAAGACATAAATAATTAGCAAATAAATGATTAAAAATCAACATAAAACAGAGAGAAGAAGAAGCAAATAGTTGATTATAGAGTTCGTCCCTGGTGTACTACATCTCCGAGTCCACTTTCAAGTGGTCATCTGCATTATTACGATTGATTAAAGGAAATCTTTACATATAAAAAATACTTGAATAATCATACACAAAGGCACTTTTGGTCACTGACAACATAAATCTCTCTCTCATATTTCCAACACCTATCTTTGCGCTCAATTCCGCCTCCGGATAGTGGAGCTATGCTGAAAACAAATTGCTTCTATCCTTAGGAAACATAACTCAAATACACTCTATTTACTTAACCAAAGATGTGTTCATGAAGAAATTTCATTGGTTTAAATAATAACTCACTCAAACCTCCTCTTTCTCCATTTAGCAATTGGTTTAGCTTTTGGTGGGATAAGAGGATCAAATTCGTCATGTACATGAACTTAGGGATAAATGTTCTTGACCTTAGGAACTATTTAAATGCATAAAACAAAAAATAAACATTGTAATAAAGTTTATTAGTGGAGTGGCTAGCTAACCAGGCAAAGATTTATTGTTTAGCATGTGAACAGGGATCTCGACCGGGGCTTACATTTTTACTCCTGGCGGTCATGGTCTACCCTGGCGGTTCTAGCTTATGCCCGACGCGACCTGTCACATGTAAAATCCCAACATGGGTTATCACGTGGTTGTATTCGTGGTCATAACAACTATCTTCCCAAACGTAACTCATGTCACATGACTGTAAGCTCCAATGTGGTTTGCATCATGGTTAATTTTAGCACTATGAGTTTTATTATAAAGTTTCATTGTATAATGTTATATCACTGAAACTATTATATAGCCCAAACATTTGTCTTAAAGGTTTTATGATGTTAGGTTCCTATAATAATAGGGTTCGTAATTGTTGAATTGACTTTGATTAGTCTTGTAAATATGTGCATACATTGCTTTTTGCAAGTTTTTTTCCCATATTTTAAAATAATAAAAAATGAAAAGAGGGTAAAAAGTCCTAAAAGAAAGATCAAAGGAATTGAAAATAAAATATCAAATAAGAATAAAAAATGGACCACAAAAAAGAGAGGATAAGAATAAGACATGAAAGTGATGTAAGTCAAAATGCCACTACTTTTACTTTACTGAAAAAATAATGATTATGTGCAGCTTGTTCAAATTTCCATAATCCATGATGAGTTAAATAGTTTAATCTTAAATTTTTCATGCTTTAAATTTCATGTTTATATATATAGAATAAATATCTATCAAACAGTTTAAACTTGACAAATCAGTAGATTGTTAGAGAATAAATGAGGAGCTCAACAGTTTAATCTGATCCGTCGGATGAAATAAAGTTAGAGTTAGATAGTTTATGCTTTAAAAGAAAAATGGATTTAGGGTTGCAAGCTCAAATGCACCCATGCACATAGTGAAAAAATCATAGAATAAATGATGGGTAGGTAGAAAGCAGTTTTATAAAGCATGGATAAACATCATCTAGAAAATTACTAATTCCAGAGCATTTCAGTATTCCATTATTGAAGACCTTCAGTTGAAAAGGCTCAGAGAATTTCTCTGAATTTTTCTAGGACCGGACCCCAAGGCTTAGTGACTGATTGGCACTAAGTATTGGATTCCCTTCATAACAACCCATTTCGTCAACATTATCACCCTTTTCCTAAGTTAAAACACCTTTTACTTAGGGAAAGTAAAAGTCCCCCTTAACCAATTTCATTTCATACAAGAACATTCAAAATACCCACAAAAATATTATTTATCCTAAGTATTAAGTGTAAATGTTTAAAATGGGGCCATCATTATGTCCAAATGCTTATTTTACATTTTGCTTCTTTAATTTATATGTATTCTGCTCATCTTCATTTTCATATTAACATTTAATTTAATATATGAACTCCTTATAATATCCACCCCATAATATATTAAATTCCTTTTATTAAAAACCCCAAAACCCAATTTATTAAATGTTTAACCTATGGTTTTAAAACACATGTGACATATACTCCGCTCCTCCCCATAGGTTAAAACATATGTTATATATATTACCCACCCTACGGTCGCTTTACACCTACATATCACCTATTTTATATGTAAATCATCTATCCACACATTTCATTAATTATCCGAACTATATGTTAAAACCATGTCTTAACAAATAAAGTTAACCCCACCATATAAACTATCCTGGGCCCCACACCCCATACACCGAGCATTTTCAATAACATGATCACTAATCCATTTAGGATTTGAAAATGGGCAGTATTTCCATCCTCTCTCTCCTCGACATGTCCTTTCCTCATTGGATCGGATTTGATTGCTAAAAACCATATACCAATCCTAGCTCATGTGATAACCGCTTGACGGTATTTGACCCCCCGGTGCCAAACCGCCTCCCATTCGAATTGACCGACATAAACTGCAAAGATTTTTTAACCTAATTTTTTTATAAAACTACAAATACGCACAGTTTAAACCTTTTTCTACAGTGTTTTTTGCTAAATAACCCTCTCTAACTGAAGAAAAGATGTGATTTCTCACTGTTCATGCTCAAGAATGAGAATTTGGCCAAATTCATTGCTGCAAATTACTCGTAGCCTCCTGTTTTCATCCAAAAAGACTTCAAACAGCTTTTGAAAGCTCCTTGATGCCCTAGAAACACTATTTCAAGTAAAAATACGTGCAATAAAAGGTATTATTCATAGAAAATACCCTCTTGTCATTTGAAAAGAATCATTTTGTGAATTTGAGCCTTGTGAAGCCTGTTTGTTTATAGAAAATACCTTTATTGCCTTCAAAAAAAAAAAATTGCTGTAGAAACCCTAATAAAACCATAGTTTTGAATATTATAACCTGTTTTAAAACAAAATTGAAGAAATTTTATCCTTTTGCAGACCTGTAAAAACCCTTTAAATGATTCAAACCATTTTATAAATGCTCTTAACTCCATTTTGTGCATAAATTACAAGGCTTTAGGTTTGTTTTATCCAAGAAGAGAAGAAAACCCTTGTTAAAGCCTTTCTTGAGTTTGTAAAGAGTTTAAAGATTGATTTTAGAACATAATTGAAAGTTTGAACCAGAAGAAAACCTGATTTTACCTATTTATGTTCAAAAGAGACTTCTGTCAAACCAAAAATAGCTTCTGTAAATATTCTAAGCTTACAAAAGAGTTTAAAACTGTAATGTTCCAAACTTAGAATTTTCTACAACAATAAGAATACCTTAAAGTATTAAAAATTTGGAGAACATAAATTAAGAAACTCATGTAATTTGTTTGAACACATAGCCACCATAATAACAATAACAACAACAAACTATGCATTTATACATTTCACCGAGTGGGAAAAGGTAGCTCTTTTTTCCTTAAAAACAATATTTTCTGAGTATTGAGCTAAAAAAGTGGAAAATAATGGTTTTTTACCTTATAATAGGCAATATTATACATGCATGCTGACGCAAGCCTGAAGCTTACAAATAACCAGGATCTTAATCATCTGTGCATATCAACTTGCATCACACCTTTTTCCCCAAATCAAATCCTCAATACTTGGCAAATTCACACTTTCCCATTTCAACCTGTGGAAGCTTTCCAATATATGTTCAAAAATCATTCAATATTATCAATCTCGATCCACTCACCTTCAGGCAAAAAAACAATACTCAAATACTTCCTAAACCATGCCAATATTCACATGAGATTATACACATCATCCCAAATTCTCACCATAACTTCCATGATTAACTCACATACTTTTCATCATAACTCATTCCCATTTCATAGGGCTTTTATAAAAACCAAATCACAAATCTTAAAACATAACTTTTATAACTTTATACAAAAGTTCATTTCCAATCCATGAGTATAGATTTTCATACTCATCATTCAATTCATAGAACCAAATCATGCACCTTTTACCTTAACGCACTCAATTCAGTACTTGGAAAGTATGAAAACCCAAATTTCAAACGCCAATAGCTGTACCAACCCAACAATCTTCAATTCAAAGATTTCAAACAACATTAAACCCACCTCACAAATTAAACCAAATGTCAATAGGAATGATTGACATTATATCAGCCTTTCACCAAATTCAACTGCAATGACATTCACATACCTTTTTTTACAGCGCTTCAACTATTCGGTGCTTCCAATTCTTACTCGAACCCAGGTTTGTATATGCCCCTTTTTTTTTAATTGCACACCAAAATATAACACATTTATTTCCTCAGTTTCATACTTTGAAACTAACAATCAATTACGATGTAATGTATTACCATCATTACTGGTCGGTCTCAATGATTCGCACCTTCATGAGTGGTTATGGAATGTCATATTGCGCTTCTGGATAATGCTTTTATTCGATCACCTCGATTTGAACTCCTGCAATATATTATCAGTTATACATGTGATTGTGGATCTGAATTCCATCGTGACATGGATCCTTACTGCCCAATTGTATTTGCCATTCAACTCAGTGTTTTGCCACTGCAGTTTTAATCTCCATTACTAAATCGAATTTCCTCAGATCGATTTCATTCAAGATTCATTTAATAACACAGGTTCTCAACGCTCCCAATTCGCCCTCTGTATCTGCTGTAGAACTGCAAACTTAAATATCAGCATTTGATCTTTAATCCGTTTATGCAAGTCTTCCGGCATTCGGCATTCAGTGTTCTGCAACCTATTGTGACTTCAACGCATTACTGTTCTTTCAGTGTTTGGCAGTCAACATTTATATATTTACGCTGTAGGCGCACTCCATCATTCCTTCTTCCTGTAGTTAAACTCACAAAACCCAAACATTGAATTCAGTTATGCAGAAGACTATATCTTGTTACTTCACGCATTTGCCTGAGACTGTTTCTGCAATCCGACTATGCCATCTATCATAACAGGTTAAACATATTCAACTGTCTTTTGAACCCATTACGCTTCAATACATATATTCCTTTATCATTCAACGCAACAGCACTCACAACACACTACCGAATAGCAATTTCTGCTATCGACCCTCAGAATTACACAACTTGACATTGCAGATTTAAAATGTATTAAAACGCTGTTGCTTTCCTCTTTTCATCTGCTATTAATCGAATTCAGATCGATATAACAAAATCATTCATGCACAGATAACAATTGTTATATTAATCCCTTTTAACTTGAACACATAAATCGATCTCACCATTTCTTTTAGTGCAGATTTCCTTTGGTCGATCTTTCCAACTATCAATACCTCAACCATGTATATACATTTAACCAGAAATAACTATGACTTTCACAACTAATCACCAAATGTATATATGTATAATCTGAAATCAAAACAAGATTACTTACAACCTTTGTTTGGCCTGATATTCCAGATTGATGGCCCTTACAATTTACCAAAGGCTCACAGCCTTGGTTGTTCCCAACCAGCTCTCTACTCCTCTCACTATTCTCAATGTCTTTTTTCTCACAAAACCCCTTCCTATTTATACAATTTTAAAAATCACTTAATTAAATGCTCAATCCCTTAAAATCCTCAACAAACCCCTAAATTTCTCAACATCCCTAAAGGATAGGTTTTTATCCCTAAAATCCTTCAATTTATTAAATTTCATCATATCCTTTTATTAATAAAAAGATATTTACATAAATCCTCACCTTCTCCTATTTAATTCAAATTAATTAATAAAATATTAAAAATCATCACACCCCATATTTACAAATTAATATTATCACACCCCATATTTACAAATGGAGAAAAAGGTCTTGATGCTCCTGCATCACATGCAAAATATTTTCAGAAACAAATTCAATTAGCCAAGTTAAACATGCCTCCCATGTTCACAACTGCTAAAAATGGGCAAAACCCCAAGACTACAAAATGTTGGAGCAGCTGCACCAATTATTGCACAGTAAAAAGAGAGGTAAAATTAGTAAATAGAGAAATATATCTGATAATTTTATGATAATTCTCAATTAGGTACAAAATCAGAGATCTAATCTCTTTTACAGAGATCCAAGAAGACTCGGCAAGGTTTCTTGTCAGAAAAGATGTACATGAGAAAGCTGCTGCAAATCTATGGATGAATAACGTTCTATGGATGTTGCTCTAAAAAATAATGGCTGGAAATACAAAGAAAATTTTGTAGACTCCTTTTCTATTTCTCCCAAAGAAAGGTTGATCCTCCTCTTAGGAAACTAGCTCCTCAAAATGGGGTTTTAACCCCTTCGACTACACACCTTAAGAAATAACACAGTTTTCTGAAGGGAATTTTTTTTGCTGAAGGTAGATGGTTGGCCCAACACTAGGTAGTGGAAAATTCAGATCAGAAACCTCCTCTTATATTTCTTGAACAAGATCTCCAAATAAGAGTGGGGAATTCCCACCCAGGTAAACCCTTGCACTAAGCAGTGCAACAACTTAGCTAAACAACTAAGTATGTAGGAAGTATAAGTAGACCTCATGAAAATATAGTATCCAATATTTCCATATTCTTACCATATCCCTCATTATATAATTTATGAGCTTCCTCACCAAGGGTCCCACCCACTATGAGGTTGATTCCATGCAAAGGCTCCTCCACAAAAACCGCGCTGTCCAACAAGATGGTTCAATGCATCTAGAAAGTTTCGTTGACTTGGTCAACCTTGAATGATTCTTCATGCATTTTCCATTTTCACACTCAAGGTGCCTTCATTTTATCTAGCTGGATTTGATCCCGATTCACATTGAGCTAGCTTTATTTAGAATCCACTTCTTTAAGAGTAAATCGTGTTGACTTGGTGAAACTTGACCTTGCCCACATAGTTTAGACCTTTTTCACACATGTGGATGCTTGAACTGGTTATTACAATATCCCCTTTCACATTACAAAGGATTTTTATCATATTTGAGAAAATTATGAGCCTCCTTGACCATTTATTCATCAATCAAAGTTTTAAGAGAAAAATTAATATTCCCATTAGTTGAAGCTAAATTGGGAACATTACAGTCTCCCTCTCCCACATGTTTCTTGTCTTCAAGCAACTGCAAGGATGCTGTAAAATCTCCCCTCTTCTTCTTGTGACCCTTTCATCCCATAGTCTCCTCCATTGCTTCAAGATTTTTGCAAAAGTTCCATCTCCCAATGGCTCCTCCCAAATGTGCAAGTTGGCCTTTAGTGAATAAGCCTAATGGCTCTCATCATGAAAGAATGGAAGGTTGTTATGGAAACCTTATTTCTGATCCATGGCCTTCTCAAGAAGAAAATGATGAAAATCATGGGGAATTTCATCATATATGGAGGTCTCCCTCCTCCATGCTATCATCCAAATAAAATGAATCACCTTCTAGCTTGGTAATTCATAAAAAAGCTCCTCCCAAGCGCTCATGAAAGGCATGCCCCAAGTGCCCCAACCAAACATATGGTCCACATCATAAAGAAACGAGTAGTATGCAATGGTGGCCATATAGTTTCCCATGCTCCCCTTGGAACATGTAGTGCCAAAAAAATAGGGACTCTCTTCCCCCAAAGGCACACCCAAAAAATGTCTTTTTCCTCCAACCATGACCCCAACAAAATTAAGATCATCTTCAGCATGTGGGATCATAAGTAAGATCATGCTAGCTACCATATACAATAATGGAGAAGGACAATGGTCCCTCATATGCAACCAGTGCAGTTTTCCTCCTAACTTCCATAGAGTATGATATGACAAGCATTCTCCCCAACACTTGTTTGCTGCCCCATACTTCTTGCATGTTTGGAGAAGGTGTATTATGGTTGGTGTTAAGGAATCACACCCTGAAGAGTACATCACCTCTCCAAGACCTCCCAAGGAATGGATGTTATCACCATTGTTCATGGCCCAAAGTGGCTCATGAAGCCCATCAGAAAAAGTGCCCCCTTTTGGAGCCAAGACCTACACATGAGTGTTAAGAAAATAAAATTATATAATAGATACATCATGAGATTCAACAATACAATGTTTTTTATACACTTGTTTAAAATCAGCAAGGTAGCTCATGGATGAGCTCCCTCCCACACTCAATGAATAAGGAGGTGATAATGATAACTCTTCCCAAGAGCTATGTTCCTACCTAACCAGTAAATGATTCATGCACTTACTCATATGAGAGTGCATCTCCTCTCTAAAATTTTCCCACATGAATCCATTTAATATAGTATGACATGTTTTAATGAAACAAGTGGGATTTGAAAGCAAGACCTCATAAGTTGTATTGAGCAGTTTATCCTTGAGCTTGGAATATTTAGTTAAGTAAATATAATTATGAACATAAATGACTTCATTAACTACCTCATACTCTTCATCCATTGCTTACCCATCAAGAACCTTACATGTGAATAGGTCCTTAGAATATTCAATCAAGAGTTGGGACTCCCAATAAGGGTCTAGGCTCCCCAACATTGACAGTGTTGTAGAAATATGAAATGATGCATTTTTCATATGATGGCTCTCCACCTTGAAATGCTTGATTTCAAAGTCACATGTTGGAGTATTCCCAACTTTCTTTTTCTGCCCCTCTTTCAACTATTCTTGCTCAAGAAAAGATTGAAGTTTAGGAAAGTCACCCTTCCCTTGAAAGGTTCTCTTTCTCAAAAACTTCCACCTCTTTGCTCCTACATGCAAAAATGAAATTATTTTTTGTTATGTTCATAAATATTCATTATATATTGGAGTATCCTTTTCTGCCCCAAAGCTATAGAGTAGCCTCTTGATACTATGCTCATATCAGGAAAAATTTCTGAATCTATCCCCTCCAACGAAAATAGATGAATGGAAGAAAGCAAGGTCAATTTCAAAAATTTTCCTTGCCTTCCATCAATGGTTTTCAGCGTTGTAGTGGCTCCTTCCAAGGTTCCATATTTAAAAAAATATGTTACTGTTGTATATATTTGAGAGAGCACTTTAGTTTCCCTCCAATCAGGAGGTCTTCTTGCAGAAATGCCTCCTTGCAAAGAGGCATCAAGGCATAGAGTAGGATGTGAATGTAGGTGGATAGATTTTCCCCTACCTTTGTTGCATGGATCCTCTTGCCCTCTTTGTTCTCTCAAGCTCCGAAATAGAGAAGGGTTCATGATTTTCATCTCATGATGCCATTCCTCCTCTTTTCCTTCTCCTATCTTCAAGATCCCATTACTTGGAAATGAAAGCGCATGCTGCTCATGTGTTATGCCAAGAGCACTATGTGTGAGACCTTTTGGAACTCCTTCCAAGAGTGAAAGAATTTATTTTCTTGGAGAAAGTGCTCCACCCTCTTATCCACGAGGTGCTTGAGGTGTTCTTGTCATGACTACGTTATTCTCGCATGCCTTCCCTTTCTCCTCTTCAATAGTTAAAGTTACCTTATCTTCAACAAGATACCTCAAATCTTGGTCTTCTTTTTAAGAAGGATTCTTCATGTCTTTCCTTTGAAAAGAAAGACCTTCATCCAAATGAGATTTTGCCCTTGGAAAATAATCAAACAAGATCACCTCCTCTTCATTGGTTTTCAGAAATGGATTTTGATTTATAGACCCTCCCAACTCATGCAAAATTTTTGTTTGATGTGGTTTGATAGTGGCAGTAGAAGATGTTTCACATGAAATATCATCAAACCTCTCTACTAATATTTTAATTAACTTTGCATAAGTAGATGTATTTTCATTCCTTAAGGAAAATGATTAAAACAACCACCAAGCATAGGCCTTACCCTCAAAATGCACCGCTGCTACTTTGATGGCCTCAAATTCTGAAGCTTGATGTTGTTGCACAAAGGTGTCTAGCTCCTTCACCCAAGCTTTAGCTGGAAGTAGAGGTGATCCATCAAAAGTGGACAGAAATAATCTACCCTCACCTTGCTTCTTCCTCCTTGTGCTCTTTTCCTCCTTCATTTGGAAAACCCCTTTGAATTTCAAGTGATCTTTGAACTCCTCGGATTGATATTCATATTCCTGAAAATAATCACCAAGAGTATCTTCCTTTTGCACATATCCTTTCTTCCTCTTCATGAAGAAATTGTTGATAGAACGTGGTAGATATGATGATATGGCTGAGTTCTCATATCCAAAAGATGAGGACTTAGATTCTTCCTCCTGTATATATTTTTTTAAGGGATCTTCATGTGTTTCCCCCCTCATTTCTTTGATGCCCTTGCTTTTGCCCTGCAGATTTGTCAAGAGAATTTTTTAGAACTTCCTTTCTCTAGAAAACAAGGGTTTTCTCTGATTTCTTCTGCAAATATCTTCCTCCCCATGAGAAGACTTCATAATGCTTTGGCTCACAGGCTGAGCCAAGATAGTGCTCTGATACCACTATAATGTTCCAAACTTGGAATTTTCTACAACAATAAGAATACCTTAAGGTATTAAAAAGTTGGATAGTAGAAAGTAATGAAATCATGTAATTTGGTTCAACACATATCCATCATAATAACAATCACACCAAAAAACTATGCATTTATACAGTTCACTGAGTGGGGAAAAGCAGCTATTTTTTCCTTAAAAACACTATTTTCTGAGTATTGAGCTAAAACATTGGAAAATAATGGTTGTTTCACTTAGAATAGGAAATATGGGACAAGAATGCAAAATATTTTCAGAAAAAAATGCAATTAGCCAAGTTAAACAGGCCTCCCATGCTCACAACTGCTAAAAATGGGCAAAACCCCAAGACTACAAAATGTTGGAGCAGCTACACCAGCAAATGCGCAGTCAAAAGAGAGGTAAACTTATAAAATAGAGAAATATATCTGATAATTTTATTATAATACTCAATTAGGTACAAAAAAAATGATCTAATCTCTTTTACATAGATCCAAGAAGACCCAGCAAGGGTTTCTTGTCAGAAAATATGTACATGAGAAAGATGCTGCAAATCCATGGATAAATAATGTTGTATGGCTGTAGCTATACAAAATAATGGCTGAAAATACAAATAAATGGTTGTAGACTCCTTTTCTAGTTCTCCCAAAGAAAGGTTGATCCTCCTCTTGGGAAACTAGCTCCTCAAAATGGGGTTTCAACCCCTTCCACTAGATACCTTAAGAAATAACGCAATTTTATGAAGGGACTACATTTTTTCTGAAGGTAGATGCTTGGCCCAACACCAAGTAGTGGAAAATTTAGATCAGAAACCTCCTCTTATTTCTTGAACAAGATCTCCAAAGAAGAGTAGGGAATTCCCACCTGGGTAAACCCTTGCACTAAGTAGTGCAGCAACTTAGCTAAAAAAATAAGTATACAGGAAGTCTAAGTGGACCTCATGAAAACATAATCTCCAATATTTCCATATTCTTTCCATCTCCTTCATTATATAATTGATGAGCTTCCTCACCAACAGTCCCACCCACTATGAGGTTGCTTTGATGCAAAGGCTCCTCCACAAAAACTGTGTTGTCCAACAAGATGGTTCTGTTGTACATATTCCCTCCTTCATTTAAATTTTGGCCACCAGTTCCTTTTAAATCTGTTTCCAATGTCTTTGTGGTCAAAAACCCCCATGTCGCACTCATCGCCATCTTCTCCGCCCCGAAATACATTGTCCAAAGGTTTAAAACCCACAATTTAAATATATCAGGCCGAAACCCCCAAGTCCTAAGCCCCTCTCCTTGTTGCTGTCATACGACCCGAGCCCAAGAACCAAAGGCCAAAAGAAAGTGGGCTTATTTTTTATATTCGGGCGTGATATCCACCGTCCGATCATGATTATATCAACGGAGCTGTGAAATTTTCATATGGAGGGGCCCCCGCGCAGGAAACCATGGTAACCCCCGCACCACTCTCATCGACACGGAGGTATTTAACGCAGGGGCAGCGATCCCATATAGAAGGCACCACGTGTTTTGGGTACGGGTTATGAAACTGCTCTCCCCGCACGTGAAAGGTTGTCCCAGGGCCGGGCAGCTGAATTCGTCTGAACCGTCTGATCAGCATACCTCCATCCGACGGCGGATATGTGCCGAAGCTGCTCACTTGTTAACGATGATTCGCCATCGTCTATGGCCCACCGCCGTGCTTCTCTTAACGCCATCCGACCGTTGATATAAGTTTATGATCCAACGGCTGCCATGTCACCATTCCACTTGTTCTCCCGTATGCCCACGTGTTCACCCCCGTACGTCCGAGATATTTTGCCCCGTTATATATATATATTTGTGTTCGTCTATGTGTTTTTATTCACATTTGTTGTTATTCATCTCATCTAGACCGTGTTACGTATAAAACCCACAGCTCGTCTATTTATCAACACCCCCATGATTTTCCTTCCGCCACCCTGCCTGTTTTCGTCTCCTATCCATGTCCACGATGTCGTCTCCATCTCCACCTTCACACCTCACACCTCTGAGTCCGGTTTTTCTAATATGTTCATGGGTTTTCCAGGTTTCAAGATAACGGGAGGGCGTTTTAATTCGCTGCCTCTGTTGCAAAGGTTTGGGGCCCATAAAAGACGATTTCCTGTGGGTGAAATTTAATGAAAGAAGCTGAGGGCAGGTGCGTGAAATGACCACCATTAAAGAAGATAAAGAAATGTATTCACAGAACCCTCCAGAGGAATTCACCTTGCATTAAAGATCCAGGATTTGAATCCAAAATTGAGGGCCAAGGGTACAGTACAGAAATGAAAATTATCTCAAGGCTCTTACGGTAGCAAATTTTCCCTCTGTCGCAGGCAACACATTGTATATATTTTATTATTTGTGTCTTGTATATAAGGAGATTTTTATCTCCCAACATTTATTTCCATAGACAGATTGCTTAGTACAGTCATTTATAGTTAGTCATTCATAGAGTGGGCGCGAATGCTTTCCACCATTTTATTCAAATTGAGTCATTAATTGTGTTTCATCTACCTCCTCCTCTAGAATCCTCTATTTTTCCTATAAAGGCTCGGAAAGAATACATTGTAAGGGTTCCAGATTTCTATCAGCAAACTGTGCAGTGAAAAGGCTCTTGTATACATCTTGTAATATTTTCTGTATGAAGGTTCAGAGCCTGTAGGGTCTCAATGAGGAGGGGTTATAACTGTAATGAGGATTCTGGTCTCTGGTATCTCACAGTATGTAATTTCTCTCATGTGTTAATACAATATCTCTTTCATGCTATTTATCTTCTTGTATCATGTTCTAGAATGCGAGTGGCTCACTAGTTTGCAGTTAGGATTCATCCTTGTTGATGCCCTTTCTGGAATTAGTCAAGTGCTTTAAATAGGCCTAGTCATGGTATATTGTTTCATGTTCACTTCATCCATATCTTCTGCTATATTAGTTGTTTGAGGGGGGTGCTTTTAAAACGCCATTGTCGTATAAGGATTCATAAATTGGTATGCCCTTATATGGTTCTTTTGTGTATCTGGGTATCAGTCTCATGTTAACTAATATCTTCTCTATATTCCCTCACTGAACTCGCTCCTGATATTTGGTTTCTGTGATATATTATCTGAACTGGCCCTCTTTACAGTAAGCGGTCTCTTAACTGTCTGATGCCTTTGTGTTGGGGTTTTACATGATGTCCCTACATTTTTCTGATCTATGTACCAGCTTCTGAGAGAGATTGGTCCCATTCAAAACTAATTTCCTTGTTCAAACAAGAGATAGTAAGTGAGTTCTTGGACCGACAACCCAAACTATAAAGGGCTCCTTGCTATATTAAGATGTCCTAGGCACTAGTCTATGGCAACTCTAGACTGTCTCTAGGGGGGTGACAAAATCATCTAATAAATATCTTTTCCTGGCGGCCAAGCAAGCGGTGGTTCAATTCACAATACTCGCTCTGGTCCTTGCTGCCACAAATTGTTTTCACTCTCTAATCAGGTGAGCACAGAGAGTTGAAGAGTTGCACATCTCTCACCTTGGCGACTCCACCGGTCTTTATTTGATAAATTTTATTGGTAGTCCTGGCTTCTCGAAAGCCACATTTGAGGTCAGATACATCTCAGTCGAAAACACCTTACGTTTCTGACCCAGAGAAGATCATTCATAAAAGAGTTTGGAAGGAGAGGAAGTCTGCCCGTGCTGAAAACCATGAATATTCCATTGAAGATTATCTGCCCTCTTTCTAGGCAGAGCTGCAAACTTTAGTTTTTCCTCGGAGACTCCACGTAGAGGAAGTACCTGGATTAAAGAAGAATCTCATCCTGCTTTCGAGGCTGAAGAAATTAAAGAGGTCACAGAAGTAGTTGTTGTTAACCGTGAGTTATTCCCATCCACACCTCAGACTTCTGTGCAATATATTCCCATTGTTATTCATACTCCACTTCCTCCTACTCCTTTGCCTTCATCTGTCTCTCAGACTGTTGTACAACCCCCACCTCCTCCAATGGCTAACGTTCCTGCTTTTCTATTGAACAAATATGCCCCTCTAGCCTTACCTCAAGTACTTAATGATATGCCACAGGATTATTTGAAGATCCTGCCAAGGTTTAATGGTGAAAACGAAATTGATGCTCAGAAACATCTCGAGACCTTCTGCTCTTTTGCAGAGAACTTAAATGTTGAACATCTGGATGTGGTCTTGAGATTATTTGTGCAGTCTTTGGAAGGGGAAGCCAGAAAATGGTTTAAAACATTGGGAAATCGTTCTGTGACCACCTGGGACGTCATGGAGAATGTTTTTCTCAGAAAGTGGGGAGAAAAGAAATACCATGGTCAGTGTCTCACTGAGTTTAATACCATGAAGAAGAAACAGAATGAGGGAGTGGCAGAATTCATCAAAAGGTTCAACAAGTTATATCTGAGCCTGCCTCCTGAGTTGAAGCCCCATGAAGCTGCTACCAAGATAATTTTCATAGCAGCCTTTGATTTGGATTTTGGCTTCGCATTGAGAGAAAGAAAACCTGCCACTTTGGATGATGCATAGTCAGATGCTCTAGAATTGGAAGCAAACTTTGCCTCCACTGGAAAGTTAAAAGGAAAAATTGAACAGCATACTAGGAGGAGAGGCAAAGAAGGGGTCTCCACCTCTAACCAGGAAAAGGATTCAGATAAAATGGATGAAATAAGTAAAATGATAAAGAAAATGGTCAAGCTTGAACTGGAGGCAAAGAATGCAGCTCCCAAGAACTATTATAATGCTCCAAACAGAGGATATAATCCTCAGTATAGAAAATCTCCATTGCAGATATTGCCAAGAGAAACAAAGGAACAACAAGACCAGGTACCTCATCCCTTGTACCTTGAAGGACCTGCAGATGACTCCACTGGAGATGCAGCCTATGGATTAGAAGATTCAAATCTGGCTTTCTCAAATAATGATGATATGGAGTGCCCGTTGCAAGATGAAGATGAAGAAGCAGAGATTGATCATTATTGTAAGCGGTTTGCTGATTTTATGGAAGCACATTTCAATGTCAAATATGATCTCAGATCTTCAAGGAAGAGGACCAGAACTCAAGACCAAGAAGAAGAGCCACCTCAGAAAGAAGCATCTGTTCAGAAAGAATCAGCAACAAGGAAGAATGCAGAAAAAGGTAAGAATCCTTTAAACATTCCCTTGCAGTCTAATGATCAGATTCCCTCCTCTTCTAAAATAGTCAGTCCACCTAATGCTGAGCCAGTGTCAAATGAAATTAGGTCTTCAGCTGAAAATAAGGAGTCAAAAGAAGTAGTGATAGAAAAGCCCCCATCTGCTTTCAATTTGCAAAAATAGCTTGAGAAGATTAATATTCCTGTCCCCTTGACTGAATTATTAAAGCAGCCTGCATATCAGTCTCAAGTCACTTCCTTTATACTTCCTCCCGAACTACCAATTGCACCTGATAGTTTAAATCTTCAAGAAGAAATACCCATGGTAGTCTTTGGCCCACATGTCGAGGAGATAGACCCTTCTACTCCTCCTTTTTATGTGTCCCTAGTCATACATGACCTGCTGTTACATAATTGTATGTTAGATTCTGGGGCTTCCCATAATCTTATGCCTTTTTCCGTCATGGGGCAACTAGGACTGCAAATTACAAGACCTTACAAAGATTTATACTCATTTTATTCTAAAAGGGTTAAATGCTTGGGAATGATTAAAGATTTGGTGGTAAATTTGGCTCAAATCCCGGCAAAAAGTGTGGTCATGGACATTGTGGTTGTTGATATCCCAGCCCTCTTTGGCATGCTATTGTTAAAGTCTTGGGGTACAAATATTGGGGGATTAATTAAACTGGATCTAACATATGCTACTGTCCCAGTCTTTGGAGGACAGGAGAGAAGGTTATACCGAGAGACTAGATTTGTTAAAATGGTAACCAAGGCTGACTTCTCAGATAATTCTCCAGTCTACAACAAAGAGGGACACTTCTCATGTTTGATTTTAGAAGAGAATCAAAATTACACACATGAGCCCCTTTTTGGTCAAATTCAAGCTGAGCAGCCTGAAGGAAGTCAGGAATCAGAAATTTGGACTTTGCATTTTGATGGGGAAAATTCAAGAGAAGGCAATGGAGCTGGGGTATTGATGATTTCTCCTGCAGGAAAATGGGCGCCACTGTCTTTCAAATTGGAGTATGAGGCTACAAACAATGTAGCCGAATATGAGGCACTGTTATTGGGACTGCAGATAGCCAAGAATATGGGCATCTAATGTTTAAAAGTCTTGGGGGACTCTGAGCTGGTGGTGAGACAGATTAAGAATGAATGCCAAACTAAGCATCCACGGCTCAGAGCATATAGAAACGAAGTATGGGACATGATGGAAAATTTCTTCTCAGCATTTAATATACAGTTCATGCCCCGGGAGCAAAACAGAATAGCAGATTCTCTTGCTGTTGCTGCCAGTACATTTTGTCCTCCTCAGAATCCACTTTTAAGATATGAAGTGGAGGTACGGTATAGACCATCTATTCCAGACAATATAAAGCACTGGCAGGTATTTGAAGATGATGAACAGATGAAGAGATTCATGGAGACAGTAGGAGAATTCACAAGTATGGAAATTGATGATAATGAGGAAGATCAAGCTGAAAATATTGCAGAAAATAAATGGGAAGAAAGAATAGCAGGTAATAAAGTGCTGCAGCTGAAAGGAAATGTTATACCTAGAGGGTTGGTACCTCTAGAAAGGTTATTCAATAAAGATGATGTTCCAATGCAGCCAAACAAAGTAGTAGAAGAAGATCAAGTGGGAGATTTGAATCTGGGTACTTCTGCTGACCCCAAAATTGTTAAATTATCCAAAAGAGTCCCAGAAGAATACAAAGAAAAATATTTGAAGTTATTTCAATCTTATAGAGATGTTTTTGCTTGGTCCTATCAGGACCTAAAAACTTTTGATGTAAATATTATGCAGCATAAGATTCCATTGAGAGAAGATGCAAAGCCTTATAAGCAGAAACTCATACAGATCAATCCTCTGCTGCTTCCCTCCATTGAAAAAGAGGTCAAGAAATTACTGAAGGCCAAGATAATTGTGCCATTAAGATACTCAGAATGGATAGCAAATCTTGTTCCTGTTCGAAAGAAGAATGGAGAAATAAGGCTCTGCGTGGATTTCAGGAATTTAAATAGAGCATCATTAAAAGATAATTATCCACTGCCTAAGATGGACCACGTCCTGCAGAAAGTAGTGGGAGCATCTAGAATGTCAATGATGGATGGTTTTTCTGGTTATAATCAGGTGGATTTTTTTCCAGAAGATCAGAAGAAAACTGCATTTACTACACCATGGGGAACCTTTATGTATGCTAGGATGCCATTCGGATTAATTAATGCAGGAGCTACTTTTCAGAGGGCAATGGACATAGCCTTTGTTGGAGAACAGGACAAATTCTTGGTGGTGTAGCTTGATGGTATCACAGTGTTTTCAAAGAATGATGATGAGCATATTGAACATTTAAGAAGAACTTTTGAAAAATGCAGAAGGTATGGCCTTTCTCTCAACCCTCAAAAATCTTTATTTGCCTTAGATGAGGGAAAACTCTTAGGGCACATTGTAACAAAGGATGGTGTGAAGATAGACCCTAAAAGAGTTGAAATAATAAACAGTATTCCTCTACCCAGGAATAAGAAAGAAGTACAGGTGTTTTTGGGCCGAATAAATTTTTTAAGAAGATTTATCCCTAACTATGCGGAAATAGTTAGGCATATAACTAATATGTTGAGAAAGGAGAATGAAGTTAGATGGTCCCAGGAGTCTAGAGATGCATTCACAAGGATAAAATAGGCATTTTCTGAAGCTCCTCTGCTGGCCGAGCCAGATTACAGAAATCCATTTATGATTTTCTCATTTGCTTCCCCTCACACAATTGTTGGAGTGTTATTGCAGAAAAATGAACAAGGATATGAACAGCCTATAGCTTTCTTCAGTCAAGTGATTTATGATGCTGAATTGAAATATAATATATTGGAGAAGTAGGCATATGCCCTGGTAAAGTCCCTTAAAGCTTTTAGAGTTTATATTTTGCAATCTCATATTACTGCTTATGTTCCCACAGCAGCTGTCAAAGACATTCTGGTTCAGGGAGACAGCGAAGGTAGAAGGGGAAGATGGATTGCAAAAATCCAAGAGTATGATTTGGATATAAGGCCTACTAAGTTGATCAAAGGACAGGGACTTGCCAAGATGTTATCTGAATCAAATCATCAAGCTTTGGGCATTAATCTATCTATGTTAGCAAATGAAGAATCCAAAAAGGAAGAAGAGCAGCAAGGACTAGAGATGGCCACTCAAAAGATACATGTGAAATACCTAACTAGTCCTTGGTACAAAGAAATTGTTGAATATATCTTAACACTTAGCTGTCCTCCAAATTGTGATAAGGTCAAATATAGAGCTATAAGAATGAAATCACAGAAATATGTAATTTCCAATGGACAGCTCTACTGGAGAGACCCTCTAGGTATATTGCTGTTATGCCTCACAGAAAATGAAGTGCAAAATATAATGACAGAATTTCATGAGGGGATATGTGGAGGACATTACAGCTGGAGGGCTACAACACATAAAATCTTGAAGGCTGGATTTTACTGGCCAAAATTGTATTCAGATACTTTTTCTTGGGTCTGAGCATGCGACAAGTGCCAAAGATTTGCAGAAAGGCAGAATTTAGCAGCATTGCCCTTGATTCCTATTCATGTAAATGAACCATTTCAAAAATGGGGATTAGACTTTATAGGAGAAATACATCCCCCATCAAGTGGCCAACATAAATGGATACTGACAGCAACAGACTATTTTACAAAATGGGTGGAAGCCATACCTACAAGAAATGCTACAGATGCTGTAATCATAAGGTTTATAGAAGATAATATCATATCTAGGTTTGGATGTCCTGCAAGAATTGTAACTGACAATGCACAATCTTTCAAGTCTGCCAGGTTTGTGAATTTTTGGAAAAGATATAACATCATCCTGACTCATTCTACAACATACTATCCACAGGGAAATGGTCTAGCAGAATCATCTAATAAAACCCTGGTGAGAGCCCTGAAGAAAACAATAGCTGAAAATCATAAAAACTGGGACTCTCAATTGAAGTTTGCTCTATGGGAAAATAGGATAACAAGCGAAAGAGCAACAGGTAAGTCTCCATATGAGCTGGTATATGGAAGAGCAGCTGTTTTTCCTGTGCAATTGGCTTTGCCAATGGCACGCTTTATGCAGGAAGGCCAGGAAGAACCAGATGATATGATCAGAAGAATAAATCAATTGGTTGAATTGGAGGAAACAAGGAACCAGGTAGATCAGAGATTGATAGAATACCAGGAAAGAATGAAGAATGTCTTTAATCAGCACGCAAAGGATAGAAATTTTCAAGTTGGAGACCTGGTTCTCAGATGGGATGTTCGCAGAGCGGAGAAGAGAAAGCATGCTAAATTTGACCCGCTGTGGTTCGGGCCATTCAAAATAGTGAAGCTCGGGAGAAACAATACCTTTTCTTTAGAAAATCTACAAGGTGATTTGTTGGATGCACCCGTGAATGGCCAATTCCTCAAGCTGTATTTCCAATTCTGACCCAGACTAGGAATGCTTGATTGTATATACTGTATATAAGTTGTTTTGGTTATTATTTTCATAAATAAAAGAATGCTAACAATTACCTGAAGAAGAAGCGCGGGGGAATTGAGTAGCAGAATGAAATATTCAGCGGTCTGCGTGTTCTCGACATGCCCGAGGACGACCATGACGTCCCCAGATGGAGCCGATGTTGTACATATTCCCTCCTTCATTTAAATTTTGGCCACCAGTTCATTTTAAATCTGTTTCCAATGTCTTTGTGGTCAAAAACCCCCATGTCACGCTCATCGCCATCTTCTCCGCCTCGAAATACATTGTCCAAAGGTTTAAAACCCGCAATTTAAATATATCGGGCTGAAACCCCCAAGTCCTAAGCCCCTCTCCTTGTTGTTGTCATACGACCCGAGCCTAAGAACCAAAGGCCAAAAGAAAGTGGGCTTATTGTTTATATTCGGGCGTGATATCCACCGTCCGATCATGATTATATCAACGGAGCGGTGAACTTTTCATATGGAGGGGCCCCCGCGCAGGAAACCATGGTAACCCCCGCACCACTCTCATCGACACGGTGGTATTTACTGCAGGGGCAGCAATCCCATACAGAAGGCGCCACGTGTTTTGGGTACGGGTTATGAAACTGCTCTCCCCGCGCGTTAAAGGCTGTCCCAGGGCCGGGCAGTGGAATTCGTCTGAACCGTATGATCAGCATACCTCCATCCGACGGCGGATATGTGCATGAGCTGCTCACTTGTTAACGATTATTTGCCGTGGTCTATGGCCCACCGCCATGCTTCTCTTAACGCCATCCGACTGTTGATCTAAGTTTATGATCCAACGGCTCAGATTTTAGTTCCCCACCTGTTAACTCCGCTGCCATGTCACCATTCCACTTGTTCTCCCGTATGCCCACGTGTTCACCCCCATACGTCCGAGATATTTTCCCTCGTTATATATATATATTTGTGTTCATTTATGTGTTTTTATTCGCGTTTGTTGTTATTCATCTTGTCCAGACCGTGTTACGTATAAAACCCACAGCTCGTCTATTTATCAACACCCCCATGATTTTCCTTCCGCCACCCTACCTGTTTCCGTCTCCTATCCATGTCCATGATGTCGTCTCCATCTCCACCTTCACACCTCACACCTCTGAGTCCAGTTTTTCTAATATGTTCATGGGTTTTGCAGGTTTCAAGATAACGGGAGGGCGTTTTAATTCGCTGCCTCTGTTGCAAAGGTTTGGGGCCCATAAAAGACGATTTCCTGTGGGTGAATTTTAATGAAAGAAGCTGAGGGCAGGTGCGTGAAATGACCACCATTAAAGAAGATAAAGAAATGCATTCACAGAACCCTCCAGAGGAATTCACCTTGCATTAAAGATCCAGGATTCGAATCCAAAATCGAGGGCCAAGGGTACAGTACAGAAATGCAGATTATCTCAAGGCTCTTACGGCAACAGATTTTCCCTCAGCCGCAGGCAACACATTGTATATATTTTATTATTTGTGTCTTGTATATAAGGAGATTTTTATCTCCCAGCATTTATTTCCATAGACATATTGCTTAGTACAGTCATTTATAGTTAGTCATTCATAGAATGGGCGCGAATGCTTTCCGCCATCTGATTGAAAATAAGTCATTAAATGTGCTTCATCTACCTCCGCCTCCTCTAGAATTCTCTATCTTCCCTATAAAGGCTAAAAAAGTAGACATTGTAAGGTTTCCATATTTCTATCAGTAAACTGTGCAGCGAGAAGACTTCTGTATACATTTTTGTAATATTTCTGTATGAAGCTTCAGAGCCCGTAAGGTCTCAGTGAGGAGGGGTTATAACTGTAATGAGGATTCTGGTCTTTTGTATCTCACAGTATGTAATTTCTCTCATGTGTTAATACAATATCTCTTTCATGCTATTTATCTTCTTGTATCATGTTCTAGAATGCGAGTGGCTCACTAGTTTGCAGTAAGGATTCATCCTTGTTGATGCCATTTCTGGAATTAGTCAAGCGCTTTAAATAGGCCTAGTCATGGTATACTGTTTCATGTTCACTTCATCCATATTTTCTGCTATATTAGTTGCTTGAGAAGGGTGCTTTTAAAACGCCATTTTCATATAAGGATTCATAAATTGGTGCGCCCTTATATGGTTCTGTTGTGTATCTGGGTATCAATCTCATGTCAGCTAATATCTTCTTTATGTTTCTTCACTACACTCATCATCTGATATTTGATTTCTGTGATATATTATCTGAACTGGCCCTCTTTATAGTAAGCGGTCTCTTAACTGTCTGATGCCTTTGTATTGGAGTTTTACATGATGTCCCTACACTGTTCTTATCTTTGTACCAACTTCTGAGAGAGATTGGTCCCACTCTAATCTAATTTCCTTGTTCAAACAAGAGATAGTAAGTGAGTTCTTGGACTGACAACCCAAACTATAAAGGGCTCCTTGCTATATTAAGATGTCCTAGGCACTGGTCTATGGCAACTCTAGACTGTCTCTAGGAGGGTGACAAAATCATCCACAATAGGTTCAATGCATCTAGATAGTTTTGTTGACTTGGTCAACCTTGAATGATTCTTCATGCCTTTTCCATTTTCACACTCAAGGTGTATTCATTTTATCTAGCTGGATTTGATCCCTATTCACATTGAGCTAGCTTTATTTAGAATCCACTTCTTTGAGAGTAAATCATGTTGACTTGGTGAAACTTGACCTTGCCCACATAGTTTAGACCTTGTTCACACATGTGGATGCTTGAACTAGTTATTACAATATCCCCTTTCACATTACGAAGGATTTTTATCATATTTGAGAAAATTATGAGCCTCCTTTCCCATTTATTCATCAATCAAAGTTTTAAGAGAAAACTTAATATTCCCATTACCTGAAGGTAAATTGGGAACATTACAAAAACCTAAAAATAGAGTTTCTAAGATCTGAAGGTCAAAATTGTCAAGAACAAATCCAGTAATGGCTTCTAAAAACACCATTGTCATAAATCCACTACAACCTCCTATTGTAGATGTTGAGCATACACCCTTAGCTGATGTTGATTATAAGATAACTGATCTAATAATTGAATTCAATCTTCTTGATCTCCATTATTGGAGTCTAGAAAAATATTTGGATCAAGGAGATGAAGTTCAAATTTGGGAGTCCAATTTTCCCAAATATGTAGTTCACATACCCATCAATGTCCAAATGTCATTAGAATGTGTCAAGCCCACTATTCCCCTGACCAAAGAGCTATTTTTAATGCTGATAAAGAAGTATTTTTCACTATTACTACAGAATCTATAAACCCTATGCTTTAGTTGAAACCAGATCCTATTGCAGTTCCATTATCCATAGAAGCTCTTATAAAGATTTATATTGAGTTAGACTTTCCTAAAATATTTCAGATCTTCCAAACATTCATGCCTTCATATGTTGAAATCCAAAAGATAAACCTTCCATATTCATCTTCCAAATTTCCTGAAGGATCAAGACATGTTATTTCAATATTTTCCTTTATCCGTGGTTATTTTACTGATGAGCACAAATATGAGTCTATACTTGGTTTTCTATTCACTTTTGTACCTATCCAACCTCCTTCTATCATTTATAATTATGCTAAGTATCTAGTTGATAGTATCCATGATCAACTTGTAAAGCTTCCCACTGAAGATGTTTTTAGATATACATCCTTCTTCTTTCATATGTTCCTTTACTTCCAAGTAGATAAATTTCCAATAACCGTTCAGAAATTGGATGTAGAAGGCAATCCATTGTCAGTCATTTTTTGGACTTCTCTAATAATAAAAAAATCAACATAATTCACTTATGTGGATTTCATAGATTGTTTTTTTCATCCATTGATAAACATGATTACAAATAGTGTACATACAAGGATAAGTAATGAGCTAAAGAAAGTGTTACATCTATCAGAGCAAAGAAAAACTGGATATTGTTACCTTTACCAAAATCACACAGAGATTAGAGTCTATGGGTCAAACCTCTTACCCTATAAATTACCAAAATACTTGCCAATCAGAGTATTTGCCTTAGATTACATAAGAAAAACTATAAACTCAGACTCTATAAACTTCTTGGTTGCTAAAAAGAAGTCTCAATTCAAATTGAAGAACCAGGTAGGTCCTTTTATATGCAATCACAGGGAAGCAGGTGTAGAGGTAGTAAAACAGTTGTTGGAATATAAATATGATGAAATTTACTTGTGGAATTATGATACTCATGGAATACTCAGGAAGATGAGGTTAAAATGGAAATTAACCCCTTATATTCATGATAAAAGGCTTGAGATTGAACAGTTTTCCAACCAAGCTTATTGGTTGGGAAATACATTAATAGAAATAGTCAAACATGGTGATACTAGTCACACTTTGAAGACTGTAAATTAGGAGAATAGAACCACAAATAGAACCAGAGAAGAAGGCACATATACAGCTGAAACAACAATAAAAACTAGATTCAAGATCACATATAATAGGAAACCTAATCTCAATCTAGTGAACAAGAGAAGGAAACAATTGAGGTTATAGATGAAGATAATCCAGAGAAGAACATAAATGCTACTATAGTTATTGAGAATGAGCAGGAAAATGATGCTTAAAACACTCAGATGATTGAAAAACAAAAAAGCATGGAGGCGTCTTCATCACAGCAAGCAGAGGATCCATACAGTGATATCAAAGAAAAATACAAACAAATCAAAGAAAAAAATGAAGAGATCAAGAATGAGATCTATTCACAGCATCTAAAGCAGACTCTAGGAAATCAAAATAGGTTGCTTTCAGCCTTTGATTATGCAAATAAAAAGTTTCTAATGACATTGCTACAGCCAACAGTGCCTAAACCTACAACAACGTCAGATTATAAGAAAGTTGATTTTGAAGTACTTTTATAAAGCATTCATCCCTTAGATCAAATTGAGTTTCATAAGAAAATCTCAAAAATTCTTTATTTTACTATGACTATAAAGTGAATGAGTGCCTAGAAACTCTAGAATAGTATAACAAATTTTAGAGATCACATTAGGATTGAAACAACTTCTTAGTATGCTAAAAACACTAAAGACACTAGAAATAAGTCTTTAGAAGAACTGGTGATTGAGGTAGGGTATGACCCTTCAAATTTGAAAGCAGTAGAAGAATTGGTGAAAAGGAAAAATGTTGACATTGCAGCACTTAGAAATAAATTAAAACTGCCTCCAACAAAACATCCTCAGGCTAAATATATTTTGCAAGAGGAAAATCAAAAAGATGTGATGATGAGTCTCATACTACAAATGAAAACACATATTAAGGAAATGGGGATAGAAATGGACAAGCTTGTCCCAGAGAAAGAAGCTGCTAAAACTCAAATTGTTCCTTCTACAGTCAATCCCATGGTGACAACATCTGTTCCTTCAACTTTAGCAAAAGATTTGGCCCCAAAAGTACCATTGGACACAACTGTGTCAATTATTTCTTCCACTACCTCTGCTACTGAATCCTCTACTTCAGTAGTGCAACAAACAGATGAGGCCAACAAACTTATAAAGCTATGGAAGAGATTTCTATACAGAATAATGAAATAAATAGATTGAAAGAAAAAATTAAGAAATTGGAAGACGCTAAAAAATTAGCACAAATAAATGCTAAAACAGAGGAGGAAAAGGCAAAAATATTAAGTGAACGGTTAAAGAAGGTTGAAGCAGATTTTGTTGTGTAACTAGCTCCAAAAATAGAAGAAAAGAGATATCAACGCCTTAGAAATAAGCCACTTCGAGGGGGCAACCTCCAATACATTACATAAATGAACAATTCTTGGATGATCCAATTACAAAACCTCCTTTCTATATATAGGATTCCATGGGGCCATAATGTAATCCTAGTGGGCCACAATGTAATCCTAGCCGACCTAACAATAATAATTTAAGGGCACAATAATAACAAAATGGGGGTTACAAGAGTACAATAATAACAATAAAGGGGTTACACTAATAACAATAAGGGACTATACTAGTAATATAGGGACCTAACATGCCCCTCTCCTTCAAAAAAGTGTTGTCCTCAACGCTTGAGTAGCTCTGGGTGCTTTTGTATAAAATTTTCATCCTCCCATGTAGAATCTTCAGTGGGTAAGTTCTTCCACTTGATGAGATACTCTGAAATTGATCGATTCCATAGTTGTCGAGTTCTTTTTTCTATGACTGCTTCAGGTTCCAATATGATCTTCCCTTCCCCATCAAGTTCTGGCAATACTGTTTGAACTGGAAGATTTTCACCTATAACCTTCTTTAAGCATGAAACATGGAAAACTGGATGTACTCGCGAAGAAGCAGGAAGCTCCAATTTGTATGCTATAGTACCAATCTTTTGCAACACCTTGTAAGGACCATAGTACTTTGGCGATAATTTATTATCCTTCTTTGCTTGCTTGAGGGACATTTGTTTGTATGGCTGTAGCCGTAAAAATACCCAATCTCCTACATCAAAACTTCTCTCGCTACGATGTTGATCTGCCTGTTGTTTCATTCGATTTTGTGCCAAATTCAGGTTATCCTTTAAGAGTTGTAGAACTTCTTGCTGATGCTCGATGTGATCTTCCACCGCTTGAACCTTCGAATTTTCCCTTAAAGATGATGTGATGGATGGTGGATGATATCCATAAAGTGCCATAAATGGGGTCATTTTTGCTGCAGTATGGAAGGAAGTGTTATACCACCATTCAGCGAGAGGTAACCACTTGACTCATTGTGTTTGTTTATCAGATACAAAGCAACGAAGATATCCTTCCAAACATTTATTTACTATCTCAGTTTGACCATCAGATTGAGGATGATAAGATGAGCTATGAGCTAATTGAGTACCCAAACAAGAAAACAACTCCGTCCAAAAATTTCCAGTAAAAATGGGATCTCTGTCGCTCACAATAACCCTTGGGCTTCCATGTAGCTTTTGAATTCTGTCCATAAATGTAGTAGCAATCGTACTTGCTTTAAATGGATGAGATAATGCACAAAAGTGTGCATACTTGGTAAGTCTATCAACTACCACCATGATGACACTCTTTCCTTCGGACTTAGGTAAACCTGTGATAAAATCCATTGAAATTTCCTCCCAACGTTGACTTGGAATGGATAAAGGTTGTAGAAGTCCCGGGGTCTTAATTGTCTCAACTTTATTCTGCTGGCAAACCAAACATTCCGCCACAAACTTTTGAATATCAGATTTAAGACCATCCCAAAAAAATTCTTTCTTCACCCTGTGGTAAGTTTTTAAAAATCCTGAGTGTCCTCCTAAAGGAGAAGTGTGCAATTCCAGAAGAATATTTTGTTTTATTTGGGAATTATTACAAAGATATAAGCGATCTTTGTACCATAAGGAATCATTTTTCCAACTAAATGTATCAGATGTACTAGGATCTTGCTGCAACTTTTGAATGAGTGTCCATACATCTTGTCCTTCTTCCATTCATCTCTTGCTTCAGTTATCCAATCTGGTTGGATAATAGAAATGGCACAAAGCAATGCTTCCACCTCTTCATTCTTTCTTGAGAGTGCATCTGCAACAACATTAAGCTTTCCTTTTTTGTAGATTATTTAAAAGTCATAACCCAACATCTTTGTGACCCATTTTTGCTACTCTTTTGACGATAGTCTTTGTTTCCAAAAAGTGTTCAAGACTATCATGATCAGTTTTTACCTTGAAGTGTCTTCCCATTAGGTAAGTTCGTCATTTCTTTAGTGCATGCAGTATTGCTAAAATTTCCTTCTCATAAATATGTTTCTGTAAATACTTTCCTTTGACTGGACGACTTTCAAAGGAAATGGGTCTTCCTTCCTGCATTAAAACCGCACCAATTCCATTTCATGAGGCATCACATTCCACAATAAAGGTTTTTGCGAAGTCTAGCGTAGCTAAGACCGGTGCTAGGCACATTGCCTCTTTAAGACGTTCAAAGGACTTAGTTGCTTCAAGAGTCCATGAAAATGCATTTTTCTTCAATAATGTTGTTAGAGGTGCTACTGTTCTCCCATAATTCTTAACAAACTTGTGATAATACCCTGTTAACCCGAGAAATCATCGCAACTGCTTTATGGTTGTGGGGACTTTCCATTTCTTAATGGCTTTAATTTTGTTAGGGTCTACTTTAACACCCTTGTGAGATACAATATGACCCAGATATTCCACCTCTTGTACTTCAAAGAAACATTTGGATGTTTTTGCATATAATTATTTCTCCTGCAATAGTTTGAGCACCCTGTCAACATGTTGAACATGATCCTTCCAAGGCCTTTTGTAGATTAGTATATCATCAAAATATACTAGCACAAATTTTCTAAAGAAGGGTTTGAAAATGGAATTCATCAACCCTTGAAATGTAGAAGGTGCATTGGTAAGGCCAAAAGCCATGACCAAAAATTCATAATGACCCTCATGAGTTCGAAATGTTGTTTTTGGAATGTCTTCAGTCTTCATTCTAATTTGATGATATCCTGAACGAAGATCAACTTGGTAAAATAAATTGCTCCATGTAATTCATCAAATAATTCATCAATCACAGGAATGGGAAATTTATCTTTAATGGTGAGCTTATTGAGCTCCCTATAATCCGGACACATGCGCCATGATCCATCCTTCTTGTGCACCAATACTACTAGAGCAGAGAAAGAACTTTGACTAGGTTGAATTATACAAGCCTCTAACATTTTTGCAATCATACGTTCAATTTCACTCTTTTGGACATAAGGATATCTATTAGGCCTGATGTTTGGAGGAAAAATTCATGGAATCAAATGAATAGCATGATCATGATCACGAATAGGTTGGAGTCCTTTGGGAGTTTCAAACACCTTGGACTGATTGTCCAAGACTTGTTGGAGATCTACAGAAATAGATGATTTTGATGTCGGAACTTATAGTGAGCATAATTGTGCAATTACACCTCATTGTTATTTCTTTAGAAGCTTTGTCATGAAATTAGAGCTTATTATCCTTCTCGGCTTCCCTTCAATACCTCGTAATTCGACTTCCTTTCCTTCTGAAAAAAAATTCAAGAAAAGTCCTTGAAAATTAAAAGCTACCATCTCCAAATATTGTAACCATTGTACTCCTAGTACAACATCGGCACCTCCAATTGGTATGGAAAGCATTGGAATATTCCATACATATTCCCCCATGGATAGCTTGATATTATGGCATTTTCCCGAGCAATTTATAGTTCCTCCATTTTAGGCCATCACTTGACATTACGGTGTTGGGTACTTAAGAAACAATTTAATTCCTTGGCTACCTTCTGATGAATAAAATTATGGGTGCTACACAGATACGTCAACACTGTGCTTTTTCTTCTTGATTTTTCCTTCTATATTGAGAGTTTGAGGAGTGGTAATTCATGCAGTGCATTACGATATGGTCAGACTCATTTCTTCTTTCTCTAGGGTTGGTTCAAGGTGTATGTCCTCTTCTTTTGAAATTTCTTGTTCATTTTATTCCTCCTCTTCACAATCTATGTAAAGTAATTTCTTCTCACCACACTTATGACCTTTAGTGTATTTGTTATAACAACAGTAGCAAAGCCCTTTTGCTCCTTTTTCTTCCAATTTTTGTGGTGTCAACCTTGTAGGTTGTGGAAGTCTAGGAGTAGCAACACTTCCTTCTTTGTAAAATGAGTGGTAGGCTTCCTTGTCGCCATAATTTTATATTCAACTTTTCTTGCCAACTTTGAATGCCTTCTCCGATGAATCGGGTTCGAACGCGAACTTCATGTTGGATGTTATCCTTTAAAGTGCTTATGAAGAGATCGATCCTATGTTCCTTTGGAATATCAGCTATCCTTATATTCAATTTTTGGAAGTCCTCAATGTGCTCCCCCACTAAGCCCTTTTGTTTGAGATTTATCAATTGGCTAAAGAATGTGTTGCTCTTTGTATCCTCATAATGTGCTATCATTTCCTCCGTAAAAATTGACCAAGTGACAATTTTTTTACGGGAGAAAAGCCATCGATACCATACAAATGTATTTTGTCCTAAATGTAAAGTTGCAATGCGTACCTTTTGTGTGTTTTTCACATTATGGAGATCAAAATATTGCTCCATCTATAGTATCCATGTTACAGGATCCTTTCCATCAAAATTCCTCATATCCATTTTGGAATATGGTGGTTCTTCCCACCAACATTAGAGTTTATTAAATCGCGATTAACATTTATTTTGTTCTCATCATGAGGTTCTTCTACTATCTTTTCACCATTAGGAAACATTTCTTGTATCATCTTGGTCAAATCTTCGATGTCTGCTTTTAGATCATTCTTCATGTTTTTCATGTTGTTTTCCATGTGGTCTTTCATGTCATCCATCTTAGCTTCCATGCCGGCTTCCATGCCATCTATCTTGGTTTCCACGCCTTTCTTCAAAACTTCCATGTCATTTTTTGTTGCTCTTTGCGAGAGCGAAATTTGTTGCACTTGCTCTTGTAATTTTGATATGTCATGTTGCCATTCTTCGTCTTCATGAGTCATAGTAGAGCTTTCCAAAGGCTTAATTGGTGTTGAATTATTTTTAGGGGCCATTTTATACTTCAATATTGATATCTATTCTACAATAGGCCCTTTCAATCAATTCAAATTGATTCTTCAAACAAGACTTATGCAATTCGGAGGAAAAAAAAAAAAAAAAAACCCTTTTTCTTGCTTTTGAGGAGCTCGATATTGAAATTAGATTATATACGTGATTGCGGCACATAAATATTTGAATTTTGAGTAACGTAGTAGCCCTCTGAAGCTTCTTTCAAATGCCACAGGTCTGACCTGATTTGGATTCTCCAAGACAAATTTGTCTCCAATCTCCCACAATGACCTAATTCTGGACTGGTTCAGTAGAGCGAACTTGTACGACTTGCCACGTGTCACTGTTTTGTCCTTTGTCTCTGAAATTGATAGCGAAGAAACTACAGGCTGTGTACTTGTGACCACGTTTGACGGCACTCCAATCCAATCTTCAGAGAGAGAGTTATTGAACTTTTCCCACGATCACCTCTTTGAGATGAAATTCAGGAGCCTGAAAAAGCACTACCTTCCACAGATCATATCTCCAAAAATATTGTGAACCAAGCTCTGAAATATTTTGACGTATTTCCTCAGGATTTCATCTTTGAACCATATGAATTTCAGATTCTGAACCTTCATAGAAAAAACGTTATAGCGCAAATTCCACGATGACCTGTTTAGGAGCCTAAAAAAAGACCTAACTTCCACAGATCATATCTCCGAAAATATTGCGAACCAAGCTCTGCAATTTTTAGACAACCTTCCTCAAGATTTTGGCTTCGCACCCTAAAAATTTCAGCTTCTGAATCTTCGTAGAAAAAACGTTATAGCGAAAATGCCACGATGACCTGTTTGGAGCAGCGAAACCCTAGAATCCAAAGCTCTGATACCAAATGTTGTGTAACCAGCTCCAAAAATAGAAGAAAAGAGATATCAACGCCTTATAAATGAGCCACTTCGAGGGGAAACCTCCAATACATTACATAAATGAACAATTCTTGGATGATACAATTTACAAAACCTCCTTTCTATATATAGGAGTCCATGGGGCCATAATGTAATCCTAGTGGGCCACAATGTAATCCTAGCCGACCTAACAATAATAATTTAAGGGCACAATAATAATAAAATGGTGGTTACAAGGGTACAATAATAGAAATAATGGGGTTACACTAACAATAATAAGGGACTATACTAGTAATATAGGGACCTAACAGAGTTAACCTTGAAAGAGCCAATGGCCTATATAAAGAATCAGTTATGGTCCAAGATCATTAAGCTAATCAATGATACTTGGCCTTCTATTCAGGTAATTTATGAACAAAAGGACATAATAAAAGTAGCCAAAGAAGAAATTTTGAAGACAAAGGAAGAGCTAGGTGCTAAGCTTAAAGAAACCCTAGAAATAATAAAGTTTCTCAACACTAAAAACAAGAAAGAACTAGATGAGATAGGGATAACTGATAGAACTGAAACAATTCTTGAGGTGAGAAAGGTAATTTCAAAGAAAAAATTGATGAAGCAGCTAGAAGAGAAGTGTCAAAACATGGACATAGCCATAGCTAGATTCATGGTTAAATTTGACACATTGAGGGAAAAAGGTTTGCCAATTTTTTTTGTTATAAATGATAAACTAATGAAGCAAGAAGATTACAACAAGAAAATTAGAGATTTTGTGAAAGAACAAGTAAACAAGGCAGATTGATTAGGATTACTTACAAACAAAGTGTTGCGCAAAAGTGTTGAATATTTGTTTTACTTACAGCATGAGATAAAACACCTCTTTGTATTCAAACCAACCTTTGTTAGATACACAGAGGCTTATGAGAATTTCAGAAAACTTACCAAGATCAAGCTACCTGATGAAGAATTTTGGAAAAAGCTTATTGACTTACTGTAAAATGCAGTTTATAGTGAAAGAGGATGAAAAAACAATGTTGTTTTTACACAGCAAAAACATTTTTTTACAACAATAAAGCAGTCAAAACAACAAGGTTAAAGAGTATTAGTGGATAAAGAGTATCAGATGATAGATAAAGTTTCAAAATAGATTGAAGATTTTTTTGCCAGCGTTAAAGACAACACAATAGCCAACTACACCAAAATCCAAACAAAATTATTATTTAATTTGAATACGTAGGACAGCTTGCAAGTTTGTTATGAAACTGACACTATCTTTTTGTAATAGATGTTTTATTTTCCTTAAAAAATTCCTATGATTTTTCTAGGATATTTTGTATTAGTTTTTGTATAAATACTTCATCCTTTGAAGTATTGGTGGGGAATAAATTGCTGAAGATTTCTATAGTCAATATTTCTGTACCTGGAGGGCTTTTGTACCAAGTTTCAAGTCAACAGGCTAGATCAACTCAATAAAGAATCATATTTTAGGATTCATGTGTTGGGATACTTAAGTGAAGTACTTTCCACTGTTATTTGTTAAATATTCTTATGTTTTCCATTCATATATAAATGTGTTCTAAATTTTAATGTGAAATCAGGAAGTGATATATTAGAATTTGTTAAAAGAACTCCGTTATTTACTGGTTTTCATTTTAATGTTTTCCACTGATTTCCAGAGTAGGGAATCCTTAATTTCTATCTCTTTCAGATGATCTCTACCTTTCTTATCCTTATTGAGATTAAATAATACTTGATTTCTCTTTATCTCGATTAAACCATTGCACCAATCAGCTCCAAAGATCTTGAGTGAATCTGCTATCTTGCCCTAAAAACATTTTACTTTAGACCTTGATCTTGACCTTTCTAGTTGATACATTGACTCCATTTACCCAATGGAAAAACAAATCTACCACTATCAATCTCATTAAGTGTTTTTTCCCACCAAACCAAACCAAATATAAAAATTAATTTCCCCATATAACTAACCTAAAATCTTATATAAAAACAAAGTTAAATCTTATAGAGAGAGCCCTCTCTAAGCCTTAGGAAAGCTAGATCCTAAAGCTTGAAAGTAGGTTTATGGTTACCTCTGATATTCTTTAAACTATAAATCAAAATCTCACAACTTTAAGAATTATTAGAGTGATAACATACTAGTGACTGCATTGTGGAACTAACAAATACTCAGTTTTAAATAGGTCTTAAAGGAAAAAAATTTATTATATTTTCACCTTAAAAGACCGTTTTTAAAATTTGTGAGTATATTTTCACTAAAAATCATAATTCTGGCTTCCAGAAGAGTCTACCATACCAGGTCAAATCGAGATCCACAACCTGCTGCAATAGTAGATGATCCTGACAGAATTGGGAAAAAGAATAAAAAAGTAGAAGATTTAGGTAATAAAGTTTCCTCAGTTAGAGCAAATTCCCTTCCAAAACAATTAGAAACTATAAAAGACATTGATTTTGACATAAATTTTAAACATTCTTTATTCATAAACAAATCAAAAAGTGATTTAAATAGCACTGTTATAGATCCTAATTTTATTTCATCTCTTGAAATTAAACAAGAAATTGTTTCAGTATATTCTAAATCAAAAATATTTGAATCTTATGATAAAATTGATGAAATAAATGCTACTACACTTAAGGAAATAGATGAAGCTATTTTTTGGCACTCAGTTTAATTAGCTGCTTTATCAGCTTATACCCCTAAGCCTTCTACCACTCAATTGGATACTAGCCTTTTAGAGTCACAAGGTTCATCTCTATTTACTACTACATCATCCATTATCTCCACCACACTTCATTCCACAGATCCATTTATTCCTAAAAAACCATTCTAGCCTAGAGTATTATTCCCTTCCTCCACCACCTCATCTCCATCGACTAGTTTTCCTTCTGCATTTTTCAATACATCATTCTCATCTCCTAGTACCTTTTCATATTTCCCAACTTCATATTTTGGTTTCTCAACCACATTTGCTAGCACATCTTCTTATATCCCAATTTCATCTGTAAGTTCTGTAACTACATATTCTTATATCCCAATTTCATCTATAATTTTTGTAACTACATCAGCAAGTGCTTCTAGCTCTGCCCCAGGTACTTCCAACTTACCCTCAAGGCAAGCTAGAATTCAAGCCATGGCTGCTAGATATGCTCCCTTGATCCTTCCAGCCCAATTACATGACATGCCACAGGACTATCAAAGCAAAATACCTCAATTTGATGCAAACACTCAATATACTACCCAACAACATGTGAATAAGATGACAGATTATTTTGAGCTTCATGAAATAGATGATTCTGATGTACAAATGAGACTTTTTTCTCAAACATTAACTAGTGAAGTAAAAAAATGGTTTAAATTTTTAAATCTAGGTAGTATTGTTTATTTAGCAGTGTTTCATAGATTATTTTTGAATAAATGGGAAAATAAGAAAAATCCATTGCAAATATTATCAGAATTTGAAATCATTAAAAGAGCACCTAATGAGACAGTCCAAGATTATTGCGCTAGATACAATAGCATTTATAATTCAATTCCTGTTAATCTCAAACCCACTCCATAATCTGTCCTCCTCAAATTCCCTGATGGATTTGATACATACATATTCTATCAACTAAGAGAAAAGAATCCTGAAACTTTAGAGCAGATGAAAACAAATGCTATTAGTGAAGAAGAAAATACATTAGCAAAAAGAGCTAGATTAAGGAATGAAAAGAGAGTAACAATAAAAGAAGAGGCATCTAGTTCAGATGTAAAAATATATCAATTAGCTAAAAATTCAGAGATAATGATGGATATATTAGATAATATAGAAAGGAAGCCACAATGGGATAATAAATAGCAAATTATAAATCCCATCTTTAGGAAAAATACAAAGACGAGAAAATATAGAAAGTCAGCACCTAACCGAACAATAAGACCAACTTTCAAAGAGAACTATGCTGAAATTTCTCATCAAAATGATTATGATAAAGACACCATAAATATAAAGGGTATAAATGATGATAACATTATATTTCTAACACAAGAAGATTAGGAGTTATATGATTTATAGCAAATAAAATTAGATTCTGGTGAATCATTTGATTACAAACAAGGCTATGATTTTTCTATCAATGAAGTACATAAGAAATATAACGTTAGAAGCAAGAAAAAATAGATCCTTCTACTAAGAGATCTACACAAACAAAAACTAAGAAAATAATAGAAGCTCCCACTACTAAAGTTCTGCAAATTCTCCCTAAGGAAAACAACCAAAACTCTAAATCATCCCATAAAATTTCCAGCCCTAAAATTTCACCTAGTCTCAAGATTATTGACATAACAGATGAAGTTGTCCAAACATCAACAGATTCACAAAAATCTGCTGTTGTAAAGACAATTAATTCTACTAAAACAAAAAATTTAGACTCCAAGACATCTATCGTTGATCCAGAATCAGTTGATCCAAAATCTGCCACTATTAAAACAACTTCTAATAATTCAAAATATGCAAAAACATCTTCTGATTCTCAAACCATTCCTAAAAAGAAAATTAAACATGTTAATACAGTAGAAACACAAACTGAAAATGAGAAAACAACTACAGGAAAAGAAGACAAACCTACTCAAACTACAGTTACTAAAGAAGAAATAATTTAACTAAGTAAATCACAAGCTCCATATAATATCCAAGCTGAGATTTCAAAATTAAAAATACCAATTCCTTTGACAGAATTGGTAAAACATGATTTTTACAAAAAAACTATCACTGAAAACTTAAACATGAGTGATGGAGAAGATTTCATAAATCTAAGTGATGACTAACCAGAATTAATTTTTGGTCTTGATGTTAATGGAAAACGCCATGATGGAGTAGTTCCACCATTTTACATTAGCTTAACTGTTCATGATCAAATATTACACAATGCAATGCTATATTCAAGGGCTTCACACAATTTAATGCCAAAAGAAATAATGGAAACCATGAATTTAGATATCACTAGGACTTACAAAGATCTCTTTTCATTTGATTCCAAAAAAGTCAAATTTTTACGTTTGATTAAATATTTGTGTGTCAAATTAGTTCAGTATCCTGGTAAAAGCATACTCATGGACATTGTAGTAGCTGACATCCCTCCCAAGTATGGAATGATCTTATCTCGCTCATGAGGAGCTAAATTATAGGGATCTCTACAACTTGATATGTCTTATGAAACAATATCATTTTTTGGCCAACCAAAGAAACTTTATAGGGAAACATTGATGAAATATATGGTGTGTAGTGTAGAAAGACCAAGAAATTATCCAATATACACTACACCAACTGACATGGGTTCATTCATCTTATGCAACTCTAAAACTAATGTTGAAATCAAAACTGAACTAAAAGATAAAAACAAAACACCAGACAATGAAAACATCTTTCATGAATTATTATGGCACCTAGATTTTGATGGTTCAGTCAATAAATTAGGAGTAGGAGGAGGATTTTGGATAACTAATATGAAAACAATCATGTAGAAGGCCATGCTTTCAGGCTGAATTTTAAATGTACCAATAACATGGCTGAATATGAAGCTCTTATTTTAAGACTGCAGATTATTACGAATTTAGGAGGTAAAATAATATCAATTATGGGAGACTCAGAGTTAATTGTGAAACATATAATTGGAGAATATTCTATTTATAATCCATGATAAATCCGATATAGAGAAACTATTTTAGATTTAATCAAAGAATTGTTAGAATGTGTTTTTTCTACAATACCAAGAAAATAGAACATACAGGCTCACTTCTTAGCAATCTTTGTTAGTACCTATAATCTTCAATTTAAACCAAATTATAGATATACTGCAGAAGTAAAATACAGACCAATAACTCCTGATAATTTGAAATATTGATAAATTTTCTCACAAGATGAATAGATTTATCATTTTATGAACAATGAAGGTGAATTTCAGAATTTCAATATAGATACAAATTGTACCATAGATCAGAATTTAGATAGTGAAGTTTATTTGAATAATGTAGATCTAAATAGCTTAAGTTTTTCTAAACCTACTAAATTTAGTCAAAAAAACATAGATAATTTACAAAAAATAGAGATTTAAGAGTTAGCTGATGATGGATCTGATATTTTGAACCTCAAAGATAACTTTTTACCAAAAGGATTAACTCCTTTAGAAGATTTATTTGACTCTAATTATGTTGCAAGAAAAATTAAAATGGAGACACTTAGGTCTGATATTGAGGAGTGTAATATTGGTACAGAGTTAAAACCTAAGATGATTAAACTTTCCAAAGCTTTACATCAGGAAGAAAAATAAAAATACATATCACTTTTTAAGGAATTTCAAGATGTCTTTTCTTGGAGTTATGAGGACCTAAAATCCTATGACACTAGCATAATACAACATAAAATACCTATAAAAGAGGACCAAAAACCATTTAAACAAAATTTAAGAAGGATCAATCCTATTTTGATGCCTTTAACTGAGAAAGAAGTAAAAATAATGTATGATGCCCAAATAATTGCACCAATTAGATATTCTGATTGGGTTTCCAATCTAGTTCCCACTAGGAAAAAGACAAGAGAAATTAGATTATGTGTTGATTTCAAAAATTTAAATAAAGTGTCCTTAAAAGATAATTACCCTTTACCAAAGATGGATTAAATTTTACAAAGGGTAGTTGGTTCTTCCAAAATTTCATTGTTAGATGGATTTTCTAGATATAACCAGATTCTAGTCCAACCAGAAGACCAAGCCAAAAATACTTTTACTACTCCATGGGGCACTTTTATGTATGTAAAAATGCCCTTTGGGTTAATGAACACAGGAGCCACCTTTCAAAGAGCTATGGATATAACCTTTGCAAAGTAGATTCATGAATTCTTAGTGATTTATTTAGATGACATCATTGTATTTTCAAATATTGATTATGAACATTTGGATCATCTCAGGCAAGTCTTTCTTAAATGCGGGAAATTTTGCATCTTTCTAAACCCTAAGAAAATTTTATTTGGATTGGAAGAAGGTAAAATATTAGGAAATATTATATCTAAAGAGGGAATTAGAATAGACCCAACCAGAATAGAGGAAATTCTTAACATTAGTCCTCCTAGGAACATTAAAGAGTTACAAGCTTTTCTAGGTAAAATTAACTTTCTTAGAAGATTCATCTCAAATCTAGCTGAAATAATCAGAGAGCTTAACAATATGATTAAAAAATACTCAGTAATTAAATGGACTATTGAAGCCAAGAAATATTTTGAATCAATTAAACAAGCTTTAACAAAAACCCCAGTCCTTATAAGTCTTAAATTTAAGAAATATTCCATTACTTTCTCCTTTGCTTCAGAACACACTATTGCTACAGTTTTATTGCAGAAAAATGACCAGGGCTATGAGCAACCCATTTCTTTCTTTATCAAATCACTTAGAGATGCCACTTTAAATTAAAATGTAATGGAGAAACAAGCCCTAGCTTTAGTAAAGGCCATCAAAGACTTTAGAGTGTACATTATTTATTCACACAACATTGCCTATGTTCCAAATGCAGTTGTAAAGGATATTCTAACATATAATGGTTCTGATGGTAAAAGAGGCAAGTGGATGGCCACAATTTTGGAATATGACATAGAAATAAAACCCACTAAACTCGTAAAAGGTAAAGGTTTAGCCAAAATTATGGCTGAATAAAATTTTCATGCTTTAGAGATTAATTTTATTGCCCAAGTAGATGTTCAGGAAGAGATGGTGACTCCAGAGATCAGTGAAGCCTTTTCAAACTCACCATGGTATGTAGATATTGTATTTGTATTAAAAAATTACATGCTCCTACTAGATTATCAAGAACAAGAGCTAGATTCTTAAAATTAAAGGCAGTAATATTTTTTATTATAGACAATGTACTCTTCTGCAAAGATCATGGTGGAATTTTATTGAATAGTTTGCTTAAAGAAGAATCTGACAAAGTTTTAGAAGAAATTCATGAAGGTGACTGTGGATGACATCTCTACTGGAAGAATACTACAGACAAAATCCTAAGAGTTGTTTTTTACTGGCCTACTTTGTTTGCAGATGTAAAAAAGTATGTGACCTCCTGTCACAAGTGTCAAATATTTGAAGGAAAGAAAAAGCTGTCACCCCTGCCCTTAAAACCCATCTCAACAGAAATTCATTTTCAACAATGGGATCTTGACTTCATTGGTGAAATTCACCCTTCATCCTCGACTCAACATAAGTGGATTCTGACAGCCACTGACTATTTTACTAAGTGGATAGAAGCCATACCCTCCAGGAAAGCCACTGACACTGTTATTATCTCCTTTTTAGAAAGAAATATACTTTCAAGATTTGGATGCCCTCAAAATATTATCACTAACAATGTAGTTGCATTCAAATCCAAAAAGATGATTGATTTTTTCCATAAGTACCACATTAACCTTGGCCATTCTACTGCATATTACCCTCAAGGTAATGGCCTTGTTAAATCTTCCAATAAAAGCCTTGTGAACATCATCAAGAAATTAATAGAAGATAATAAGAAAAATTGGAACAAGAGGTTAGTTAATGCCTTATGGGCAGATAGAATTACCACCAAAAAATCTATTGGTACATCCCCTTACTAGCTTGTTTATGGAATGGATGGTATTTTTCCATCTTCCTTAGGAGTATCAGTAATGAATATAATCCAAGAATTACAAGTTGAGACCATTGACATTCAAAGAAGGATTAATCAAACCAATCAATTGCAGCAAACAAGAGAAGAGGTTTATCTTAAGTCTCCAGTTATCTAAGATAATATTAAGAATTTTTTTGACAAAAAGAGTAAAGAAGATGATTTCTACATTGGTGAAAAAGTTCTAAAGTGGGATTCAAGGAGAGAAGAGAAAGCTAAACATGGGATATTTTATTTCCAATGGAAAGGACCTTATGTTATTTATGGTTACAAAGGTAAAAATGATTTATTTTTGAAAGATATGGATGGGTCAGATCTGATAGGTGGACCTGTCAATGGTAGAATGTTGAAGCATTACTACTCTTCAAAAATAACCAATAATTAGCTTTGTTTACTTTATCCATTGCACATAACATTACAGATTTTATACTGGATTGGATGTTTTCCTAAGAAAGTTGAAGCCCTGAGAGAAGGCCCTAAGCTTTGAAAGGTAAAAATATCATAAGTATGAATAATTGCAAAGATCAAACAATATTTACAAGGTTAGCACAGTCAAATTCAAAGGCTACTAGTCTCAGAGTTCTTGAAATTTCACCAAGAAATGCCATCCCCATGTGGAGCCACTATTAGGGTCCTATAATAATAGGGTTCATAATTTTTTAATTGACTTTGATTAGTCTTGTAAATATTTACATACCTTGATTTCTGCAAGTTTTTTTCCCATATTTGAAAATAATAAAAAATGAAAAGAGGGTAAAAATTCCTAAAAGAAATATCAAAGGACCTGAAAAGAAAATATTAAAAAATAATAAAAAATGGACCCCAAAAAAAAAAAAAGAGATAAGAGTACGACATGAAAGTGATGCAAGTCAAATGACATTACTTTTACTTTACTGCAAAAATAATGATTATGTGCAGCTTGTTCAAAATGCCATAATCCATGATGAGTTAAATACATTAATCTTAACTTTTTCATGCTTTAAATTTCATGTTTATAGATAGAGAATAAAGATCTTTCAAATAGTTTAAGCTTGAAAAATCAATATATAGTTAGAGAATAAATGAGGAGCTCAACAGTTTAACCAGAGTCCTCGAATGAAATAAGTTTAGAGTTAGATAGTTTGTGCTTTAAAAGAAAAATGGATTTAGGGTTGGAAGATCAAATGCACCCATGGAAATAATGAAAAAATGGTAGAATAAATGATGGGTAGGTAGAAAGAAGTTTTATAAGGCATGGATAAACATCATCTGGCAAATTACTAATTTCCTCTTCCTCTAAGTATTCGAGTATTCAAAACCTTTAGTTAAAAAGGCTCAAAGCATTTCTTTAACTTTTTTTGGGACCAGACCCAAGGCTTAATGACTGATTGGCACTAAGTATTGGATTCCCTTCATAAAAACCCATTTCCTCAACATTATCACCCTTTTCCTAAGTTAAAACACCTTTTGCCTAGGGAAAGTAAAAACCCCCCTTAGCCAATTTCATTTCATACAAGAACATTCAAAATACCCACAAAAATACTATTTATCCTAAGTATTAAGTGTAAATGTTTAAAATGGGGCCATCATTACACCCAAATTCTTATTTTACACTTTTCTTAGTTCATTTATATGAATTTCTACTCATCTTCATTTTCATATTAACATTTAATTTAATATATTAACTCCTTATAATATCCACCCTGTAATATATTAAATCCATTTTATTAAAAACCCCAAAAAACTTTATTAAATGTTTAACCTATGGTTTTAAAACCCATGTGACATATACTCCACTCCTCCCCATAGGTTAAAACATATGTTATATACATTACCCACCCTACAGTCGCTTTACACTTGCATATCACCTATTTTCTATGTAAATCATCTATCTACCTATCTCATTAAATATCCGAACTATATGTTAAAACCATGTCTTAACATATAAAGTTAACCCCGCCATATAAAATATCCCAGGCCCCATGCTCCATACACTGAATAGTTCCACCAATAAATCTCGATCGTTCGCACTATCCTTTCTCGATCCGACGAACTACAAGTTATATCGCATTTTCAATAATGTGATCGTTAATCCATTTCAGATTTGTGAAATGGGAAGTATTTCCCTCCTCTCTCTCCTCCATGCATCATTTCCTCATTGGATCACATTCAATTGCTAAAAACCATATACCACTCCTAGCTCATGCGATAACCACTTGGTGGTATTCGACCCCCCAGCACCGAACCGCCTCCCATTCGACTTGACTTGCATTAACTACAAATAGTGTTTAACCTGAATTTTCTATAAAAATGAAAATATGCATATTTTAACCCTTTTTATGCTGCATTTTATGTTCAATAACCCTTTCTGACTGAAGAAAAGACGTGATTTATCCCTATTCATGCTCAAGAACTAGAATTTAGCCAAATTCATTACTGCAAATTTCTCGGAGCCTCCTGTTTTCATCCAAAAATACTTCAAACAGCTTCTGAAAACTCCCTGACACCCCAAAAACCTTATTTCAAGTCAAAATACCTACAATAACAGGTATTCTTCAAAGAAAATACCCTCTCCACATTTGAAAATAAGCATTCTATTAATTTACCCCTCATGAAGCCTGTTTTTCTACAAAAAATACCTTTATTGCCTTCAAAAATTGTATTTGTTGTAGAAACCCTAATAAAACCACAGTTTTGAATACTATAACTTGTTTTAAAACAAAATTGAAGAAAATTTAGCCTTTTGCAGACCTGTAAAAACCCCTTGAATGATTAAAACCATTTTATAAATGCTTAGAACTCCTTTTTGTGCATAAATTAGAAGGCTTTGGGTTTTTTTTCTCCATGAAGAATATAAAACCCTTGTTAAAGCCTTTCTTGAGTTTGTAAAGAGTTTAAAGATTGATTTTAGAACATAATTGAAAGTTTGAACCAGAAGAAAACCTAATTTTACCTATTGATGTTCAAAAGAGACTTCTCTCAAGCAAAAAATACCTTCTGTAAACATTCTAAGCTTACAAAAGAGTATAAAGTGCCTAAAAACAGAGTTTCTAAGATCTGAAGGACAAAATTGTCAAGAATAAATCTAGTAATGGCTTCTAAAAACACCATTGTCATAAATCCACTACAACATCGTGTTGTAGATGTTGAGCATACACCCTTAGCTAATGTTGATTATAAGATAATCGATCTAGTAATTGAATTCAATCTTCTTGATCTCCACTACTGGAGTCTAGAAAAATCTTTGGATTAGGGAGATGAAGTTCAAATTTGGGAGCCTAATTTTCCCAAATATGTAGTTCCACATACCCATCAGTGTCCAAAAGTCATTAGACTGTGTCAAGCCCATTATTCCCCTGAATAAAGAGCTATTGTTAATGCTAATAAAGAAGTATTGTTCACTATTACTGCAAAATATATAAACTTAATTCTTTAGTTGAAACTAGATCCTAATGCAGTTCCATTATCCATAGAAGCTCTTACAAAGCTTTATATTGAGTTAGACTTTCCTAAAAGATTCCAGATCTTCCAAACATTCATGCCTTCATATGTTGAACTCCCAAAGATAAAACCTCCATATTCATCTTCCAAATTTCCTGAAGGACCAAGACATGTTATTTCAATGCTTTCCTTTATCCTTGGTTATTTTAATGATGAGCACACAGATAAGTCTATACTTAGTTTTCTATCCACTTTTGTACCTGGTCAACATCCTTCTATCATTTATAACTATGGTGAGTATCTAGCTGATAGTATCCATGATCAACTTGTAAAGCTTCCCACTGAAGGTGTTTTCAGATATACATCCTTCTTATTTCATATGTTCCTTTACTTCCAAGTAGATAAATTTCCAACAACCCTTCAGAAATTGGATGTAGAAGGTAATCTATTGTCAGTCATTTTCTAGACTTTTCTAATCAAAAAATAATCAATATAATTAACTTATGTGGATTTCATAGATTTTTTTTTTCATCCATTGATAAACATTCTTAGAAAAAATGTACAACCAAGGATAAGTAATGAGTTAAAGAAAGTTTTACAGCTTTCAGAGAAAAGAAGAACTAGAGATTGGCACCTTTACCAAAATCACACAAAGATTAGAGTCTAAGGGTCAAACCTCTTGCCCTATAAATTACCAAAATACTTGCCAATGAGAGGATTTGCCTTAGAGAACATAAGACAAATTCTAAACTCAGACTCTATACACTTCTTGGCTGCTAAAAAGAAGACTCAATTCAAATTGAAGAACCAGGTAGGTCCTTTTATATGAAATTAGAGGGAAGTAGGTGTAGAGTCAGCAAAACAGTTGCTGGAATATAAATTTGATGAAAGTTTCTCGTGGAATTATGATCCTCATGGAATACTCAGTAAGATGAGGGTAAAATTCAAATTAACCCCTTATTTTCATGATAAAATTCCTGAGATTGAACAGTTTTCCAACCAAGATGAACGGTTGGAAAATACATTAATAGAAACAGTCAAACATGGTGATACTAGTCACGCTTTGAAGACTGTAAATCAGGAGAACAGAACCATAAAGAGAATCAGAAAAGAAGGAACATATATAGTTGAAACAACAACAAAAACCAAATTCAAGATCAAATATAATAAGAAACTTGAGCTCAATCCAGTGAACAAAGAGAAGGAAACAGTTGAGGTTATCGATGAAGAAAATCCAGAGAAGAACACAGATGCTACTACAGTTATTGATAATGAGTAGGAAAATGATACTTCAAACACTTAGATGATTGAAAAATAGAAAATCATGGAGGAATCTTCATCACAGCAAGTAGAGGATATAGATAGTGATATCAAAGTAAAATACAAACTGATCAAAGCAAAAAATGAAGAGATAAAGAATAAGATCTATTCACAGTATCTAAAGAAGACTCCAGGAAATCAGAATAGGTTGCTTTCAGCCTTTGATTATGAAAATAAAAAGTTTCTAGTGAAATTTCTATGGCCAACATTGCCTAAACCTACAACAACATTAGATTACAAGAAAGTTGACTTTGAAGTACTTGTAGACATTCATCCCTTAGATAAAATTGAATTTCATAAGAAAATATCAGAAATGCTTTATTCTACTATGACTACAAATCCAATGAGTGCTCAGACCATAACACTATAGCAAATTTGATAGATCATATTAGGATTGAAAAATACTCTTCTTATGATAAAGAAACTAGAATTAAGTCTTTATAAGAACTGGTGATTGAGGTAGGGTATGGCCCTTCAAATGTGAAAGCAGCAGAAGAATTGGTGAAAAAGGAAAATGTTGACATTGCAGCACTTAGAAAGAAATTAAAATTGCCTCCAATATAACATCCTTAGGCTAAAGAGATTGTGCAAGAGGCGAATCAGAAAGCTGAGATGATGAGTCTCATACTACAAATGAATGAACAGATTAAAGAAATGGAGATAGAAACAGACAAGCTTGTCCAAGAGAAATATGCTGCTAAAACTCAAATTTTTCCTCCTATAGTCACTCCCATGGTAACAACAATAGTTCCTTCAAATTTAGCAGAAGAGTGGCACTAAAAGTCCCATTGGCCACAGCTGTGCCAATTACTTCTTCCACTACTTCTGCTATTGAATCCTCTACTTTAGAAGTGTAACAAACAAATGAGGCCAGCCAACTTATTGAAGCTATGGAAGAGATGTCTATAAAGAATAATGAAATCAATAGATTGAACGAACAAATTAAGAAATTGGAAGATGCCAAAAAATTAGCACAAATAAATGCTAAAACAGAGGAGCAAAAGGCCAAAAGATTAGGTGAATAGTTAAAGAAGGTTGAAGTAGAGTTAATCTTGAAAGAGCCAATGGCCTACATAAATAATCAGTTATGGTCCAAGATCATTCAGCCAATCAATGATACTTGGCCTTCCATTCAGGTAATTTATGAACAAAAGGACTTAATCAAAGTAGCCAAAGATGAAATTTTGAATACCAAGGAAGAGATAGGAGCTAAGCCTGAAGAAGCCTAGAAATAATCAAGTTTCTCAACACTAAAAACAAGAAATAATTGGATGAGATATGGATAAGTGATAGAACTGAAACAATTATTTAGGTGAGAAAGGTAATTTCAAAGAAAATTTTGATGAAGCAGCTAGAAGAGAAGTGTCAAAACATGGACATAACCATAGCGAGATTCATGGTTAAATTTAACACATTGAGGTAAAAAGGTTTGCCAAACATTCTTATTATAAATGATAAACTAATAAAGCAAGAAGATTACAACAAGAAAATTAGAGATTTTCCAAAGAACAAGTAAACAAGGCAGATTGGCAAGGAGTACCTACAGGCAAAGTGTTGCACAAAAGTGTTGAAGATTTGTTTTATTTATAGCATGAGATAGAACATCTCTTTGTAGTCAAACCAACCTTTGTTAGATACACAGTGGTTGTTGAGAATTTTAGAAAACTTACCAAGATCAAGTCACTTGATGAAGAATTTTAGAAAAATCCTACTGACTTACTGTAAAATACAGTTTACAGTGAAAAAGGATGAAAAATAGAGTGTTGTTTTTACAGAGTAAAAACAGATTTTTACAATAGTAAAGTAGTCAAAACAAAAAGGTTAAAGAGTATCAGTGGATAAAGAGTATCAGATAAAGAGTATCAAATGAGAGATAAAGCTTAAAAACAAATTGAAGATCTTTTTTCCAGTGTTAAAGACAACAGAACAACCAGTTGCACCCAAATCCAAACAACATTATTATTTAATTTAAATAAGTAGGATAGCTTGCATGTTTGTTATCTAGCTGTCACTATCTTTTTGTAATAGATATTTTATTTTCCTTAGAAAATTCCTATGATTTTTCTAGAATATTTTGTATTAATTTTTGTATAAATACTTCATCCTTTCAAGTATTAGTGTGGAATAAACTGCTGAAGATTTCAATAGTCAATATTTTTGTACCTGAAGGGCTTTTGTACAAATTTTGAAGTCAGTAGGCTGGATCAATTCAATAAAGCATCATATTTTAGGATTCATGTGTTGGGATGCTTGAGTGAAGTACTTTCTACTGTTATTTGTTAAATCTTGTTATGTTTTCCATTCATACATAAATGTGTTCTAAATTTTAATGTGAAATCAAGAAGTGATATATCAAAATTTTTTAAAAGCACTTTGTTATTTACTGGTTTTCATTTTAATGTTTTCTACTGATTTCCAGAGTAGGGAACCCTTAATTGCTCCCTCTTCTGAATGACCTCTTCCTTTCTTATCCTTATCTAGATTAAAGAATCCTTGATTTCTCTTTATCTCGATTAAACCACTGCACCAATCAACCCCAAAGATCTTGACTGACTTTTCTATCTTGCCCTAAAAATATTTGACTTTAGACCTTGATCCTGACCTATCTAGTTGACACATTGACTCCATTTTCCCAATGGAAAAGCATATCTACCACTATCCATCTCATTAAGTGATTTTTCCCACCAAACCAAACCAAGTATCAAAACCAAATTGTCCCATATAACTAGCATAAAATCTTATATAAAAACAAAGTTAAATCTTATAGAGAGGGCCCTCTCTGAGCCTTAGGAAGGCTAGATCCTAAAGCTTGAAAGTAGGTTTGTGGTTACCTCTGATATTCTTTAAACTATAAATCAAAATCTCACAACTTTAAGAATTATTAGAGTGAGAACATATGATATGGTTTTTAACTTCGCGCTTAGGTTTTAGGTCCTTAGGTTTATATGTATAGGGTTTTAGGATTAGATATTAGGTTTTATGTCTATGTCCTTAGGTTTTAAACTTAGACCTTTATATTTGTGTGGTATTTCACCATTTTTAGGGCATATTAACCATTTCACATGCCATTTCTTCAATATCATAGGCGAAACTATCATATTGGAGACTGAACTGGACTTTGAACTATTAGAGTTGACAGAACTTCTCTGCTAAACTGTAATGAACAAGATCCTCCTAGATCAAAATTTTTGTATAATGTGTGAGGGCTCGCTCTACCCGAGCCGACCCACCATTTAGCCAATGAAACCTAACTCTACCATGTTGGCCTGCTCACTAGAGACCACTATAAACCTAACTCCATAGAGACCACTATAAAATTGGCTACCAAGTGATGTTAAAACATCAGTCTGTCACATCTAGTTTGTGTGGGCACCCAGGTCGAGTCATGTCACCTGTGCCCGTCACAACTACTACACATAGTACACCTGTGTTTTCCAAAATGTTGCACCCCGCCATATGATCATCGCACGCTACCCACATTATCGTCGCATGGTGTTGAGTGATGTGTGTTTTCATCTAAGTGCATCTGTCACATGTTTCATCACACACTTGTCCATATCATCGCATTGTAACTCAAGTTTGGTGTCTGTCATGCCAAAGTGCACCCAAATCTCTCGGTGGTTGCATTACGACTTGTGGTACTTACATGACCTGACACGACCCGAACACATTTCCTTACGCACTGTCACCTGACTTGACCTAACCCAACCCGTTTGAACATGTTTCCTTGGGCACCCTCATAGGACATGACTAGACTCGACCCAAACCAAATGTGTTTCCTTGGTTACCGTCACATGACCCGACTCGACCCAACCCGCCAAAATGAAGGCACCAGGGAGAAAATGACAAATGGGTCACACGAACATACACAAGGCACATGGGCATTCACATCATAGAATTTTTTATATGGCCTCGCGTATACGACCTGAACCGAACACGTTTCCTTGGTTGTCCTCACACGACATGACCTGAGATGCCTGAATGAAGGCACGAGGGAGCAAATGGAAAATGGATCACCCAAACCTGGCCTACCTGACCTGCCCAAACGTGTTTCCCTAGGTGCCCTCACACGACCCGACCCGTCTCGCCCCGACCCACGTAAACGCATTTCCTTGGGCACCCTCATACGACATGACCCAAACTCGACCTGCCTGAACATGTTTCCTTTGGCACCCTTACACAACCTGACCTGATCCTCCCGAATGTGTTTCCTACGGTGCCCTATTACGACCTGACCTGACCCGACCCAGCACACCCGAACACATTTCATTGTGTGCCTCTTATGACCATACTTGGCCTAACCCAACCCACCTAAACACATTTCCTTAGGCACCCTCACATGACGGAACCCGACCCAACCCACCCGAATACATTTACTCAGGCACCCTCACAGGGCATGACCCGACATGACATGGCCTGAACTGCCCAAAAATCTTTCCTTAGGTGCCCTCACACGATCCGACCTGACCCGACCCACTTGAACACATTTCCTCGGGTGCCTTCACACTGCACGACCCGACTCGACCCACCCAAACGAAGGCACGAGGGATGAAATAGAAAACGGGTCGCATGAACGTGCACAAGGCACATAGGAAATCACAACAAAGCATTTTTTACACAGTAGCCATCACATGACCTGACTCACCCAAAAAAAGGTACGAGGGAGGAAATGGAAAATAGGCTGCATAAACGTGCACAAGGCATGCGCGCGGTCATACCTTGGCATATTTTACATAGTCGCCCTCACACAACCCGACCATGACCCAACTCGTCTGAACAACCACATGAGGGAAAAAAAGGCAAATGAGCCACAAGATTGTGCACAAGGCACACATGCACTCACAACTTAGAATTTTTGACATAGTCACCCTTACATGACCCAACCCGCCCGAACATATTTCCTTGGGTGACCTCACACGACGTGACCCGACCTGCCCGAACGCAAGCATGAGGGAAAAAACAAAAAATGGGTCATGCGAACATGCACAAGGCACACGAGCAGTTAAAACTTAGCATTTTTAACATGATCACCCTCACACAACCTAACCCGACCCACCCGAGTGCATGAACTGGATGAAGGAACGAGGGAATAATTGGCTAATGAGCCACACGAACATGAAAAAGGCACATGAGTAGTCACAAATTAGCATTTTCAACACAGTCCCCTGACACGACATGAACCGAACCGACTCACCCAAACACACACCCCAACCTACCTGAATGCATGACCCAACCCTCTCGCATGCACAACCCGACCCACCCTAACGCACAACCCAAACGGCACGACCTGACCTGAATGGAATGACCCAACTAGCCCTAACAGCATGACCCAACTTGCATGAATCGTATGACCAGACCTGCCCTAACAGCATGACCCAACCCGCCCGAACTGCACGACCTGACCTACCTGAATGCACAACTCGAATGAAGGCTCGTGGGAGAAAATGACAAATGGGCCACACAAATGTGTATAAGGCACATGAGTGGTCACCACTTGGCATTTTTGACATCGCTTCCCTCACACCACATGACCCAACGAGACCCAACCAAACGCATTTCCTTGGGTGCCCTCACACCGGTGAAGCACTAGCACCACTACCACTTTGTGATAGATCATATCAAAAATCGATTCATGGCGAATTGAGATTTGTTGAAGATTGAAGATTGAAGCAGGAACACAATGACATGGTTTTTGTTGGTATCGAAGCTAGGACATTATATTGGTTGGGATAAGTGAAACATTGGTAGGGGCAAGACATTGGTCAGGGTCGAAGCTACATAACAAGACATGAAAATTTGGGAAGAATGTCAAGGAAGGTTTTTTCAAACCTTGTACAAGTTGAGGCATATGAAAGAAGAGCACCCACATATTTGTGTTAAAATTGAAGTCTTGGAGGAGAGTGTTGAAGTAAATATTCTTTGACTTGGTTGGGAAATGGAGCAAGATGGATCTCCAGATTGTGATGAAGAAGAAGAAGCTGAGACATGTGAAGAAGAGGATGAAGTAGATGTGTCAATGATAGAGGAAGAACTTGATGACAGGGATCGTGAACTTTGTAGACATTGATGGTGGAGGACACTCACCTAGAGAGACCTTATGAGGATGTAAGTATAGTTATAACTTGTGTTTCATTCGAGATTTTGGAGGATGGTCCATATGTAGGGAAGGAAAAATATGGAACTTCTTTTCTGATGTGATGGACAATCTTTCCTTGGAAGACTATGATAAGACCTTATGCATTGGATAATCAAGGAGCATTTGTTTTAGAAAAACTTGTTGGCAAAATTTGTGACCTCATACTAGAAGGTTTAAATGCCCATGACAAGGGTCAAACTTGATGATATTTTCAATGGATAAGTCATTCTTAGCCATATGGAGAATTGGATATGTGCCTAGCATGACTCATGGAAGAAAGGACACACTGGTGCGATATTTGGGTAGATGTCTTCATGGTTGGAACCAAGAGGAAATGTTGGTGGAACTTTAGTGGGGGAGGTAGCAGTGAAGGAAGAAATCATGATGGCATATGAAGGTGGAACTGACCAAGGGCACTAAACTAGATGATTGAAAAGGATGATATGACTAGAGTTGTGTTGAGTTTACCTTGAAAGACATTTGGGTAGACCAAGTCATGGAAATCAACATGAGAGCATGGAAGACATTTTGTAGGGACATTATGCAAGTGCACTTATGGGGATGCCACTTATGAGCATCAAGGAGTGTCAAGGTAAGGATTTTGAACGAGATAGATTTTCTAGTGTGACATGAAGACATTTTATAGATGGACCGATGGGTATGTTGTTCACATTTGGACAACAATACCATGGTTATTTTGTGAGCATCTTATGAGGAAATTCACATGACTTGGAGGGAAGAGGCAACCTGTGATGGCATTCATGGCCAAGTCAAGTGTTCTTGCCAAAGTATTGGATGGAGATGATGCATAGGATTTCATGATGATTTGAAGATGGTTGTGTCCATTGGAGACTTCATATTATAGTGGTCTTGGAGTATCTGGTTCATTGATGAGCTAAGGTTAGGATGTGACTTGACTTTGATGTAGTATGGGATGCATACCTTAGACACATTATGGGGTGTGTTCATAAGGAGTGACTTGATGGATATGATTGACATAGGATTCTTTGGAATTCGATGGAGTTGCAGCATTAGAGATGCCTTGGGGGGTGCACTTGGGCATGGGTTGAGTATTTTTTACTTAGCCACATTTTCGATGGACATGGTGGCTGATTGATCTAGGATCATGGGCAGAGCATGAATGGATGATGAGGAAAGGGCTAACTTTCCCCTTTGATAGATTCATAAAAGGCACATTCCAGATGTGATGGAGGTTTCTTCATGGACCTAGATATGGCACATTGATAATTGGATTGATGGGTGGAGTTCTTGATTGATTTGAGGAGATGGGCCTCTCACACATGGATGATGATGCTTGATAGATGTGACTGTCTATGAGTAGCACATATATATTAGCATCATGGGAAGCATGTTGCAGATGAAATGAGGACTACTTCATGGACCTAGAGATGGGTTACTTGAAATTTTATGGAAATCACGTTGTGGATGAGATGGAGGTTACTTCATGGGCATGAACATGGATTATTTTGATAGAGTTGGGAGATTTCTGGATCAAGTTGATGTTGTGATAGGATGCTAGAAAAATAATCAGTGAAGGCACGAGGAAGTGTGTTCTCATGTTTTGGACGCAAAATTTGGATCAACTACCCAACTAGTTCAAGACATGGGGGAGCTCAACGTGTTGATATGTTGGAGTTCAGTAGGAGTATCTTGAAAAGAGATTCACATGATATTGACGATACATGATGGTTCGAAATGATAAATTTTTTAGTGATAGCATGTGGCTTGAGTTGAGAAGATTGACTTCACACGATGGAGGCAACATGTGGAGATTGTGACAGATGTTGCTGATGACCATGTATTGAGGATATTTTCACATGTACATGTTTATGGAGTCATGAACCTTGGCAGCTTTTTTGATGATGCAGTGGAGATGGAAAACATGGACATTTTGGGGATGCTGGAGCTAGTGAAATTTTGCGATGATGCAATGGATTTGTTGATGGTGACAACCTCATTTAGAGTGGAGGAATTTTCCATTCCCACTAGTTGGATTCATGTGCGACGGGCATATGCGATGACATGTGCGACAGTAGGTGCATTGTGTTGGTGGGTGCCCACCTTTGCAATGAGTCATGTGGCGACACTTGGCAAAAGTGTAATAGGCAATCCCATAGCGGCTCAGCGAGTTATGTGGAGCAGAGGTCAAGTCGTGCATCTAGTGAGCAACGTGAGCAAGGGCACTGGGCAGGCGTGACCCCATAGCGGGTGGGCAAGTCATGTGGGCATTGGGAAAGTCATGCATTATGGAAGTTGGGTGATTCAGGTGAATGGGTGGTCGCCCCGAATGACCCAAGAGACCCATGTTTGCAATGGAATTTTTACATGGTTGGGCCGACATGGTTGAACATGCGGGACAACCCAAACTTATGAAATTAGTTGACCTACCTTGGAGCTGAATAGATATGTTTCAAGGGGTTGGGTCCACAATTAGCCATATATATTGGAGATGGAAAGTGGTGGTAAAGGCATTGTATCATTTGGATTTCAGAGTGTATCACAGAGGTAAGGAGCTATAGGCCGGGTGAAGAAGAGGATTGAAGGCGAAACCAACATATGGGAAGGAGTTTCATGCAGACATGATTTTGTGGGTGTGTTGGGTCATAGTTCATGCATGGGCATGCAGAACATGTGACCTCACTACGGGCATACATCCGAGAATAGAAATTTAGAGGGTGTGGATAGACTATGGAAGTCGGGCAACTGTAGAAGTGAACGTGTACGTTGGGCTAACCCAATAGCGGTGTGAAGGAAAATTATGAAAATTCAAGCTGGGCACGACACCTCATGAAGATACTGACCTGATTGCATGATAGTGAGTTGGACTGGGCAGAAATCTCGTGCAGGTAGTGACCCGTGTGAACCGAGTTTCATGAAAATTGGAAGAAAGTTAAGAATTGTGTTTTGAATGATAATTCAATGCTTCAAGAATATTGAAGTTTGGTTGAGTGGAATCATTGCATGAATCAAGGCACAGTTGTTGGACATAATTGGCAAGGTGTGAAGGTGGCTGCACGTACTTGGTGAAATTGTATCATTATTATAAATTGTACATTATTGAACAATTTTATATAATTGGGCAGACTATGGGTGTACTTGTGTGATTTGTTTAATTTTTTGTTCTCAAAATTTAAATATTGAAGATTAATGTTATTCTATTTAATTATTAAGAACACTTTTTTGAAAAATTGACTAAGTGTTGGACTTAGGAGTAGTCCATAGATGCTAGTATTGCTAAAAAGAAAAATTGTAGTGGTGTCACACCTGATATACGTGGTTGGAAGAGCACCGCGGGTATACGGTCATGACACCCCTAGTTCCCTAATTTAGGTGGGGTTTCTATCACTCTGAGACATGAAAACCCTAATCTCTCACAGTCATCAGCGACTTCCATGGAATAGGGATGTGGAAAACTCAAAGTCTCTGCAGTTGAGTGGCGATTGTTATCATGACTGGGACATGGAAACCCAAAATTTTTATTAGGACCGCGTCTTTCATAATTGGAGGGACGCATAAAAACCAATTTTACTTCACCTAGGTGATTTCCATCACAGTGGGACATGGAAGCCCCAACGTTCCCACACTTGGGAGGTTTTCAACTAGATGTGGCATGGAAAATGCAGCTTCTCTGCAATTTGGTGACTATTTTTAGGAGGGATAGGGAAACCCCAAGCATCCCTCTACTTGGTAGGTTTTTGCTATGATGGAACATGGAGACCAAAATTTTCCTGGAAGTAGGGTGGTTTCCAGTGCGGTAGACATATACTTGGGTGATGTCCATTGACCAGGGTCATGGAAACCTTATATTTCACACAGTTTGGCATATGTCATCATGACGGGGTGAGGAAACCCAACCTTGCCCGCACTTGGACTTCTTCCATCACAATGAGGCATGAAAACCCCAAGTTCCAGAGACATAAAAGGGAAGAATTTTCCATCGTGCCATGAAATGGAAGCTCCAAGTTCACCAAACTTTGGAGGTTTTTCATCGTGCCGCATATTGGAAATGATGACTTCCATAAAGTTGGGTGATTTTGGTTGTGTTGCAACATGGAAACAAAAGTTCTTTTCTCCAAGGCCACAACTTTCATCGAGGCAGGAGATGGAAACAACAACGTTCCCAGAATTAGGCGATTTCCCTCATGCTAAAAAATAGAAGCCCCAAAGTTCCATACACTTGGGCGGTTCTCCATCATGCTGGGACATGAAAACCTGAGTTCTCCGCACTGACACCACACTTTTTATCATGGTGGGACATGGAAATCCCTAAGTTTCCTAGAAATGGGTTGTTTTTGTCATGCCATAAAAAAGGGAACCCCTAAGCTTCGTAGACTTGGGTAGTGGTTTTTGTCATGCCATGATATGCAAAATCGAGGTTCCCCAGACTTGGGTAGAAATTTTAGCCATGGCACAACATGGAAACCCCAATTTCCACATACTTGTGTAGCAGTTTCCATCGCGGTAGGACATGAGAACCCTATGTTTCCCATACTTAGGAAATTTCCGCTGCGCCATGAAATGGAAACCCCAAGTTTCTTCAAATTGGTTTGGTTGTTTGTTGTGTCATGAAATGGAATCCCCCAAGTTTCATTAACTTGGGCGGTGGGTTTGTCCACACAATGACATGGAAAAAACCCCGAGTTCCCTAGAGGCTTGGGTAGTGGTTTTGAAACACCACCAGTTCCCTAGACTTGGGTAGTGGTTTCCATCATCATGGAAACCCCAAGTTATCCACATTGGGGATTCAGTGAAAACCTCAAGTTTCCAATGTGCCAGAAAATATGAAAAACCATTAGGGGTGGGACATGGAAACCCAAATTATCTCAAGCTTGGGTTGGTTTTCTATCATGTGCCATGAAATGGAATCCCCAATCCCAATGTTCCCCAAACTTGGGCAATGTTTTTGGCTGTGACGCGACATGGAAACCCCAATTTCCCTAGTATGTTTCCCTCAGGGGTGCAAGAGGATATGTAAACCCCAATTTCTATAGGCTTGGTCTAGTTTGACATCGTGTCGCGAAATGGAAGAACACCTGTCATGTTCCCTGGACTTTGGCGGTGGATTTTTTGGCATGCCATGACATGTAACCAACCACAAGTTCCATAGACTAGTGATTTCTCTTGTAGCCATGGCATGGAAACCCAAAATTTCCCAGCCCCAAGAAAAGCATTTTTGAGTTGTGAGCAAAAGAAACGATGTTTGAACGAAGGATGGGGGGAGGAAATGTGCAACGTGATAGTTTTCCATATTTTGAATAAAGTGATAAGAGCAAGGCTCTGAATCGAGGCAACCAAGGGTTGAATCTTAGTGGATTGTGGTAGCAAGGCCACTTTTCCACTTACAATACCTTTTTTCATATTTAAGTTTTTTGCAAAGGATTCTTCTCAACGACTGCTTGAAATTGAACTTCAAAGATGCCCCGATCAAGATGCGTCACCATCATTGTTTTCAAATGAAAGGGGACCCTAGGGGTAACTAAGCGATGCCCCTAATACGGATCGAGATAGCATTGAAGAGTGACATGCACCACTTCTACTGTGGATTCTGACTTAGAGAAATTAAGTGATAATCCGGCACACTGTAGCTTCACACCACTGGCTTTTCAACCAAGAGCGATGTTCAATTGTGTGAATCAAGGGTTCCTCTTGTACTAAGTTGAATTACTATTGCGATGTGGTTCATCACTATGGTAGAACTAACCTGTCTCACAACGGTCTAAACCCAACTCATGTTCCCTATTGGTGGGTGAAAAATACAACACTTGGTTAATTTTTCTTCTCAATGATAGGAAGAGCCATCACCGAAGGATAAAAAAGCAATGTTGCTATGAACGCTTGGCCTCCACAAGCAAGTTATCCCTATTGTAACTTTTATGACATATCTAGCTTTAAATTTTGGAAGTTTAAAGGATCGATAGGCCATGCATTCATGGTTTGTATTCGTAATGAAAATCAAAATCAAATGAGATTTTACCCTTTTGTTCCACATGAGATTTTTGTTCTCGTTGAGCTCATACTAGGACACCTATGATGTATTTTAACAGATGTGTCACCCTAGCCAAACTCCCCACCTAAAAATGTCTTTTTCTCGAATTGATCCACTAAACATGCCTTAAGCCAAAAAAAAGTGCCAGTTCCCCATCTCCTCCCCATGAAATAAGTAAAATAACGTTAAAAGTAGTGGTATTTCACTTGCGCCGAAAATGGCTTCCACTTATTCTACACCTCTCAAGTCATTTCAAAAAGTCGAACTAGAGTCAAGCTCAATGGCATCTTCTATCCCCATTGATTCTGAAAAGCCTGTTCCCTTGCCTATGGTTTTCATAGATAGTAGATAGGGATAGTGGGAATCTCGTTAATCCATTCATGCAAATCACTAATTATATGAAGAGGAATTTGGATACCTTAAGAGAATCATAGTTACTCTCGTTGTTTACCCGCACTTGGTTTAATTTCTTCACTTTGAAATTTAGAGCACTGTGGATAAATCAAATTATGTTAGAATTTGTAGGGACCATTGGAATGCTTTGTTTTAATTAAACATTCAGATTCCCCTTATATATACCAAATTTGAGCCAACTATTCACCGCCTAGGGAAAATCCCCCTTGAGGGGGCATTCTATGCCCGTAGCCCAATCAGTATGCGACTGCCCATCCTCACCATGAGAGTAGCTTGGGTATGCTACAAACAACCTATGAGTTGAGGGCACAGAACCCTATGCCAAACCCTCAGAGCTAATCCTTTTCCTAAAGTTACAAATCCATTTTTCCAACTTCCCTTACCTAGATTTTTCTTTTGACTAGAGGTTGTTCACCTTGGGGACCTTATGCGGTTATGAGTAAGACTGGAAATGAATGGTACTCAGTCCTCCAGATTTTTAAGGGCCACTGAGGGTGCACCATAAACTGCAAGATGTGTGGTGATCTTCCAACTGCTAGACCCTATATTTGGGTGAACTGATTCCATGGTGGGTAAGCTATTAAAAATAAAATATAAATATTCTCGGGGCCCCCGAAGACATCTCTAGATTTCCTAACATTGCCTCCCATTTCCATGTACCAATTCGAGAATATTAACCCAATTCCATTTTGATGCTTGTATGGAGTGCACCATTGATACAAGGCTGCCCCATCTCTTAGGATCGACTAACCCATGTCCAAGTGTTGTTCACATGTAACCTTTCCCCACTTCAGTCTTCAAAGTTATCATTTGAATATTTTCTACTATCACCAAGATCTACACTGAAGTTTGATCCACCAAAGCTCACGCCTGAGGTTTATCAACAACCCACGCATCCTCCTACTCATCTATTCTAGCAAAATTTCTTCGCCGGTCGAGTATAGGTTGTGTGCTTCAGCGCCATATATTTTTGGGGCTAGTTGATCCGGCTCATGAGTTTTTACACACTTAGTGGATTTTGACTTCCATGACCACCGTCTTGCTGTCTTAATTAACCAACACCCTTTGTGGGATCTAGGTTAGTTCCTAATTCAACACCATAACTCAACTTTCAGTTCATCCCACATCACCAGTTATGCTTACCAAAAATGGCCCACTTGAAGCTCTCGATTCCATGGCATGACACAATGGAGTAGTCGCACCCTCTTACCTATTTAAATTCTTAGAATAGGTTGAGGGCGTTACGCCCATGATGCCTTTAATAATTTTCTTTACCTGATAAAACTCATGCATGAGCTCTAACTATCCTGATGGGAAATTCATAGGAAACTAGCTACTAGATGGTTTTATTAGTATTTTTCCCCTATACCCAAGTTAGATGAACGATTTGCACGTTAGTATCGCTACAAGCCTCCACTAGAGTTTCCTCTAGATTCACCCTGCACGGGAATAGTTCACCATATTTCAGGTCTCAATATGTGTGTTCGCACTTGAACCCTTCAAACAAGCTCAAGGACAATCGACAATAAACACTCCCCCAAAGAGGGTATCTCGCCCGTCAGTTTCCTTATGCCTCGCAGGTTTTGAAACCAGCCAACTCTCACATATGTTAGACTCCTTGGTTCGTGTTTCAAGACAAGTTAAATGAAAAGCCCACCAACCAACACCAAGAGCATGTAGGTGCACATAGCTTGCCACAAGGGCACTGTTACACAATATTTTGTCACTGTCCCTGCAATCCCCATCCTGAACATTGGAGGACCATTTCAGTGACCTCTGTGTGCTTTCATACATTGTCATTAATTTCATTGCATCCCTTTGCATGTCAAGATCATAATATTTGTTGATCATTCCTCAATAATACCTTCAAAAGGATATGATTTTGGTTCGGTGTTGCTAGGAATTTATGGCCTCGCACCCATGAAGAAATTAACACTAGGCCCTGCACCCTTTGGTGCTCTCTCTCAAAAGGGTGCCCACGTCGAGCTGCTTTCGGAAATTTTTTGAAAATAGAAACAAAGATTCCATGCTTAAAATATTTGTGAGCAGAGTCATCATGGTTTTTTTGACTGAATCAAGTCAATTTCCTCCCTGTTACACAACATTTTGTCACCATCCTTGCAATCCCTCATCCCGTACATTGGATGACTATTCCCATGACCTGTGAATAGTAAAATTTCCTGAAACCACCTTCATGACATCCTCTTGCATAAGGAAAAACATTCTCCTGAAGAAATTTTCCTCTAAAAAACCATAAAAACAAATTTTTTAGCCTTAGCGTGACTAGCCAGTTCATCTCTCGCAGCAATGGGGAAAATCCACATTAAAGGGCACGCCAACTGGTGCTCTGTCCCTGTGTCCCACTCATGCCAAGTTTAGTAAGGGATGTTTTTTAAAAATAAATGGCGGAAGTTTGAGTCCAACAAACTCTTGAACGAGTCATCAAAAGGAGTTGGGTGGTTTGGCTCCGGATCTCCATGTATAGGAAGTGGTTTTCCACCTATCATGGAAGCTTCCTTAGAGATAGGGCCTATCCCATGATTATAGGGATCCCAACTCCCCTTCCTCCATCTATAAAATCTTTCCTTATGCATTAGCAAGCTAGCTGAACTTGTAGGAAGGAAACTATATCCGGACAACTATTGAGAGCCAAGCCGAAGAGAGAGAGCTTTGTCCAGATTCCCGATAGGCTTTGTTGAGACACGCTCCGCTGTTAGCTATGCCGATGGAAGATCATAGTGTCAGAGCATTTGGTTGTATTCTTTCCTTTGTTATTTATAATATAATTGACTCTGATTATGGTTCCATTCATGTGTTCATTTCCTTATGTAATGTAATGAATTATATTCTCTCTGACTAATATATGGTTACATGCTTTAGATTTTATGTTGTATGTTGTTGTTTCCTTGCGGGTGTACAGGTGTTTGGATGTGCCAAATGGAAGGATTGTGGTCTGTCGAGCGAGGGATGGGAAACATCATCTTTTGTTCAATGACAACTGTGTGGGATTTGAGGTAGGCTACTCATTATGATTGTTATCATTTTTTAACTAGGAACCAACATCATTGCATGACTTGATTGTTTCTAGACCCGATCTGGGCTAGTAGGGATTGCCTCTATCCGCAGAGGGGATTTACCTCCTCAACAAACTGGCAACTCTGTTAGGGAGTCAGTTGGAGTTGGTATTTTCTCTTTTGGTTTTTTTTGGCTTTTGATTGATTGATTTTATCTTCTGGTTTGCCTCCTTTTGGTGTAAAACCCCTATTTAGCCCCCAGAAGACCTGATCCAATCTCTATTTGTCCTTTTTCATATTTTCACATAGTGAACTCAATTGGCGCAGTTTACCTCTTGACAGTCGTGCCAACTGGCACCAGTTGCTAGCTAGGCCCCCGCGCCAATGCTATTTTGGCATAGATTGCAGCCAAACAGTTGTGCCAACTCTATTTGGTGTTAGGGTTTGCTTTCTTTTGAGCTCTCTGAGCTTGATTTTTGGTCCTGCTGTCATTTTTATGAGTGATTGAGTGCCTTGAAGTCTTTTTTGACTGCGTTTAGCCCTTGTCCTCTGGTTTTTTTTCCTTTACCATAATTTTTCCATTCTATCCCTAGGGCTTCTAGGTGCTACAGTGTACTGAGCCTCCCATGGGAGTTTTGAGTCCTTGTTTTCTTGGTCGACTTCGTTTTTGCTTCCTTGCATTCGTTCTGCTAGATTCCATTGAATCATTATGTCATTTGAGTGATTTTTCACTCCTTCATTCATGTTTCTCTTTGTCTCATTTCAAGCCTATATTACACAGTTTGTGTGAGTATTTTTGAGATTCTTCTTCGATTTGAGGGATTTCTCCATTAGTTTGGGTCTTGATTATGTGTGTTTGTATATTGAGTAAAATTGTTTGTTTCATCTCTCTCACTGTCATTTCTCGAATTGATTTCTTCATTATTTTTTCATTCATTTAGTGCATTTTCTCTAAAACATTGAAAAAATACAAAAAAAAAAAAAATCTTTTCATTCTGATTAGTCTAGTGAAAATCGAAAGCTTTGTCGCATTATTAGTGTTATATAACTCTAAGAGAAAAAAATTTAGTTTCATTAGCTTGCATTAGAGATGGTAGTGGATGTTTTTGTGCTCATTTTTTTGGTATTTGAAAATCTCTCAACCCTCTCGTAGTTAGCTCTTCATCGAACAAAGTGATATATTGTGGCATGTAGTGTGCATTTAAAGGTTTTTTGAGATCCAACATTTGATAGGGCCTGAAATTGAAACATAAATTGAAGATCAACTCTAAAATTTATTAAATTAACCTAAGACAACATTGAAACATTAACGAAATATCTAGAGGTCTAGGCTAGTGACGTGTTCTGGCGTCGTTAAATCTAGTAGTTTTTGTTCGCCATCTAGCTTTAGACAGCACTAGTACAGACTTGTGCTCCCCGTACCATTGCGTATATAAAGGGAGACCCCATTAGGTTGCTATCCTTTATTCATAGGAAGCCGAGTCTGCTGCATTTTACCCGTGATACACCGGACACAACATTCAGGGAGGTTACATACACATACTTCAAGTCCTTGGTTGATTTCTCCTTCATTTTTAACCAAGGTGTATATGGAATTTCATAGATATCTGGTACACTCATTTGCCTAGATTACTAGAGAAGTGATTTTGATCTTTACTGACGCATTAAATTTGAAAATATCATCAAGCGCTTCTCCTTTCACGCTTGTTTCCAAATTGAAAGAGATAGAGTCATATTTTACTTGTTTCTAGACTCTTAAAACATGAAATAGTAAAATTTACAGTTTCAATGTGGTAAAATTAATCACCTACGATCACACCCCCATTTAGAGATTGTTTTTTGGCCTGTTTTTGTTTGCCTTGGTTTTTTCACGTGTGTCTTTGTTTTGATCTCTTCCTCTTTTCGTTACAATCATAGTGGCGGAACCTTCAGTTTTATCTACTGGTAGTACTTACACAGACAATTCATTAGAGGTTTCTCAGTCCTTTGCTGAGTATCAGCAGCCCATTGTATCCAAGTTTCCGAACGAGGGACCAGTTATATCTGAACTTCCCTTTGGAGGACCAGTTGACTTTAATTGGCCCTTGTCCAACGCTTGGTTTGGATTTGGAGTAGGGGAACACTTCCCTCCTCTTACATCGGGATCACCTTTCTTGGTTGTTGTTATACCTCCTAGTCCCCGTCGTCTTTTAGAAGATCTCGTGGCAGGGTCAGATATGGACTCATCCAATCCTTCTCCTAGTGAGGAAATTCCTACATATGGTGAAGATTACCAACTTTTTTCCGAAAAAATCCCCAAATCTTCTGTTACGTCTTCGCCTGGTCCTTCGCTCCTAGCTGGATATAGGTCTTTAACTCAGGCCATGGCCACTGTAGCCTCTATGGGAATATCGATTCCATCCATGAGGTCAATTATTCCTTCGTTAGGGATGTCGCCATCAACACCTCTCATGGCATATCATTTCGTCACATTAGTACCTGTTATGCCTACTGTCTGCGTAGCTGCATCTATGACCACTGTCACGACTTAGTCAACCAGGACCTCGTCAGTTCCTAAAGGAATTTACATAGCTTCTGCTATTCTCGAGAATATTTCTCCTGAGGAGTACCAGTTGTCTTTACAGCCGCCAAACTCCGAGGTTGGTCCATCCTCTTAAGACCTCAACTGTCCTTACTTTTCCAATTATGGACCGAATGGTGCCCTGATTTGTGTATTTCCATATGAATATGATGAACAGGGAAACCCCCTTCATTTTCCTGCTCCTGAGGCTTATCAGTATATTAACAATTTTCTATCTACCTAGGCTGGGAAACCTTCTAATCAACAAAGGAAACCCTTACAAGGACAACCTTTGTTTCAACAAGGATATGCTTCTGGCCCACAAGGAAAACCCTTCTAGGGACAACCTTTGACCCAGCCAGGTTATCTATATGACCCGCAAGGACAACCCTTACAGGGAGAACCTTTGGGCCAGTAGGGATTGTTGTATGGTCTGCAAGGGCATTCTTACAACCCTAAAGGTCAACCTCTGCAGCCTCACCCTGTGGTCCAACTGGAGCAACCTCAAGGACCCACAGGGCATTGGGGTATCAACCTAGACCATTGTATGGTCCTAGGGGGCAAACCCATCCTTCTCAACCATTGGTGCAACCTCAACAACCTCATCTTCCAATTGGTCAAAATGTTGCTCAACCAGGACCATCTTACGGTCCTGTCACAGGTCAACCTAGTTATCAGGCACAACCTATTTAGCTAGGCCAACTTGTTCAACCAGGGCAACCTGTACAGCCAGGTTAACTTGCAAAACCAGTTAACCCTGCTCAACAGCCGATCTATTCTATGCCATAGCCAAATCTGCCTATGCGCCCAACTTATCAGGCTTAGCAGGGTCCCACTTACCAGCAGCCCATTCGACCCCAAGGTGGCTATTACCTTCAAGGTCAGTCTTGACCAGTTTACAACCCGCCCCATGGTTCTGGTTATTACCTTCAAAATCTAGGCTGCACTTATACTCCACAGTCAAATCCATACACTTCTCAAATGGGGCCCACATATAATCAGTGTCATTAGCCTGGTTATCATCCCCTATATCCTGGATTTCAGCAACCATATCAGCCCAATTATATGGCTTATACTCCCTATGGTCAAAATCCTCCAGGGCAGAACCAATGGGGGAAAATGTATGCTCAACCAGGTTGGAGTACAGATATAGGCCCTTATCGGGGACCTGGCATGCCTTTTAATCCTCAGTTGCCTTTCCTCGCCACATTAGAATTACCAGATGTATCCAAATTAACCAATGATCCGATTCTTCATAATCCATATTGGCCTCCGGTTCCGATGAAATTACCTAGTGACTGTCCCAAATTTGAAGGAAAGTCTGGGGAAGACCCCCAAGCACATGTCATGACCTATCATTTGTGGTGTTCTTCGAACTCCTGGGTGGATGACTCGATTCGTCTACATATTTTCCAGCACACTTTTACCAGCACTACTGCTAAATGGTACATAGAACTACCCCACGGTATTTTTCAAGACTTTAATACTCTATCTATGGCATTCCTGACTCATTTCCAGTTACCGGTTCATTATGAAGTCGGGACACATCTCCTGACATCTCTGAAACAGGATAAAGCCACTCATATTTCATATCATATTCATGACTGGAGACGTCATCGTCATCTGATCAAGTTTGACATTCCTGATCAACTTCTAACTCACTGGTTCACTACCTCCTTTGTCAACAATATTGCATAAGACATTGCTATAGGGGCATGTGTGACTGAGGAACAAGCCATCGCTTGTGCCCAGTACCTCGATTTGGTGTACTCTCAGTCCGACACGTTATATGATATCTTGATTGATGCCCCGTGACCAAGGACCTCTAAAGCACCATCTACCCCATCGGTTGATGGTGTTATTAGTTTTATCTCTTAGACTTCTCGTAAGTCTTCTAATGGGAAGTAGAAATCAAATTATTCCAACAATTCTGCCCCTCCCACTACTCCAGATTCTGGTAAGACCACGGAGGTCAATGTCGTTCAGGCTAATCCTGTGGAAAAGGCTTCCAAAGGAAAGAAGAAGGGCAAAGGCAAGGCCAAATTCAATGCCCCGAAACCAGAATCCTCCAAACCATGTGTTGATGATCGTTTGCAACAAAAACCGAAGTACCCTTTCCTGATCTATGATAAATACCACTACACCAAATATTGTTCCTACGATCCGAGGTTATTCAACTTCTTAAGGGCTCTAAAGGAACTCCAGAAGTTCTTAAGGAACCTTTTCCACCTCCACAGACCCAGATGGTTGATCAGCCTTCACCATCTGCACCGTTTGGGTCTCAAGTTTTCATGATGAATGGTGTTGCACCTGTTTCTATTGCCACTTGATTGAAGGATTATGCTGGATCATGCCAGGTAGCTGGGAAGGAAGTCGTTAATGGCTCACCTCCCCCACCTGCCTCTGGTCCTTTGGAAATTGAGAATCCCAACGCTGAACCCATTGTACGGCCACCTTCCAAAGGTGTTCTTCAAAACTCTTGCTATAATCCAAATGGTCGTGCTCCTTAGCATTACAACATTGTCGAGGATTTGGCATAGGTGCCCTCCACAATGTCTTTGTTGGAAGTGCTTCAAATTTTCCCATCTCAATGGAAATATCTGTTGTTTATAATTGGCGAGATTAATCCTGCTGATTCTAGCCTTCTTACCTTCTATCTAGAGAATTTTTTCCCCCAACTTCCACATCAAATTGTCGTTGTTATGCAAGTCGGTATCAACAACCTCAACATTCATAGATCCATTGCCAATGAAGGTGCCTCTACCTGCATTATGTCATCTTCCTGCTAGAAGGCCATTGGCTCTCCAGCCCTTACCTCATCTCCCAATGCCCTCGAGGCATTCGATGGAAGGGAATCAAAACCCTTGGGTGTTCTCGCGATTCTACTGATCACATTACAAGGTAAGATAGTCAATGTCGAAGTAGAAGTGGTTGATTCCAAACTCAACTACAATCTTCTATTGGGTCATAGCTGGACCCACGCCATGCTATGCGTTCTGTCCACCCTTTTTCGACTTTTGAAGTTTCCACATGAGGGAAAGATTATTATTGTTGATCATTTGTCTTTCTTTACCTCGTCCTCCAAGAACAACGTTCCATACGTGGATCAAATTCCTTATCCCCCTGATAGTGTAGGACCTGGTCTTTTCAAGGACCCCATTCTCATGGGTATTTTTCCCATTCCACCACTGGAAACCATTCAAGTCAACATGATCTCTAGGTCAGATGATGCATGGATCATCCCTTCTCCTGAAAAGGTTACCTCTTTTGGAGAATCAATGCTTCTAACCCCAGTTGAAATAAATTATTGCGATATTGTTGCGACATCAAATCCTCCTCCTATTGAAAATTCTCCCTTGAGCATGGCTCTTGATGTCTATTCTCAATCCCCTTGGCTTGGAAATGCAGATTTGCCCGGTCCTTTGAGAGAAGTTTTTTTGTCTGATGAAGCTATCGTGGAGACTATGTCTCTCGAAGATCTTCCATGGAGAAATGGACATCATCGTTCCTCATTCATGCCTGGCTAGGGGGAAATGTCTAATTGTCTCGAGCATTTTGTATCCGGTGATCCCCCGCCTAAACCTGCTCCTTTGAGCTCATCAGAGAATAGTTCCTCTTCTTGTTTCAAGCTCCTAAAAAAATGAAACAAGCTTCTTTGAGGATAGTTCTGAAGTGTGTAAACCTTGTTAAAACAATGAAACACATTCCCATTCAATTCAAGTTTTGTTTTATTTCATTATCGAATCTCTTGTGTTTTTAACCTTGGCTCCATTTCCTATGGAATGAAGCTTGGGGGGCATGTACCTCGAATTGAGACACCATGCTAGGGGCATGCTCGTTCTTCCTTATCACCTCAAGCATAGTTTACATCTATGTTTTAAGCTTTCATAAACAATAAAACTCATTTTCAAGCATAGTTTTCAAGTGTGCTTTTAAGCTTGTGTAAAAATAAAATATGTTGGTGTGATGCATTTTGTGAACTTTTAACTTTTCCATTGGGTCATGTGTTATGAAGCTAATGCATTAGATAACATTTTATTAGAAATTTGCATAACATATTAAAAACATCATCATATGTGAAAAATATCCATGTAGAAATATATATCTATATATATGTCTAATGTTTGCATTGCGTGCATCATATAAAATCCAAAAATATACATGTCTGTTTTAATAACATCCGGAGACAACATGTCTCTCAAAAATATGCAAATGAAAAGCCTAGGTGACTAATTAGCATGGTGCTCATGGTAACATGTTACTGCCAGCACCAATCGCCTCAATAAGCGATGAAGGCGACTAGGCACCCCTACGTTGTGCCTCTGATAAGCCATAGGGACATCAACTAAGCGAGCATAATCAGGAATCCCACAGGTGATTCCCTCTAAGTTCTGAATCAGCTCATTCCCCTCACCCCCCTCACCTTGAGGGTCATAGGTGAGAGGGGTCCTCTGTATGATCGGCGAAATCCTGGCGGGCCTCTCTGGGCCAACATCTGCATATGTATAGATCAATTGTTAGAACATGCATGTATACCAAAAAAAAATCATAAAATTAATAAAATCAAAAAGAGTCTTACCTAGCTCCTCATCCTAGTCCTCTCCTTCCAGAAGTGGAAGGTCTAGGTCTCCTGTTAAATCAGTACCAGCATAGGGCCAGTCCTCTATGACGATCAACTGTCGCCAGAGCCATCCAAATAACTTGGGCTGCCATGAAATTTCCTAGCCCCCTCCTACTCTAGGCATCAATGATGGCCATCGAGCCATCCGTGGCTCTCTCAAAGGTGGATCTGTGACTATCACCCCCTGGCCCTAGAATATAGACAGTCATTCTAGGATGAACGATACCAAGATTGACCCGTACCCAAACTGCTTCAGTTTGGCCTTTTTACATTTAGTCAATTGCCATTTGATATTCATGGTTACGGCTGTGGCCCAATCAAATATTGTCGGGTTCATACATTCTGAAGCCAGGAGGAGCTATGTTTTGGTAGCCTCATGTCGTGCCTATGACCTCTTAGCTCGTGTAATAGTATGTATCACCACTCTGAGTGCTAGATCGGGAACAGTGTGAATGTCAACTTTGCCAGTACCTGATCTTGTTTGTGCCCCTGGGCAAACTCTTTCCATAACCATCAAAATATTTTCTCGAGAAGGCCTGGTGCCTGTCATAATTGGAACTATACCTCTACGAGACAATCCAGTGATGAAGTAGATATCAGACACTTCAAGTTCAAGAACTTGATCTCAAAGCCTAAACTTCTCTTCATTCTCATCCCAGATACTTATCAAGTATTGTAAAAATTCAGGTTGTTCCCTGAGACTTGGTTTCAAGAAGAATTTCTTTAATCTGCAATTCGAGAGAGCATCCATGCATTGCTCATTCCCTATTTCCATTTGTTCCTCTTCACTGTGCTCCCTTTATTTCCATTCAATTACCATTTTGGATTTATATCTGCATCAAATTGGTCATAAGCACATCATAAGATCCCTTGGGCATTCAAAAATTCAATTAATTGGTTCAATTTTTGTAAATTCGAGCATAAAATGAGGTTTCACGAATGGTGCAACTGTTTTTCTGACTGTCGCGCCAGCTGGTTCGCCCCCTTTGCAAAAAGAGCTCGGCTGGTGTAGGTCCGTGCCTCATACCCGCGCCAAACGTGGAAGCCCTAAATTTGAAAATCCTCCCCTTAGGGATGCCAAATCATGATGGAAAGCTATGAAATATGAATTAAAACATAGCTAATGGAAGTAGCTCTTACCTGGAAAAGATGGGATCTGAAATGAGGCACTAGATCATCCACAATCGTCATCGCAAGATCGTAGGAAAATAACTCACTATCGCTCTGCACAAGAGGTAAAAAGTAAAAAGTAAATATTTTTTTACTATTTGGTCATATTTATAACTTTTCGAAATCAAATTAGGTTTTGGAGCTTATTTTTCTAAATATTTTATCATATTTTTGTTGAAAAATGGGTTTTACACTTGCCTTTTGTGCAGCGATGAGATTTCACGCGACTAGGACAACGACAGAAGTTGTATTTTATACTTTTTCAAACTCGGTAAAAACACAAAAAGTCACTACTAGAGTCATCTTTCAGCTCTTTTCTGACTCTCTAAAAATGAAAATATTTTTGAGTCGCTTGTCGTTTTGATCTCGTAAATTGGCTACGAAATGACATCTAACCAGTATACCTTTATCCCTTTTTCGGGATGGGTTAGATTAGTTACGAAAAAGGAATACCCTAGCCTATCACGACTAGGAGGTTCTCTCGGATATCGTTTTCTACCTTTTCAAATCTGTGGGACTATCTACGAAAAGGGATTGTTGGATTTTTCTTTTCTGTGTCTTTTCAAACTCTCTAAACATGAAAAGACGTCGAGTTCTTCCTTTTTCAGACTCGTTAAAACCTGATGACATTAGACTCCGTCATAATGACGTTACCTAAGTTCCTCCTTCCTAGGGCTCGTTAAATGTACTAGGTTGGATTTGTTTGAAGGAAAAACTTATATCACAAGTATATGCTATCTCATTCAAGCTTGTTTTCAAAAATAATTGGGGTACTCGCCAGAAATGGTGGGGAAAAAATTGAACCAATATCACCGTCGTTTCGGCAGTATGTCGCTCTTGTACATGGCACTTTTCTGCATTTGTGTCGGGTTGGGGACATCTCATCTCATTTTTTTCTTGCCTCCATGGGTTTGGGTAATCTCTTTTGACCACTCATCTGCTCTTTTCCACATCATCATGACCTCAGATCCTTTGATGTAAAATACTACTAAATCCAGTGTCGTGCCGCTGATATGTTGAAGAGAAGTTGGCCTCTATAGTTTTCAACCACCCTATGATTATCTACTGATCTTGATTCACAAACATCATGTTCCTTTGTCTTGCATCGATGTTTTTGGAAACACTATGGCCCACCTTCGATCAAGGTCACTTCCTGTCGACTTCAACTCATTATCCAAGAAGCTGATCTAGAGACTCCTTTCAGGTACCTTGGAGCCTACATGCCTCAATGGCAGGTTCTCTGCATTCGACGCAAGGTTTTCATTATTGACCTTCGATCGAATGATTCTATGGTTGTTCGACACCAGCTCACTATTCACATTCTGTGGATTGTACCTATAGTACCTTGAGGGTCATCCTCATTATTGGTGGTACCTCTTGTGTCTGTTAACGGCTTTCATTATTGGCTGGTAATCACATGATGTTCTTGCATGTTCGACTTCAGCTCACTTACTCACATGCTTGGAATTGTACTCTGTTCGAGTCAAGATGGAGTGTAAGACCCTGGGTTTTGTCTGATAAAATCTAGGCTACGGATTTTTGTGGATTATCAAGATTTGTTACATGACTCATTTGATTGGATGGATGTGACCATACCTAAGTCTACTTGTTGATCCTTCTTTCTTGGATGGCTATGTCCATATCATGGATCCTGGTTGTTGTACACTCTATTATGGATGGCTACGCCCATGCCACATATCATGTATCAGAGATATCAGTTGTACTTGTATGCAAGTCTTCCGACAGTAGTGTTTTTAGATGGGTGCATTATCATAAATAATTTCACTCGTCCCTCTCTCTCGGACCTCATGCTTTAGGGGGCATCTGTTACACAGCATTTTGTCACCGTCCCTGTAATCCATCATCCTGTACATTGGAGGACTATTCCCGTGAACTGTGAATAGTAAAATGTCTTGAAACCACATTCATGACATCCTCTTGCATAAGGAAAAACATTCTCCTGAAGAAAGTTTCGTCTGAAAAACCCTAAAAACAGAGGTTTTAGCCTTGGCGCGACTAGCCAATTCATCCCTTGTGCCAATGGGGGAAATCCGCACTAGAGGGAACACCAACTAGTGCTCTATCCCTGTGTCTCACTTGCCCCAAGCTTAATAAGGGATGTTTTTTAAAAATAAATGGTAGAAGTTTTATTCCAACAAACTCCTGAACGAGTCATCAAAAGGAGTTGGGTGGTTTGGCTCTGGATCTCCATGTATAGGAAGTGGCTTTCCACCTATCATGGAAGCTTCCTTAGAGATAGGGCCTATCCCATGATTATAGGGATCCCAACTCCCCTTCTTCCACATATAAAAGCTTGCCTTCTCCATTAGCAAGCTAGCTGAACTTGTAGGAAGGAAACTATAGCCAAGCAGCTATTGAGAGCCAAGCCAAAGAGAGAGAGCTTCGTCCAGATTCCCAACAGGATTTGTTGAGACATGCTCCGCTGAAGGAAGATAATAGAATCAGATCATTTGGTTGTAATATTTCTTTTGTTATTTATAATATAAGCAACTCTGATTATGGTTCCATTCATGTGTTCATTTCCTTATGTAATTGAATCAATTATATCCTCCCTGACTGATATATGGTTACATGCTTTATTTTTTACGTTGTATGCTGTTGTCTCCTCGTGGGTGTACAAGTGTCCGGATGTGTCAAATGGAAGGATCATGATCTGTCGAGCGAGGGATGGGAAACATCATATTTTCTTCAATGACAACTGCGTGGGATTTGAGGTAGGCTACTCATTATGATTTTTTTTGTTTTGTAACTAGGAACCAACATCATTGCATGACTTGATTGTTGCTAGACCTGATCTGGGCTAGTAGGGATCGCCTCTGTCCACAGAGGGGATTTACCTCCTCAACACTCCCTTTGTCTTATTAGTTCCTACAATTGTACAACTCCCAAAGGGGATAGACCTCTCCTCCATTTTATGTGGAATCTCAAACATCCTCCTCTTCTCCCATAAATTCTTCCCCCTCACATTGATTCTACTAGTTGAACAATCATCAGAATAGTTGGTGTGTTGAAGAAAACAGATAAGAATCCATTGTTGAGAGGGATTTTAAGCCCATTTCCTCATCGAGTTGAATGCCAAATGAATGCTTGAGACACGCTTGACTAAACCCGTCGAAGGATATCTCCAACATCAAGGCATAAGTGTGTAAACTTCTTTTTTCTATAAATAATATATGACTAGTTTTTGGTTCCAACTTTGTTTCCATTTATATGAAAAGTGTTTAGCTCTCCTTGAAAAGCTGAATAGCTGTAGATGAGTTTATATTCTTGTATGTTTTCATAATTTTTTTTACATATTGCAGACACGTGAACATTGTCAGCAACATAGAGTGCTAGGCATGAATATATATATCAAAGGATCGCTGCCGCGTGCCATGAAAAAAGCGTTGGACCGAGGTAGGATATCTGTTCTTGTTCATATTTCATTTATAAGCTAGGAATTCAGGATTCTAGCATGTTCCCTTGTTGATAAACCCATCCTAGGGCTAGAGGGATCACCTGTGTCCACGGAGGGGATTTTCCTGCACAACAAGTTGGTGACTCCACTGGGGAACTAGTGTGTCTATCATCTCTCGTTGATTTGTTTTGGAATTTTTCTCGTATGTCTAACTTTGGTCATATTTGCATTCCTCTCCTTCATTTTTCTTATCTTATTATTTCAATCCATCTTACCTATTCTTAGAGTGATAAGCTTGGTCTTTTATCAGCTGAATTTTCTCTTTTCTTGGGTTTCCTTAATTGGCGCTCATGTTTTCATTACAGTTGCATCGATTGGCATGGGTTGCCTATTTTACAGGTGCAATTTCCCTTGTTCAGTGTGGATTACGGCCAAATAGTCGCACTGAATCCTCTAGGTTTGGATTTAGGCCTATTTCCTAAGTTTTCCAGTGCATATTACCCTTTGGATTATTTTTTCCCTCCTGGATTAGTCCACTAGGATTTTTTTTACTTCACTGTCTCGTTCTTTTTAGCTGATTCTCTCTCATCTGATCAATGTGGCTTATCATCATAAGGTTTCTAGGTGTCCTTGATTGCTTGTTTGGCCACATGTTCATTGATCTTCTGATCTTTCTATGAGTCACTTTATTCTTTTAGTTTTTCAACCTGTTGTTTGATTCCTTGGTCTTTTCTTTTGATTCTACGTGTTGTTGGGTTGTCGAACTGCCATCTTGGTGTCTGTTTGACCTTCCATCTGTCACCCTGAGCATAGATCACATTTATCATTGAGTCGATCTGAAAGTCCTCTTTATGTGTGAAGGAATGCGTGTCTGGTTTTGAGTGTGTTATATTCATTTTTCGATTGGTCTCTTTGTGTTTTGATCATTTCATTCAAGTTGCTCAAAAATAGTGCTCGTTTTGTCCTTTTATTGTAACAATGTATTATTGCTTCTCATTCATATAAAATAACAAAATTTTCATTCTTTCTTTCTATTTTAAAATGAAAAGTACTCTTTTGCATTAGTAGTTTTCTTGTTTAAAAGTGAACAACAAGAGAAAATCGTTATGTTTTCCGCTTTGGTTGTGTTAATAGCATTAGGAAAAGTTCTTCTTGCATTTGATTGGTCGCTACTTCATTTTGAACATCTATCCCTCTCTTAGCTATTTTTTCATCGAATCAAAATGATATTTTTTCATATAGTTATGTATTATAGATTTGAGATTACATTCGGTAAGGCCTTGAAACTGAAACACAATTTCAATATAAACTATAAAGTAAACTCAATCAACCTAAGGAATCATTGAAAATTAACGCTCACATTTATAATTCTAGGCTAGATACATGTGTTGTAGTGTGTTTGGTGCACGTATGTAAGAAATCACACCAACTTAAGGGGCGTGGTTTACCCCATTAAGTTATTGGTAGCGAGCAGGAAAACAACTGGAGTTAAGAAAGTTAGTGGAACGAGCTAGAATTATAAGCATAATAGATAGAGAAATAGCATTCATATATAAACTAAAACTAAACTAAAACTAAAACAAATAAAAAGAAGCTCTGAAAAGAGTCAAAGGACAACAATAATGCAAACGGTGGCTCTAGGCCCCTCTTATTGAGCGCTCGTAGTAAATCCTTTTGTCTGACATTAATTAATGTCGTCTTTTGCTGTATGATTTTCCAGTGTTAATAGTTTCCTCCTAATGTGTGAGGTCTAGGAAGAACTATATATCCGATATACATTATAGTTTCTTTTCTGTATCGTGCGTAGAGAAAGAGAGAGACCTGCGTGAAGCTTGGAATTGAAAACACCTTGCACTGGTTCTCAAAATGACCACGTCCTAAGGGATCCTTGTAAGAAAATACAATTTACAATTCATATACAAATTTTCTACGAGGCGAGCATGTCCCATGCTCGTAAGACTATGGCTAGTTAAACAAAATCGACATATAAATGTTCTGTCTATGTCACTACTAAGGTAGTGATATTGGCAGTTGTTGATGACGACTTCTGATGCCCTCAGGGGCATTTTTTGTTTGAAAATAGGTGGAAAATGGTACCCATATGCGTAAAATCAGTATGGCATATAGCTACAAATTGTACACATAGGTTTTGTCTGGGACCTTCCCGTGTAAGCGTTGTTGACAGAGATGCTTATGGAGGCACGGGTCTTTGAAAAATTTGATTAAAGTGCAATGGTTGTAAGGTATGATACCATCTTGACATGAAAGCTTTTGTCGTAGTCGAACATCAGGAGGATCGATGAAATCTATGGCAAAAGATGTCTCCGACAGTGCCTCCTGAGGATGCCCCTTATATGGATAGGGGTGATCCAAAGTACCACTTCCTTTTCGGAAAATAGGTGTTGAAGACGACAAAAAGGAAGCCTTAATCGAACGAGGGGTCGCTAACATAAGGGATCAGGGACCTGGATGTGATGGGTTTAACATAGGGATGTTGGCAAGAAATGGTTGAAAACGGATGATGGGGATTCAGTGGTCCAAGGTTGGAGTATATTGAGAAGCTTGGCAACAATCATATTTATTTCTGATGGGAAAATCCCTGGAGTCGATAGGACTTCTAGGGTGGGTATAAATCGACTATGAATGTCAGGATGGTTTGTGTGTGGGGGGTGTAATGCTCTGACCAAGGGTGTTCAGGGACTGCTGCCATGGGAGAAAATATGAAATGAGAGGGTGAAGGGATGAAGTGCGCCATTTGTGGTCTTTGTACACTTACCAAAAGAATAAAATAATGGGGATTATTTTGTCAAAAAACAAAGACGGGTACCCCAAAACATGAAAGTGTTCGCTCACTGTATTGTGAGGAAGGTGTTTTGCTAGTGGTCGGGGTCCCATTGGTTGGTCTCATGTGTGGGGTTGATGAAGCGGATGAAAAAGTATTGTAGATGGGATTATGTTGGTGGAGATATGGTGGGCCAAATGCGAGTTGCGGTGGTGCACTTTTGATCTTCTTATACAACCTGGTTGTATGAGAAGGGGGTTTTAGTTTGTATGGTAAAACTTGACCTTATACATGATGAATGGATGGGCATGAGGTGTGTTGGTATTATTTTATGGCTATCATTTTCTCCTAAAATCCCATCACTATCCACCATTTTCTTCCATAAATCCCTTATAGTTTATTGAAATTGATTAATATAGCATTATGATTGTTATTTTTACATTAAAATTAATTTATGGAATTTTTGTGTTAAAAATTTGAAATTTTTCAAGAAAATTAGAAGATGTGATAACTTCATGTAAATGGTTTATGTTCTGACACGTGGCATAACAGGTAGATCAAAACGAAGGACATGGACGTGATCTCAAACGTACACAGATGGTGAAAAATCTATCCAGCATCAGATTTGAAATTCCTAAATATCTGGTCAATGTTGGTCAAACCAAGCTAGTCTAGTAGAAAAATCTAAGTCATAAATGAATGAGCTTGATATTTTGCCTATGATTAGGAATTCCAAACTAATTCGATCTGTTTTGGAGATCAGTTAGGATTAGAAGGAACGAAAATAACCTCTTTTGATTGTAATTTATGATAAATAAGTGAATGGAAGCATGTAATAGGCTAGTGATGCTAGTGATATTATTGGATGCAAGAGAAAACTTGAGACTATGTACATGCTTCAGAACTCTGTTTTAATGTAACTCATTCCTAGATTTTAATCAGAGACAAAATCTTATTATTTATGGTGTTTTAAGCTAGCGTTTTCATCATTTGAAGTTTCCCAAGTGTGCCTTCGAGCGTGAAAGGGCCCCCATGTGAAGTTGGTACACTTTTCTTTACATTTTCATTAGATTTAATATTCAGATCTGATTTAGTATTTTGTTTAATTTTTATGCTTTGAGTTCATTGATTTTGATTAAGAGTGATTGTGATTTCATTCAACATTTTTATTTCATGATTCATAGTTATAATGGAAGAATTCAATTACTAAATTAATGAACAGTCCTTGTAAGAGGGTTTAGTTGAGTATTGAATTCGAAATCATCTTTTTGATCTCTGTTTTAATTAATTCGATTTTTATATGCTTTAGTGTGTTACTTTGAAAGATTTTTTGTGAACTATAACCTTGTAAAAGGGTTGAAAACTTAGACAATTAGTAACACTCTATTTTTATAACAACAGATCAGATTTAATTTCATGACTGTTTAAAGTGTGTGAGGAACCACATATCAATCTCTTGTAAAAGAGTGCTGGAACTTACTACAATAAACATTCACTTAGGAAAGCAGATCATTTTATGTCTATAAACATTAGACAAGTGCCTCTAATATTACCTACCTTGGTTGACAGTAAATTGAGCCTAATCTAGAACAATAGATTGGTCTATACATTTTGGTGCCATTTCCGGGGAGGTGCAACTGGAGGATTTAAAAAAAAATAAAAATAAAAGCAATAAAAAACAAACAAACAAACAAAAAGATATATTTAGTTTTAATTCTATATTTTAGAAGTCATGGTTACTTATGTCTAGACCTAGAGATGATAAAGGTAGATTCATAAAATCCCCCCATCCAAAAACTAATCCACCACTAGGAGTAGACCCTTTAGAGAGGATTGAACACACAACTTCAGCTGGAAAAGTCACTATACAAGAATTAGAGGACAAACAAAAATCAGGGCAGAGACTCACACTCATTGAAAGACAATTTTTATTGGCATACGAAGCAAAGAAGAAACATCTCCTTGAATCCTCTATAATAGGAGAGAGTAGCAAAACAACCCAACAACCTCTCCTTGAACCTACTGATTTTGAAAAATATTAAGAAGGAGAAAAATCACCATAACAATATTTCTTTGAAACAAGTGACACTGAACAAGACATTAAATCAACAGAAGAACCTATCAAAATGATTGAGGAAGGAGGAGGATCAGCAAGAGGACCCACTCCTGAACAACTTAGAGAATATGAGAGACAACAAGAAGAAAGAAGAAGAAAAAGAGAAGTTGAACAGAAACAAAGGCAAGATCAAGATCGAAATCCACCACCAAGAGAATAGGAGGAGTCAACCTTTAAATTTCCTATTCAAGAACCAGGAGAAAACAATGATGAGGAAATAAAAATGAAAAACATACCTCCATCTTTACTACCAAAATTTTATGGCATGGTTTCAGAAGACCCAAATTCATTCTTGTTTTAATTTGACATATTATGCCGAACATATGGTTACACAGATGATGCCCATAGGCTTAGACTCTTTCCAGCAACACTAAAAGCATCAGCACTTAGGTGGTTCATGGGACTTGGTGAACATGAAATAACTGATTGGGATGGCATGAGAAAAATATTATTAAATAAATACCAACCTTATTGTAGATCAAGAGATTCTAAAGATGATATCTTTAGAATGAATCAACAAGAGGATGAGAGCTTAGAGGAATATTTGGAACGATTTGTTTACAATCTACAAAAAAAAAAACATAGAACCATGTCTCTTGATCTGATCCAAACAATATTTTTGAAGGGCATCCGAGAAGAATACTTAGATGATCTTAATTTTATGGGAAAAGGTGATATTTCTACCTTACCATTTGATGAGATTTCCGATTTACGTGAAAAGTATTCTAGGAGAAAATCTAGGAATGGAAAAAGAACCATATCATCTAAAGCCACTAAATCTTATTGAGCTAGTGTCACAAGGGCTGAAATAGGAAACTTATTAGAAGAATTAAAAACATACCTATTAAGTACCTTGGGAAACCAAATAGACACTTTAAAAGCAAAGAAAAGACAGGAAGAAGAAGATCAATTAATGGATGTCTTTTGTCCAAAGTGCCAGAAGAAACATGCTTTGAAAGACCGCCCTTTAGAAAATGTTCAAAATGTTCAAGTCTGTGCCTTTTTCACTGAAAATCATGATATCTTTCATTGCTCTAAAATGAATATTTTGTAGAATTGTAATTTGGAAGCCAATTCAGATATGGAGAATTTGTATTTCATGGGCACTAAGAGACCATGGCAATGACAACCTCCACCTCCAAGTATGTTTCCAAATCAAAATTTGCAATTTCCTGCACAAGATCAGATGTATGTTCAGAATTCTTGGAATTTTCCCATGCCTTGGCAACAAAAAAATTACCCACAGCAACAATAGAGACCATTTGAGCAATATCCTGAACCATTCCAACCATATTCTCAACCATACAAACAATATCCTCAGCCATATCAGCAATATCCTCAAACATATCAGCAATATCCTAAGCAACAAGTTGTCCAACAACCTCAAAACACTCAACAAACATTGCCTGCTCCTCCACCAATAAATCCATCTCAATTACAACTTCCATCTAACCAGCCTCCTAGACCTACTTAAATACCTACTCAACCTATACCTAATCCAAATAATAGAGCAGATAGACTAGCCTACAGTGTAGATGAGGGAACATCTTACCCCCTTTTACCTTTACAAATCATTGAGCTTAGGCCTGGTAGGATACTTCATAAATAACCTCTAGTAGATGACAAACAAAAAGAAAACAAAGAGAATGAAGATGAAACTCCAATTCAAAAGAAACAAAATGATGACATCCAAAATAAACAAATGCAACCAATGCATCTTCCACCTTTTCTGGATAGATTGATCCAAGCAAAACTCCCCATGTCTTTACCTCAGTTTGATGTTTTAGATGAACTAAATATTGTCTATATAAAAATTCCACTACTTAAAGCCATAAAATACATTCCAATATATACTAAAGCAATCAAAGAACTATGCCTCAAGAAGCCTACAAAGAAAATACTTGACCCACAAACTATTCATGTTATTGGACATCTAGCCGGCCTTATGACAAACACAATTTCAATGGAAAAGTATGTTGATCTGGGTATTCCCAGAGTCACTACAATTATTAACAACATACCTATTCCAAACACTTTGATTGACCTTGGGGCTACAATAAATGTGATGACCCTTGAAACAATGAAAACGCTGCAGCTCACAAACTTGCAATACACACCAATTGTCCTAGAACTAGTTGATAGGTCTAAAGTCATTCCTGAAGGGATTTTGGAGGATATAATTGTCTCACTGGACTCTTGGGAGTATCCAGTTGAAATTTTAGTCCTTCAGCCAAAATATAATTTAGGAGGACACCGCATCATCCTTAGTAGACCATGGTTAGCAATCGTTGATGCATTCATAGGGTGTAGATTAGGTAATATGATTATTTCACGAGGAAATGAAAGAAAACAACTCACTCTATACCCATCAGCACAATCCCCAGTAGTAGCAAAAAACTTATGGCTTGATGACAAATACAATGATAAAGAAGAAGTTCAATTTGTTTTTAGCATCAATCAAATCTATGATTTTCAAGAACATAATAATGATGATTTGGTAGAATTGTTCGTTTCTCAACCTGATATTTCTGAAGAATTAAGAAATGAACAGTACAATGTTGTAGATCAACTTTTAGCAAAAAAATTTCATGAAAAATGTACCATTCATTCTTTGAAAACATTTTTCCCATTCAATCTATCACAAACACACAGAGTAAGATCATAGAGATTAGTCCAGGAAAAACATTGAATATTGGCACACACCTAGACTTAACTCAGGAAGAAAAATTGATTCAATTATTGAGAAAATATCAAAAGGAATTTGCTTGGGACTACACCGATATGCAGGGAATCCACCCAGAAACATGCACTCACCATATTTACATAGATAGTAATGTAAGACCAGTGAGGCAACCACAGAGAAGAATGAATCCCATCCTTTAGGATATTGTTAGAGATGAATTACAAAAACTACTGAAAGTCAATTTTATTTATCCCATCTCTGATAGTTAATAGGTATCTCCATTGGTATAAGTGCCCAAGAAAAATGGTAAGTGGAGGATTTGTGTCGACTACAAAAAATTGAACAAAGCAACCCTCAAAGATCATTTTCCACTACCATTTATTGACCAAGTTTTGGATACATTCGCTGGGAAATCATCATTTTATTTTCTTGATGGTTTGAGTGGCTATAACTAGATCAGGATAGCCTTAGAGGACCAGGACAAAACCACTTTTACTTGTCCCTGGGGCACTTATGCCTACAACATTTTACCATTTGGACTCTGTAATGCTACATTTAACAAACTTGTATTAGCTATTTTTGCTGATTTATTTCATGAGTGTGTTGAAGTTTATATGGATGATTTTTCAGTGTATGGTAATTCATTTGAGAATTCATTAGAAAATATTGAGAAAGTTTTGAAGAGATGTATTGAAGCCAATTTATCCTTGAGTAATGAAAAGTGTTTTATGATGCTAAATGAAGGGATAGTATTGGGTCATTATATTTCTTCAGAAGGCATTAAAGTAGATCCATCAAAAATCCAAATCATTGTCAATTTGCCGATTCAGAAGACTCAAAAAGAGGTAAGAATTTTTCTTGGGTATGAAAGCTATTATACAAATTTTATTGAACATTTTAGTAAGATATATTTACCTCTGTTTAAGCTTCTTGCAAAATATGCACCTTTCAACTGGAATGAAAATTGTCAAAAATCTTTTGAAACACTCAAAGAAAAGTTATCAACCACACCAGTTTTAAAAGGACCTAATTGGACCCTACCCTTTCACATCTTTATAGATGCATATGATACTGCAGTAGGTGCCTCATTAGGCCAAAAAGAAGAGTCTTTGAATTATGAAATCTATTTTATTTGTAAAAATATGACACATACAGAACTTAACTACACATTTACTGAAAAAGAAATGCTTGCAATCATACATGCTGTGAATAAATTCTGACATTCTATAACTGGTTATGAGGTTTTTATCCATACTGACCACTCTACCATTAAGTACTTAATGAAAAAACCAATAACTAATAACAGATTTACCAGATGGTTGTTATTGCTACAGGAATTTAATATTACAGTGTTGGATAGACCAGGTAAAGAGAACCAGGTGGCATATTTTCTTTCTAGACTCCACAATCCAGGTGAGGTTGTTCCAGTTGAAGATTATTTTCCCGATGAACATTTGTTTTCAATTTCAATAGTGGATCCATGGTATGATGATTTAGCTAATTATCTCTCCGCAGGAAAGACACCTCCATATTTTACTTCAAAAGAGAAGAAAAGACTTATCAAACAAAGTGCCAGATATTCATGGGTTAATGGAGATTTATTTTACACTGGTTATGATATGATTATTAGAATATGTGTAAGAAATGATGAAATAATTGATATTTTGAAATCTTGCCATGATGAACCTTGTGGTGGGAATTTTGCAGCTAAAAGGAAAGGATTCAAGATCCTCAATCTTGGCTATTTCTGGCCATCAATTTTCAATGATTCCAAGAAGTATGTGAGAAGTTGTGATAGTTTCCAATGAATGGGTAGACCAACTGCTTCAGATGAGATGCCACTTCAGCCTCAAGTACATTTAGAGCCATTTGAAAAATGGGCTCTATATTTTGTAGGACCTATCAATCCACCTTCAAAGGGTAAAATTTACATCTTAGTATTTACTGACTACGTGACTAAATGGACTAAAGAAAAAGCACCTGTCTGGGTAACTGAACAAACAGTGGTAAATTTCCTTTTTGAAGAAATTTTGGTAAGGTATGGAGTGCCTAGAGAGATAATAACAGATAAAGATACTCAGTTTACTTCAAGGCTGGTTCAAGACATCACAGAAAAATATAAAATCAAGCACAGGAAAATTACACCTTACCATCCACAGGTCAATGGCCAAGTGGAATCTACAAATAAAACTTTAAAAGGAATTATCACTAAAACAGTGGCAATGAATAGAAATAACTGGGAGGAAAATCTCAAGGATGCTCTCTGGGGTTACAAAATCACATGGAAAGATACTATAATATTTACACCATATCAGCTGGTGTATGGAAAAGAGGTAATGCTTCCTATTTAATTTCAGATACATACTTATAAAATGGATGCAGATTTAGGCATTGATCTCAATAAGCACAAAAAGAGAGAATTATGCAATTGAACCAGTTAGATGAAATGAGGCAGCAAGCAGAGGAGAGAAAAATCCTAATGCAGAAACAAAGTAAGTAGTGGCATGGTTCACACATAAACAAGAAAGAGTTTAAAGAAGGTGACTGGGCTTTACTCTTTTACTTCAAATTCAGAGATCATAAAGCCAAGTTCACAACACATTGGATGGGCCCATATGAAATAGTTCAATTATTTGAAAATGGATCAGTCAAAATTACGACAATTGATGGAGAAGGCAACACCTTTATTGTCAATGGAAATAGGTTGAAACTCTATCATAAGCCCATCAACAAGGAATATTTCATTCAAACTGTATCTCAGCAAAAGGTGGTTGAGATATCACAACCTTCAGCTGTGATATCTCTACCTTAGTCATTTCAATTTATTAAAAAATAAAAAATAAAAAATAATAATAAAACATAAAAAATAAAAATAAAAAATAAAAAATAAAAAATAATGGTTTAGATGTGAAAACCAGACTCTGGCACACTCTAAACTCGAATTCTTACTAGAAAACCAATCATTTGGCTGGTAAGAATTCATTGTTCTAGTTATTTCATGTTTTTCATAATTTCAATAATGACTTGAGGACAAGTCAAAGAATTAGTGGGGGAGAAGAAACAGTGGTTTTACCCTATCTCATCTCCTCATTCTCAATTTTTCAAGGAATTTGTTTCATTAATTCAATGTTTCAATAAGAGCTATTTTGTTCTAATCAGTAAAGGGACATGTTCAAGCAACAAAATATGCAATGGGACCTGTTTCGGCATGATTATATAGAGGGACCTATTCAAAGGCTATGTCAGTACTAAAAATAGCAGAGGGACCTATTCAAAGACTGCATCAAGGGTACACAAGGCTACTTCAACAATTTTCAAAGGTTGCCTATCAGAATTCTAAACAAGGTTGCATCAACACCAAAGATGAATAGAAGCTTCACAAACATGACTTTTCAGATTTCAAGGGACCTGTTTATACTCATTTTCAAGGGGACCTGTTTTAGAAGACAAGGATTAGTTAAAAAGACAATCGGATCAGTCACACTTGTACAAGAAAATTAGGTACACCTGCAAAAAGAAAAATCAGGATTTTATCAGCCAACAAGTGTAATGTATCGAAAGATTTTTGTTTTTAGCATTTAAATTCCTAGATTATTTTAGTCTTAAATAAATAATTATGATTGCTTATTATCAATTTCATAACCTATATCAATCCATTATAAGCATTCTAACCTATGAAACCATAAGCTATCTTATTGCCTAGATGGTTTCATGCCCATATACCTCTGCCTATTTCTATATGTTCATATCTATTACCACTCTGCCTATTTCTATACGCTCATATCTATTACCACTTTGCCTATTTCTATACGAACACTTCTATTTTCATAACACCCATTCCTATTCCTACCCATTCCTACCCATATTATCCATTTTAACCATTCCTACCCATACCCTCATACATTCATCATTGTTTCAAATAGACTTCTGCCAACAAAGTACCAACAAACCTTCAGAATGGATAAGACATTTTGTGAAAGGAGAAGTGAAATTGGAATCAGAGTGGTGTAGAAGTGGAATGGTGTGAAACCACGAGAATAAGGAGCTAAATCCTGAGCCATAATAGTAAAAGTGGGTTTGAGATAGAAAACTGGCAGTATCGCGTAGTTGAAAAGTTGTATTTAAGTTTTATCAAAAAAACACGATATATGTTTGTTGGTGAAACATAAGGAGGTAGTGGTATTTTAATACCACTAATTTCATGTAGATTTGGAGTGTTAATGATCAGAGGCTTTAAAAACGCGATATTCATTGGTGATCATTCGATCAGGGTTTGCAGTGTGATGAGCTGGGAGTTGTCGATTGAAAAGGTGCATTAATTGGTGGGACCCATTCTTAATATAATGCCCAAGGTTTATGACTGGAGAATGTTTGATGCATGGTTTAACCTTGGATTTAATTGAAATGTCAAGGCGCATATATGGATTTAATTGAAAGGAAAAGGCAAATATATATATTTTATTAAGTATAAAATGTTTATTTGATAAGTTATAAAAGAGGTCCATATCTGCTTATGATTGTATCTGCCAATGATTTCATTTCTCTATTAGCACGACTTGTATACTCTGTTACTATGATTTTGTTTTCTGCAAACCACTATCATTCCTCTATATCTATGATTTGAACTCTCTGTGACACATCTTCAGGCTCTGCAAATAATACTACGGTCTTTCATAATAAAACCCTATTCTCTGTGCCATCATTATAACAATATTATCTCATGATAGCAGGAAAAATCAAGGTCAAACGTTGAGTTTTTATTTTATGAAATTCTGAGTTCATAAAATTCAGCGAACATTCGGGCTTTGAGTTTTAAAATAGAAAGGCTGAGATAATAGGTGTTGAAAAAGGGAGAAAGTATAGGAGTCAGGGGTTATCCATAATTTTGACTTCCGCCTAGAAATTGAAGTAAGCTAAAAAATTCATGACCAGCTCAGACATTTGAAGAAGTAAGTTCAGAAACTTAAGGTCAGCTCAATGGAACACAACAATAAAGGTAACAAGTTGAAAAACCCTGGTTAAGTTTTTGTTTCACAGAGTATAATAAAAAAGGGTTAAAACAAAGATTTCTTTTTTATTTTAAATGACAAGTAGAGCAGAGCCTGAGAAATTTGATAGCTCAAAATACCATGAAGACTGTGTTAAAATTTTGAGGGAAAAACAATGGTTACATTTTCTAGAGAAATTCAATGGAAGCAATGAAGAAGTTACAAAACAGTTTGCATTCTCATTTAATGGAGAAAAAGCTTTGATAGGAAATTTCTCGTTTAGAATCTTAGAGGATACAATAGCTCAGTCATTAGAAATTAGTCCAGAAGGGGAAAAATATTTCAAAACCAAACAGTTTAGAGAAAAATCATGGACTCAATTTATATCTAGATCCAGAGTTTCTTTTGTCAATTGGAAAAAGGGTGTTCCTAGAAGTTGGTTAATCCATCCATGGGACAAAATGGTATACATTCTCCAAAATTTTGTCACATGTGAAGGGTGATACAACATAGTATACTTGTATCACATAAAAATATTGTTGCACTTAAAGGGTCAATGCACTATCAGTTTGCCTTACTTTCTTTTACAGAGTTTGACCAAGATGTCAAAGACCATCCAGAAACAAAAGGGTAATGAAGATAGAAGCTTGTATTATTTTGGTTTGATTAAAATTTTAATTTTGGAAGGATTTTTAATTGCCAATCAAATCAAAACCAAAGAATATGAACAAGAGAAACAATAAAGCACAAAATTTATGGTTGATGTTGATGAGGAAACCCTTAAATTTAGATCAGGCACTGTTTCTCAGCCCAGTGGTAGTTTGGAAACAAGGAGAATGAGGCAAGAAGATGCCAAGAAAATTGCAAAAGACAAAACTTTCACTACTTACACAAGAAGATCAAGGAGGATAAAAAGAAAAAAAATACAAGATGATCAACCAAAGAAAGATATAATTACAACAATGGAGATTGAAAGCAGTGCTAATTCACAGCCATAACAAGATGCAAAAATGGAAACTGAATGTAACAAGGAAGAAAGAAAAGAGCCAGTACCTTCAAACAAGAAACAGAGAAAGATAAAGAAACAAATCAAAGAATTAAAAGAGGAAATTATGGAAGAAAATATGTTAGAAAGAGTCATAAAGAAAGAAAATGAAGTGTTAAGAGCCGAGAGCAAGAAGATTCAACAGAAAAATGAGAAATTGAAAAGGAAAGTCAAAGAACTCAAAACTGATCAAATTGAAATATGTAAATGGGCAACAAAATGGTACACGCAGAAAAAGGCTCTCAAAGAAAAATACAAGAACATGAAGCATGAGTTTCAAGTCTAGAAGAATGTATATGTATTGCTACAAGCAGTAGAAGTAGAAGCAGAAGCAGAACATAAAGGGAGCACATCAGGTTAGCATGAGGACATGCTAAATCATTGAGTTTGGGGGAAATATTGGTATTATTTTATGGCTATCTTTTTCTCTTAAAATCCCATCATTATACACCATTTTCTTCCATAAATCCCTTATAGTTTATTTAAATTGACTAATATAGCATTATTATTGTTATTTTTACATTAAAATTAATTTATGGAATTTTTGTGTTAAAAAATTGAAAAATTTCAACAAAATTATAGGATGTGATAACTTCCTGTAAATGGTTTATGTTCTGATAGTGGCATAGCAAGTAGATCAAAAAAAAGGGCAAGGACATGATCTGGAATGTACACAGATGGTGAAAAATCTATCCAGCATCAGATTTGAAATTCCTAAATATCTGGCCAACGCTTGTCAAACCCAGCTAGTCTAGCAGAAAAATCTGAGTCATAAATGAATGAGCTTGATATTTTTCCTATGATTACGAATTCCAAACTAATTCGATCTATTTTGGAGATCAGTTAGGATTAGAAGGAATGAAAATAGCCTCTTCTGATCATAATTTATGATAAATAAGTGAATGGAAGCATGTAATAGGCTAGTGATGCTAGTGATATTATTGGATGCAAGAGAAAACTTGAGACTATGTACGTGCTTCAGAACTCTGTTTTAATGTAACTCATTCCCAGATTTTATTCAGAGACAGAATCTTATCATTTATGGTGTTTTAAGCTAGCGTTTTCATCATTTGAAGTTTCCCAATTGTGCCTTCGAGTGTGGAAGGGCCCCCATGTGAAGTTGGTACACTTTTCCTTACATTTTCATTAGATTTAATATTCAGATCTGATTTAGTATTTTGTTTAATTTTTATGCTTTGAGTTCATTGATTTTGATTAAGAGTGCTTGTGATTTCATTCATCATTTTTATTTCATGATTCATAGTTATAATTGAAGAATTCAATTACTAAATTAATGAACAATCCTTGTAAGAGGGTTTAGTTGAGTACTGAATTCGAAATCATTTTTGTGATGTCTGTTTAATAAATTCGATTTTTAATATTATTTAGTGTGTGACTTTGAAAGATTTTTTGTGAAATATAACCTTGTAAAAGGATTGAAAACTCAGACAATTAGTAGCACTCTATTTTTAGAATAACAGATCATATTTAATTTTATGAGTGTTGAAAGTGTGTGAGGAACCACATATCAATCTCTTGTAAAAGAGTGATGGAACTTACTAAAATAAAAATTCACTTAGGAAATCATATCCTTTTAGGTATATAAACATTAGACAAGTGCCTCTAAGATTACCTACCTTGGTTGACAATAAATTGAGCCTAATCTAGAACAGTAGATTGTTCTATACAAGGTGCTTCCCGGATTAAAGTGGAATGGCCATGGCATCACTATTGCTGTGATATATGGTCCGCTATGGGTGACGAGCGCCATGGAGGGGGGGCTATATCGACCAACGAGGATGTTTATCATGTGCAGGGTTAAGTGATGATAAAAATGGTCGGATATGAGGACCCTATGGTTGATTTCTAAAGGAGAAATTATGTCAGGATATGCAGAGTTGTCTGGGACTCTATCATGCTAGGGGTAGAATGATACCTGCTCTAGAACTTTTAGTAGATGGCATTGTGGATGGTTTGTGAGCTTTTCCTACAAAAACAACTACCTCAAGTGAAAGCATCTTCTTTATCAAATATTATTGAAATTCATGAGCTTTAAAAAAGAAGATGAGAGAGGGCATACCTGTCGGTGCTGAAAAATTAATTTTTTGGGAGTGTGATTGTGTCACATTGCCTTTGTTCAGCATGGAGTGTTGATTGTGGTGTAGCTTACGGTCTGAAGAATGGACCTTTTGATCTCTCATTATGGTCCTCCGAATTTTTTGAAAAGGGCGATAAATAGGTTAATATGGCCCTAATTCAACTCATTTATACTTGCTGAGTTTTTGAGAGGTAAGAGGCTTCTACGTAGCAGTTCTTGCCGTTGAGGTCAGCATGAGCACCAGATATTAGTGATACTATGCCCAAGTAGCCTTCATGATGTCCTGCAATTTAATTTTTACAGTTTGATGGTGTCGGGGTTCATACAGATTGGGTTTGTACGGATTATGGGTGACTTTTTCCCTAGTTTGCATAGGCAATTAGGGCAAAGGTGTGCCCTTCTTGTGCACATTTTTGAGGGAAAAGCATGCTAATGCACTATTTTCCCCTTTTTGGGCACGCCTTAAGCACACCTATGCAAAATATAGGAGCACGCTAAGCATGCATGTCTGAGGGATAGGCACGCAAAGCCGAGGCTAATTTTTTTTTGGGTTTTTTCCTATTTTTTGTGTTTTTTATGTACTAATGGGTACCTGTTTTGACGATAGGCTATTGTGTATGGAGTGGGATTAGCCCGAGCTTGGTACTGAGCTGGTTGCTGATGCTGGGGTGCGTCATCAGCTACTGCTATGGGGAATCCTGAAGTTCACGGAGAATGAGCTTCTTCAGTCGTAGGACCGATTACTACACTACTTGATCCGCCATTGGCACAGGAGGCACAACATGTTCATGTTGCAGGAGACGAACTTGGTCATCTGTCCTGAGATGGATATGTACTTAGTGATCGGGTTACTACCTCAGGGCGAGGCACTGAGATATCCACTCCCTATCGGGAGAGTGGACCTGGAGAGATTTTAGATACGTCACTGAGGCGAGGGATGCATCAACATTTCGTTAGTTATAGATCTGGAAGAGTGATGTGCTATGGAAGTGATTATACAACTAGCGGGGTCAGTTGCTCTGAATCAGGCATTCGACTTGTAAGTTGGAGTTTTGTGCCAGTTGAGGTCAGAGCACTTTTTTGACTTTGCCCATTTCTGTTTTGATGGGATGGTGTCACAACTAAAAAAGTTCCAACATGGATCTAAGTCATTTGTGTATGCCAGTATCTTATTCAGCATTATGTACGAGAGGGTTGTGTTGCTAAGGCCAGTAGTGGTGCTGCCTCCTGAGGGGCCATGGGAGCCTCGGATGAGGAGGTGGGCTCTAGTGATGCCGCGGAGTAGTGGTGGCATGGTGGGGCATTACTAGAATGCCATGATAGAGGCCTTGTTCGGGGCCAACCCATATATTTTCATGCAATTCACATATGCGGGGATGTACTTCCAGGGGGATCTAGACATGGGTCTCCCTTTTGGTTATGTTTGGGGTCCAACAGTTATGTTTTATATGTTTTCTACGTTTATTTGATTATATATCTACTTATGTGTTTTGATAGTGACCCTGACATAATTTCGGTTACTCATGCAGATGTTGGCGAGGTGGGTCAGCTCGTGGCTCGGTCGGTGGGCCATGATCCTCTACGGTGACCTAGGGGTGGTCAAGGAGGAGGTGGTGCTGGTGGACCAGGTGGTGGTGATGGCCCTTTTGGGGAGGGTAGTAGCTCGGTTTCTAAAGAGATTGCGGCCGAGCGAGTGCGTGTCAATGTGGTAGTGGCTCACGCAGATACGGTAGATGCTCGTATTGCGGAATTAACAGCTCAAGTGTCAGTTCTTGAGGATTTTCGAGGTCGAGTGGACCACTTGACCCAGGGGATGCCTACTCAGGGTTTCATGGATGACTTCGAGGAGGTATAGCTAGAGACAATGATGGCCTGCAAGAGGGACTATCGGACCATTCTACGTCAGGTGTTGATTGCGGTTGCGACGATAGCTCGAGTGGTGGCACTAGGAGCAGTGGTGGGTGCAGGTGCCCCTCTTGAGGGGGCACCACCCTAGAGTATACTTGTACACAGGGAAAGAACCCATTACGAGGATGCTTCCCATATTTTTTTGACAAATTTTGTATCTTTGGGCTCTTCGTTGGGCCAAACACACTATTTTTGTACTCAGACATATATATTGTGATATATATATATATATATATATATATATATATATTAGAGATATTTTTTGCAGTTCTACATGGTGTGTCACCTATTTTAGTTTATGTATGATGTTATGCTGATGGATATCTATATTTTTGGTTTTTTATGTATGATGGTTTATTCGAGATGCATTCTAGTTTAGGATATGGTTTGCTATGTGATCAAATATTTGGTTTTGACTCCTTGGTACATGTGTAAATGTGATATATTCAAATTGTCTGCTTAATATTTTTGCACGCAAATATTTTCTAAATAGATGTGTATCTCTTATCTCAAATGTTTGGTTTAACTATGACAAAACTAACTGGGAATCAAGGTACATATGCATATGGCGTATGCCCTGATGGAGGGAATCACACATAAGTCTGATGATGAAGTCATATTCTGCCTAATTGTTTGTTGTTGAACTGATGCACACACCATTTGAATAGAGTGGTGACCGATCAGGGTGGTAGATGACCTAGGCAACTGTAGCTAAAATTTGAGACCATCTTGATGCCCCATCAACAAATCCAAAATAGGGTTCTGGTTGGTGATCCATGGTGGCACTTCGAGCATATTTAATAAGTCTTTAGGTAAAAAAGTTTTAGTGGTTAGGTTTTGTGTATTTTCACTCTAGGGAAGGGTGGTTGTGCCCCTTATGGGTGAAACTTCTTGAGGTAAATGCCATTGAAGGGGTTGCTGAGGCATGTCCTATCCAGTTCTGTCAAGATTTATACCCCCTATCAGAGGCAATGTTTGATGATCTAGTGTCCTTTCCATAAGGTTTTGAAATTTCCTGGCCCTAAGACTTCTTTTGCGACATCATAGCGGAGGACTAATTCTCCCTCGGTGAATGAGCGAGGGGTGATGTGGTGGTCAAATGATGATTTTACCCTTTTATTGTGGGCCTCGTTGTGTTGTAGCGACTGTCGTCGACTTTCATCGACAAGCTTTATTTGTACTAGCCATTTTTCTAAAGGCTCGGTGTCATCAAGGAGTTCGATGGCGGCATGCAAATTTTGGATCTTGTGGAAATCAATGCAAAAGTGCCGGGTACCTTGATCTTTTACGATAGGAATAGGGTGGAAATCTAGGGACGTGGGGGTGGTTGCAATCCTATCTCCGATATGTAATGATACAAATCGTATATGGTGGATTGTGTCATCAGTGTTTGGTGGGGGAAGAATCTCCGTAATGGGATTCTGCGTGAGCACAAGGTTGGGTTCCCCACTGGGATGGTCAATTTTTGGTAGGTGGAAATTGTGCCTGCCACAAAGGTGCCTGAATGTTTCCATTAGTAGGCATACCTCTGGTGAGTGATTTTGGCCAGTGCAGATGGTGCATCGTATCATTGAGCCAACGAAGTAGATTGTGTGAGATTTTACACTACTCATTGTTCCTGATGTGGATAGTTGGAAAGGGTTTATCGTAGAAGATGTTATCGTCTTCTTTCATTTTCGTATTGTTGGCTTAGGTGCATCTAACTATTTTTTGGGAGTGTAGACTCAATGCTGCTCTTTCCGCTCTCAGCTTGGGGAGATACACACATTTAATTGTATGGTGAAAGTGTGAACAAATCCGGCAATAGGTGCGAGTGATATTCTCTTGGTTTGAGAGATATTTCTAAGGGAGAGAAGCGACTATACGAAAACTATTTGCAAGGTGCTTTAGTTCTTTGCACTGGTTGACTCGATGGTCATTCAGTTCACATAGTCTATACATTATCCTTGGCTTATATTGGGTTATGGCTGGTTGGTGTGTTATCTTAGTTGTCCTGTCACGCCACTGCGAGGGTGGATATGTTGACCTGAAAATTTACTTTTTATGATATTCCTGGAGGTCGTCTTGTCTCTTCTATATGGTATGAATCATGTTGATGGTGGGATGAAGCTGCGTGGCATAAGTACAGTGCCGATCATAATGATTGCCTTGACATATAAGGAAAAATATCCTTGATATGAGGGTTTCGTCGGGCTCAGTTTGAGGTCTAGAGGGGAACCAACATCTTAACACTGCTAAATTAGGACAATTCATAACCACATGATTTGGTGCTTTGCATAATGTGCATGTTGGTCTATTTTGTAGAGAGAAGTTAGGGGTAACTAGGGGTTCCATGATCTGTCGCTTTCTGGCTATCAAAAACTTGAGGGATCTGCTCATCACATCTTCTTGGGTTGTGGAGCTTTCCAGGGAACTCGCATCCATGTCGTCTTCTTGGGAGAGGTGGACTATGACAAAGTGTAGACTAGTAAGGTCTAGTCGGAATCAGGGGATATTGTGACAATTCTCCAAAAGGTGAAGGTCGGTGCATAATGGACATGTGAATTGCGTTGCCCGCAATCCAACGTAGTAAACCATTTCTATTGGATACCCTCTGTGGATGAGTTCCATGGCTATGCACTCTTCGTGAAAGTGACCACGTTCATCGCATAGCATGTAACATATAAATAGCATGACTGGGGTTCTTTCTAGAGCTCTTTGTTCTTCCTGTAGGTATAGGATGGTATGAGGTTCATTTCTGAATGCCTAGGTGGAGGGATCCTCTTGATAGGAATGCTCGATGGCATGTAAGGCATACCTATATTGTGGGATTTCTGGGAAATGGTGGGTATAATTCCCATATTTGCTATAGAGAGCGCATGCGTGATTGGTATGCAGTGCTTTGCCTTTACCTTTGGTGGTAGGTTCCATTTTACAAGAACTCAGTATCGTAATGTCTATCTCATATCCAAGGAATGGTTTTAATTCATCCAGCTCCAGACATATATGGGTAGGGTGACCTATTACGTCACATATGATGCAGACTGGTGACTCCCATTGTATGGCGGGCGTCACCGTCTTCTTTCCTCTCTTCTCGGTTTTCTTAGTCATGATCACCAGTTTTGCAATGCGCATTTCCTTTGCAGGGGTGGTTTCGACTGTTTCTTGGATGAGTGGTTTCAAGTGTTGGGAGATGAAGCCAGCTGGGGGGTAGAGGAAAGGGGTTTGGGAGGCAACGTAGGCTAGAGAGGCTACCGTGGCTAATGACTCGGTGCCATTACTACTTGTGTCCATGTCCTAACTAGATTCAGCACTTGATGTGGACATCATACACAACAAAGCCCTTGTAACATCGGGCGATGACTCAGGGATAATGGGAGGATCTCCTAGGAATGACCCTAAAACAAACGACGGTTTCAATTGGCTGGGTCCATATTATTGGTACCATAAAAGCGCATTCGAGGATGTACCTACATAGGGTAGAATTACATTAGTTTTTGTTAGGAGTCACTTCTCACTGTGCATCAGTTGGTCTATAGTAATGATGTGGTCCTCGTGGGGAAACATCATAATGCAGAAGACGAAGGGGGCTATGGCATACATGGTGTACATGTAACTCTACCTAAGGAGTATATTGTAGTCCAAGTGAGAATGCAAGACTTTGATGTCTATGTGGACCGTCCTTCTAGCTAAACAAACTAGGACGTTTTGGTAGAGGCAAACGGGGGTCGAAGTACGACCATTGTATGCTCTAAGCGTGATGACTGATGGTTTTAGTTCGATAGAACCTAACTTCTGCCAAAATATTTTGGACATGATTCATAGTGATACACCCTCATCTATGACACATCAGTGAGTAGTGATATTCTGAACCAACACTAGTATCTGGAAGGAAACCATGGAAGGAAGCCTAGGGGTGGATTTGTCTAAGTCAAAAGCCATTAGGCGTGTATCAACAAGGTTGATTGCGCCTAACGTGGAAAGTAGGGCTTTCCATTGTTTTGGGCATGACTCTAATACTTCCAAAGTTGACATAGCATTGGGGGATTGTGCTAAATCATCCATGATGTTATAATTATGGGCTGATTTCGAGTAGTTTCCTACTCACCTATTATGTCCCTTCTCCATCTTTGGCAATGGTTCTATAAGCAACTTTGAAATGGTCAAAGGTGAAATCAGTGCACTGATACTTGCCCCTGATGTATTGGTGTCGGTGGGGTGTTGTAATTGTGATTCTGTGTTTGGAAAAACATCTCTTCACCAGTCATGTAGATTTCATGGTTGCTTTTCCTAGAGTGGTTTTGGTTTTGATGCTAAGTGTTGACCGTCACTTGGTGGGGGAAATATTCTTGCATCACAGTTGTTTGCTTGGAAGATCCTCTTTTTCCTCAGTTACTTTATAACTTCTTCAACTCAGGGATATCGGGATAGTGGTGAGTATATTGGTCGTACTCACCACATATCGAACAAGAATGGTTTGTTTGAAGATGTGGGCTTTTGCTCTATTGTTGGGAATTTATTGGCTTCTGGATCTAATTCCGATTGGAGTTTCCTCTAGCTTGGCATCAGGTGGGAATTGATAGTTGTTGCCCCCTGTCCAAGATTCCCTTTCGGCTTGTTTTTTCATTTTTTTCTTCACCACATTAAGAGGGTAGTTCTCCTACTTATATTGGTGTGGCTGGTTTTGGGATGGCTGCAAAAATTTCACTTGTGCATTGGTCTACATAGGTGGGTCATGTGATGGTGAATGAGCATAACGTGGTCCCTGGTTTGCACCTGGATGTTGCACAGGAGCTCTTCCGTCAGTGTTTCTTTCTGCATACTAGGTCCCCTAAGCTAGAGGATAAGGTCCTCCCTAGTGATACATGTGCTCCCTATTGGTAAAATTTTGATGAGGCATATGATGACTTTGAAAATCAGGTTGAGGTATGTTCTGGGTAGAACTATACATGTAACCAGGGTTTTGACTGTTGCTGCCTATGTAAGCTTAGGTCATTGACCCAATTATCCCATTTGCATAGTTTGACGCACGTGGAAAATCTTCATAAGTTTTCAATCGTGGGGCATTAGGCAGGATGTTGTAAATGTATCTTGATTGCGTATAAATCAGCTCAAGCTTCTGGGCCTTGCTGATTGCATCCTCTACGGATCTAGGTTTTTGTTGTGGCACATCCTTTGAGATATCTGTCATAAAAATTTTCAGGAACAAATCTAAGAGAACATGGTCATCAAGTTTAGCTTTACATAAACTACAAATATGCCTCCACTCATGGAGATGGTCCAAGATGTGGATAGTGGGGGTTTTTCTAAAATGCATCAGTAATTCCATTTTGGAATCATGGTGAATCTGTAACCGAAAATATGTTAGGAACGTAGTAGCGAGGGTGCTAAAGGTTCCATGTGAAGCATGGGGTTGCTCCACGTACCACTTCGTGGCTACTACTGTAAGAGTGCGTTGAAATAATATCAGTCGAATAGTGTCACCAATGATACTGTTCGATGAGCACCATTGTTGAAAGGTCATGACATGATCACCTGGGCCTTCTGCTTGCTTGCCTTCGAATTTTGGAATATCGAAAGGGAGTTTTTTGGGTGTGGGAGGCCATGTAGGATTATGTGTGATGGGGTCATCCTTTATCTTGGTTAAATTAGGTAGACTCAATGAAGCTAAGAAAGTTGACTAGGAAGTTGACACCATTGCAATGTGCAAAAACAAAAAGTTTTGGTTAGGAAGAGGGTTAGTCTGTGACGTACCCTGCTGTGTATTCAGATCGCTTCCCAAATGGGATGCACTCCTCTTCCCCCTAAGGGTCATGGGAGGAGTGGTGTGTTGTGTGGTGTTGGGATACCGACCATGGTTCCCAACTACGACTGCCCCAATAAAGGACAAACCAATAATGGTGGCAGTGTCTTTGACGCCTAACTGGAAAAATACCTGGAACCCCTCCCGGTAATGGGGGGAGGTCCAAAAGATGCCTAGATCAACGAGGTCCCGTTGGGTCCATCCTAGTCTTGACTAGGTCTAGTTTTTGGAATAATTTGAGAGGATAGAGTCTATGATCAAAGAAAATTATGGTCACATACATAACAAAGTGAAAATAAAATAAAATTTCCCTTTAAATTAATCTATGTGATCAAGCAATCAAAAAAGTGGTTTTTGTTTGTTTGTGTATGATACTCAAAATCCTAGAAGACCTGTTCGTCCTCACACACTCAAATGTAACTAGGCCTTGAGAATATTTCTTGCAAGTGCTGGAAAAATGTCTCGTAAGAGCTGGTGACACCCTCAGTAAGCCAAAGAGAATCCACCAAAGTAAGGGTAGAGGGTCTGGTTCTTGCCTACACCATCACCTATAGGGAAAAGGATGCCCTAGTTTTTGGCCACTAAGAACCACCATACCACATGAGCATTTGTAATATCCAAAAATATGGAAAATCTACAATGTTAGTAATATCTTATAGTATTCCCAAATTGGAGATCCAACAATACATAAACATAAACTGGAGTACTAGAGATAAATCAACTCATAAAATATAAGAAGAACTCATAGCCATATTATTAATGTTACAGCAGCCGAATGTGTACAAGATATTGAGGAAATGATCTCTCAAGCTCAGGAATACCAACCTCAGAGGAACATGTACAAGAAATATGAAATGCACTTCTATACAGAAAATTTCCAAGGCTATGACTGCTTATTTTGTAAGAGGAACCGCTACAGAATTAATGTCAATACATATATGTAGAAATATATGGCTCAAATAATGTGGGGAGTGAAGCGCTAAGCCCTAAAAAATAATGTCAAGTCAATCCTAGAAGGATTGGCTAAAATATACGCAATGGCCAAAATGCCGGAGTTGCAGTCTCAAAACTAAGTAGCAGCTACAACTCAAGAAATGGATGAAGATAACTAAATATGTTGCATATGATGAATGGACATCATCCAATGGATCTTTCAGGTGAAAGGATTATCCAATCACTGAAGATCTTACCCTCCACACTAGTAATGCAAACCCCCATTGCAAATACTCTTAGAAATAACAAAATCAAGGAGAGGGATTGCGCTGTAGGTGATGGGAAATGCTTGGCTTGATGCCAGAGATATGCAATCAGCTCTAGAATCTTCCTCACTGACCTTGCAGAGGAATAGAATATCCCTCCTCTGAAGGATAAGCTCTAGAAGTGGTGTTGTGGAACCCTCCACTATAACACCCTGCAACACAATGTTTCTTGCTATAGGAATAATGTTGTAGCTGAAGGAGGTGGCTTGGCCTTGAGCCTGAATGTGGAGAAATGAATTACAATCCCTCAAGAGGCCTCTCAAGAAGGGAGAAGGATTCCTAAATAGGAATTCCTTATTCTAAGCAGCACAACAATCTCATTTAAACAAATGGAGAAAGCAAATATTCATGCAGACCAAAATGAATACTCAATAACATGTCCTTCTATGGCTACCTTGTCCTCCCTTTATAAAAATGAAAGCCTTCATGCCTTGGCCCCCACACATTAGGGTTTACTCCACCAAATGATCTCTCCCTCATTCATATTGAGCTGTCTTTCAAAGTGATCCACTCCCTCCATGGCAGCATTGTTGACTTGGTCAAACTTTACCTTGTCCTCATGCATTTGACCCTTTTCACACCTGAGGGTGCAAAATATAGCTACTCTGATGATCCCTTTCACACTATGAGGGATTTTATTCCTACTCATGGGCCTCCATACCCATTTATTCACCTCCTAGATGATATAAGAAAAATCAATGTTCCAATTAGCTTCATGCTAATTTTGGGAACATTACAGTGTTCGAGTCTTGGGCTTCTTGTTAGTCAGCTAATAGTACCAAGTATCAGTTGGGTTAGGTAGCCCCAATTGATACCACACACACTATGCCTAAGCCTGAACCCCTCTGAATGGGTCTCTGTCATGCTTAGGTTTTCTTTTCCGTGGGCTAATAGGTGGATTTGAGGCACCCTAAATAGACAACTTCTATGTTTCAAGATGAAGTATGATCAAGGTAGCTTATGGGATGCCTACCCCCTTGATCGTAAATTAAGATATAAATTATTTTGTGGCCCTTGTGGGGACAATTTAGTGAGTTTGGTTAAGTTATTTTTAGGTGTCTTTTCTTCACTTAGTGGGTGAGTGTATGTTAGCACAATGTGGACAACCACATAGTTTGAACATGTGGATATCGATGATCCTTTACAAAATACCCTATTTAAACTATGTTGTATTGTTCTTGGCTCAAACAAAAAACATGTGCAGATAATGGGCCTCTTTCTATTTTTCCTAGTGAATCTATGTGACCAACTATAGGGAGATGGTGAATTGTGAATAGGGAGAATTCATATGCTTACCTAGGATCACCAGAGGGTGCAAATGTAGTTGATCCAGAGACTCCCTTCTCATACCTTAGAACTTGCATTCCTCAATGGAAAGTTCTTTGCATTCGATGACACGTACTAATCATTGGCCTTCGATCGAGTGATATTGTGGGTGTTTGAATCGAGCTCATTGTTCACATTGCTTGGATTGTACCAGTTGTAACTTGAGAGACATTGTCATTACTGGTGGTTTCTCTTGCGCCTGTTAAGAGATTTCATCATTGGCTGGTAATCAAGTGATTTTATTGCATGTGCGACTTCAATTCATTCATTCACATGCTTGAATTTGCGCTTGTTCGGGTCAATATGGAGTGCAAGACCCTGGGTTTTTTTTGATAAAATATAGGTTGTAAGACGATTTGGTTTATCATGAATATATGCATGACTCTTTCGATTGGATAGCTATGACCATACCTGAGTCTATTTGATGATAATTCTTATTGGATAGTTTCATCCACACCTCATATCTTATTATTATATGTACTCTAGCATGGATGGTTGTGCCCATATCACATATTCATGTATCAGAGATATCAGTTGTACTTTTTCTTACAAGTCTTCTGACGACAACATTTTTGTTTGGGCATGTTCTCATAAATAATTTCAGCCCTCCCTCTCTCTCGGAATTCATGCTTTAGGGGGCATTTGTTACACAATATTTTTTCACCATCCCTGCAATCCTCATCTCGACATTGGAGGACCATTTCAGTGACCTCTGTGTACTGTCATACATTTCCATAAATGTCATTGTATCCCTTGGCATGTCAATATCATAATCTTTGTTGATCATTCCTCAGTCAGACCTTCAAAAGCATATGATTTTGGGTCGTTGCTGGTAGGAAGTTATGGCCTCACACCCATGAAGAAATTAACACTGGGCCCTATGCCCTTTGGTGCTCTGTCTCAGAAGGGCACCCGCACTAAGCTACTTTTGGAATGTTTTTTAAAATAGAAATGAATTTTCCATGCTTAACATCTTCGTGAGCGGAGTCATCATGGTTTGTTCGACTGAACCAAGTTGCTTTCCTCCCTTTGGATTGGTAGTTCCTAGAATTATGCAACTCCCCAAAGGGGTAGACCTCTCCTCCATCGTATGTGGAATCCAAAACATCCTGCTCCTATCCTATAAATTATTCCTCCTCACATTGCTTCAACTAGCTGAACAGTTAGTGGTATAACTGGTGTGTTGAAGAAAGCATAGAAGAATCCATTATTGAGAGAGATTTTAAGCCCATTGCATCATCGAGTTGAATGTCGAACGAATGCTTGAGATGCACCTGACTGAACCCATCGAAGGAGACCTACAATGTTAAGGCATAAGGTTGTAAAATTATTTTTCTCTACCAATTATACATGACTGGTTTCTGGTTCCAACTTTGTTTCCATTTATATGAAAAGTGTTTATCTCTCCTTGACTAGTGGAATAGTTGTAGATGAATGTATTTGATTTTATGTTGTCATCGTTTGTTTCATCTTTGTACAAATGCATGAACATCGTCACCAACACGGAGCGCTAGGCATGAAGAAAAATATCGAAGGAAAGATTGTTGCCACGTGCCACAAAAAAAGCGTTGGACTAAGCTCGGATATATGTTTCAGTTCATATTTCATTTATAACCTAGGAATTCAAGAGTCTAGCATGTTCCCTTGTTGCTAGACCCACCCTAGGGCTAGAGGGATCGCCTCTGTACAGAGAGGGTATTTTCCTGCACAATAGGACGCACTTCATTCCTGACCACTCTAGCAGAAAATGAGACGTGGTAGTCCACCCATGCTTGTGATGATGCAGCAACCCATGTTGGTTTTCACCTCAAGTCGAGTGGCGAACTAGCTTCAACCATTCCACATCTAAACAAGACACACTGGCAGCCTCCATCCACTTCCTTCCTGACAATTTCAATCACTCTTTAACTCATTTTTAAAATTCCTTTTCATATTTCCCTCACGATAATTTTTCACTATCTGTCTCTCACTCGTATTTGGCCTTGGATAGAATTTACCACCCAATTAGGGTTGCATTCCCACCTGGCTCACCAACAATGCCACGTGATGTGGAAGGGTTCCAGCCCAAGGAGGCTATCACCCTCTCAGGAAGCCCCTTACAAGGGACTTAGCCTATGTCTACAGCTGAGGAATCTTCTACAGACTACAATTTAGTTGACTCTGCCACTTGATTTTCATGATGGGCTCTTCCTAGTTCGCTTGCCACTACTAGGAGAATCCTTGTAAGTTTCTTTTCCTCTGCTTAATTATATGATTAAGCTCAGTGGGTTTTCTTTTTTGAGCTAAGTTTCAAATTTAGAGCTAAATTTTCCCTTCCCAATGGGAGGAAAAGAGAGAGAAAAGAAAGTTCCAAGGGTTACACACAAAGCCCGAATCGGCTAACGTCGACTGCCCAATCAAGGAGACAAGATCATCGCTTGCTGATAGATACCATGAAACATTTCTTGTCACATTTTATCCAACCACACCACATTTGGCACAAGAAAACAACTTCGATGTTCCCTAACATATTGTGGGGAGCATGTTTGAATGGGATGCAACACCCAGACAGACGTGCCCTCGATCGAAGCCTCGGGTGAAAATTGCATTCAAAAACTTGATGATTCATGAGATTTTGAAATTCACACTAATTATTTCATTTCAATACATTCTTTATCATAACAAGAGCTAAGATATATGTTGTTGAGATTTTGTTCCATGTGTTACCAACAAATAAAACCCCCACAACGAATGGCTAAAAGTCAAACCAACGTAGAACTCATTGATTACAACAAGCAACAAGCCCCCTTCTCTCTTAAGACAGCTTCAGTCCATAACCCACTCACTAGAGCGAGGCTCAAACAAGCTCCCTAGACTCCATGCCTTTGAAAAAAGGGGGGAACTATAAGGAATGGTGATCGAGAAGGACTAGGGTGGCCAACCTAGGAGCTTACACTGCTTTTCATGCTTCTCGAAGACCCAACCAAAACAGTTTCTCCATTTCTCTGTAACACTACTGGGGGCCGACAAGAGAAAGGGAAGGGGGATAACAAGCATATATACATATAAAATAAAATTAAGAGAAGGTGGCTCCCACCCTGTAAGGACCACAAGTTGTGATGCAACCACCGAGAGCAGTAGATTTGCTTTGTCATGATGGACGCCCAACTGAGGTGACGATACAAGGATATGGATGAGTGTGCAATGAAACGTGTGGCATGCGCACTTAGAAAAAACACACGTCATTTGGCAGCATGCGAAAATCATGTGGGAATCATGTGCCAATCATCGGGGTGCATCGTGTTGGAAAACATGGGATACTATGCGTAGTAGTTGTGACAGGCGCAAGTGATATGACTCGACCTAGGTGCCCGCATGAACTGAATGAGAAAGAACGACATTTTAATATCACACTGTAGCCGAGTTTATAACATCTTCTATGAGTGATCCTACGGGTGAACATAGGTAGGCCAATGGGTGGATTCAGGTTTCATTGGCTGAATGGTGGGTCGACTCGGGTGGAGCGGGCCCCTGCATACACAACACACAAACGGAGTAGACTGTATATTTATAGAGGAGAGTTGGAATTTGGGATATCATCAAATCATCCATTTAAGAAACAAGTGGACAACGAGATAGTTAGGAGGAGCTCGAATAAGGGAGTGGATTGCATATTTGAAAGTGCAGCAAGCGGAGTCTTGGGCTGTAGTTGCCTTCCATGAAGACTGAAGTTCGGGGTTTCTGTGATACAGTCACAAACGGCTGAATTCATGTTGCAGAACATGAAAATATGACAGAAGGAAGAAGAGTGTTGCATCAAGGTTGATGGAACAAAACTGAAGTGCGGTGCGGTGGCAAGAAAGGCGGGTCAACCGACCCAATATTTTAACACAATAGCATGGTGGTTTGGGCATAGTGAGGTTTTATAATAACACGGGTCATGACAGTTTTAGCATGATGAAGTGGAACGTGACGGCAACAAAAACGACGTGCAGGAGTTGCAAGTGGACTCGGGTTCGAGTGATTCAATACATTCAGGTCAACTCAAGTATACATGGCAGAAACGTGCATGACAGGAATGAGTGAACGTAGTGTGCAAAAAAGACATGACTCGACCCAGAGTACATGTAGAAGTGCACTGCGGAAAGGGAAAGTTGTAAATTCATGATTTGATGTATGTTATTAAAAGGATGCAAAATTCCATTGCATGACAATTTGTTGATAAAACATAATAATGGACACTCAATCTAGGAGTTTCTCTTCACTTGAATGTATGGGCATTCATGTGGATTTTTCTTGATTTTCATTTTATTTCTGCTGCTATTTTATAACACACTAGAATATTAATTTAATTAATTTGTTGAAGAGGTGTAGTCTACTTACTTAGTATTCGAAAAAAGAAAGGTAAGGTAGTTCCACACTTGCCTATAGCATGGTTGAAATACTACCAAAGGTATAGGCATACGATAGGTGGTATCAGAGCATCTAATTCCATACTTTATTGAAGGAGGTTTTCAGGGCTTTGATCATTGGAAGGCGAGGACTGAAGTAAGCAGGGAAAATAAGCAGTTACAGGTTGAGGTTGAATCTTGGGTATCTCTGATGGATTTTGAAAGTTTGATTGGAACATTTCAGTGTTGAAGTTGAAATATTTTGGTACATGGTCACAACTCTTTCTCAAGCAAGACAAATGGAAAGAATTGTGGCTGAACCTCAAGTGGTTTAGGAACCACAAGTAATTCCTAAAGAATTCATCTTGGAGAAGACGGTTTAACATGTGGAAAAACTTGATAAGAAGATTGAAGAAATGACTATGGATTGTCGAGAGTATTTTGAAGAACACTACAAAAATATTAGAGCATTGAAGGATGAAAATGAAAAATCGAGGACTGAGTATGATGCTATGATGGTATGCTTTGAGTACATGGAGTGGTGTCTTGGTGAGACATTGAAGAAATTAGAAACCATTGAAATTGCAAGGGATCGGCTTGTAGATGAGCTTTCTCAATCTCATGAGAAGATCAATGATATTTCTTGGGAAATGGTCATATTAAAAATAGACATGGGACAAGGAAATTCTGGAGGGACTGTCCATGTGAAAATTAAAGAACCTGAATTATATGATGGAAAAATGAATGTGAAGACACTTGGAAAATTATTATGGGATATGGAACAATACTATGACTGGTTAGATATTCCTAATGAAGAGGCTAAGGTGAATATTGTTGCTCAATTCCTTATAGGGGATGTGAAATTGTGGTGGAGAAGAAAAATTGACGAGATTGCACATGGTGAAGGATATGACATCACAACATGGAAATATATGAAGGAAGATTTGCAGATTCAATTTAGTCCACAAGATGAGACATGGGATGTGAGATCTATCATTAATTATATTAAGTAGATATGGAGTCTCCAAAAATATCAAAGTGAGTATCAAATTACTATTTTAGGCATACGTGACATGGCGGAGAAAGAAAAGGTATTTAACTTTGCTATCGCGTTGAAACCTTGGGATATTGATGAGGTGAGGAGAGAAAATATGAAAACTTTGGAAGAAGATTTTTCTGTAGTAGATAGACTGATAAAACACTATGATGAGGGGAATGAAACTAAGAAGAAGAATTATTTCTTTGAGAAACCAAAGGAGTAGGCACCAAAGAAGGAAACCTCGATATCATACACTAAGTTGAAAATGAAAAATCACTTAAAGTGTTATATTTGTGTTGAGGACCACATGGTAAAGAACTTCCCATCTATGATAAAGTTTTTCGCAACAGTACAAGCAGAGAAGAAGAAGGAACCCAGAGTCAGGACAATGCAGGTTTTGGGAGCTGCATCAGCTGTTGAATTTGTGCCTAGATGTGATCCTGAGTAGAAAAAGCTCGAATTTCTAAACATAAAGATTGCTAAGGGCACACTTATCACTATGGTGGATAGTGGTGCTACATGTTAGTGTCATTCTGTTCAACCTATCACCAGTGATCAAATACTCTCTTACAAGGTTTTTTTATGGTGTCAAGTCAAATTTTTGTCATTTCAATAGGTCTTCAAATAAAAATTTTGTCTCTTGCTAGTGTGTCTAGGGCTATTTCCACTCCTTTAAAAATTTCACAAGTCAGTCATTCTCATCACTCAATTGAGTGTGCCATCATTGAAACGTCCTTAACATCACTTTAGTCACATATTCATGGTCTTCATTCATCTCAGTGTCACCATTAGTTCATTAGGGTTAAGGTCACAAAATTAATCATTTCATACATAAAACTAACAAATGAGGAGTGGTAGTAGGAAAATTTGTCCAATAAGTTTTTATTTAAAATGTAATTTATGTTTCTAATATGTAATAATGTTCCTAAAGTTCTAAAGTTAGAATAATAGGTCCTAAGGCTACAAGGCTCAAAAAATAAAATGAATTGATGAGGTGGACCATCCTACCTCATTAATGCCAAAAGACTCCAAAATCAATCTATAAAAGGACATGGAGACTCATTTAAAATCATTTTTACTTTTTTCCATCCTATCATCGAGCTCCCCTCTCTCATTGGCAAAAAAAATTGTTTTCGTAGCTCTCACTAGCAAAAACTAGAGCTTGCTGTGCATAGAGAGCCTCTGTTATGCACTTGGAGAGCTCACTGCACACAGGACTTTGAAGAATTGGTACTTAGAACCAAAATTGGTTTTTCAAATCTTCTCTCCATTTCTTACAACCTCCAACCTCCACCACAACTAATTCAAATCATTTCATACCCTCCTTTCCCTTGTGTGCCAAGAAATTAATCAAGAAACTTATTCTCCTAGGGTTTTCTTAAATCTCATGGTTTTAGTCTTCAAATGATAAATTTTTTATCCAAACCATATTTTTATTTACCCTACACCTCTATTTTCAGTTTATAGACCACCTCCATCCACTACACAACCTCATCCCTTCATTTCTATCATTTTCCCTATAAACCCTAGTCTACCCTATGTTCTTCTATGGTAGGAATGTGTTTTTATCTTTTCCACCCCCTCCCATATTTCCTAAATATTAATTTTCCATAATAACTAACATCACTCCACTACATTCTCTAAAACCCTTACATTGCCTCACAATCAAACCCTAGCTCCTACACCATCATCAATACCCTACACTGCATTTTTGGCAACCCCCTAGACCTAGACCTCTAATTAGATTTCTAGGTCTATTCCTAGCCTCCCTACCTCCCTTATCACTTACCAAACCTTCCTAACACCCTTCTCCACCTCCCTAAATTTTTCCATAACTTTCTCTCTCTCTTAACCCCTCCATTCCACTTCTTTTCCAAAATCCCCTATTTTGCACCACTAGGGTTTTCCCCTTGCAAAGCACCTATGGAGGAAAAGAAGAAACCCTATCACAATGGTGGTCAGATGTCAATATATGAACCACTCAACACACATGAGATGATTTCCTCTCCACTTTCCAATTAGTTCCAAATTCCAATAAATCATAGCTTTATGTTTCCAAATTATGGGGTGCCTATGCTTTACAGTGCACACATGAGCATTTTCACTTCAAAATGTGTTTCTCACGAAATAGATATTAGTTTTCCAAACGTGAAATGTTTTTTTTTCATCATATACCAAGGAAAAAAAAAATCCTTCAGTTTATATAAAGGTATTTAAATGATTTGGGAGAAATGCCAAAAATACAATTGCCACAAGAGGTTTTATGCATTTCTAGACAACTTGAATTCAATATAGTTTTTCAGCGGCTTGGATAAGGTGTTTTCAGATCTTGAGGACGCCATTGTATATAAAAAATCATAAATTTTCCAATAGTACCTTCAAATCTTGATCTTTACCCTGGAAAGGTATCCAAAAGTCACTTTTCCCAAGCACGTTGTGCATAGTAACACTACATTGTGCACGACACTGCGTATACGGACACCTTGGGAAAATGGCCATATCTCAGCAAAAAATAGGTCACTATGGATATAATATCCTATATTTACAGAATGGGTCTCATATTTGGATTTGGGATTCACCAAGGAACTAAAAAATGGCCTCCAACAGTTCGTTGCACTTCTACAAATTTCAAGAATTTTTCACTATGTAATTTTTGACAATTTCCAGTTTGACTTTTGTAAAAGTCAAAAGGTCAAAGTAGATGAATGTAAATGGTAAAATGTAAATTTAAATTAATAATATAGTGTTTAATAGGTGTCGTGTCCTCCATTTAATGCTTTTAGGATATGTCTCATGATGGTTAGGAAAAGGGGGTATCGGTTGAGTAACCTCCCTAGTGTGTAGCAGACTTTGGATAAATGCATGTATTTGACTTTTACTGTTGGAAATTTTACCTCCAAGGGAGGATTTCCACCTCAGTGGTTTTATGAGGTAGTTTTTAATAAATTTAAAAGGTTGGATGTTGTGTAATTTAACTTGGAACACTATTGTACTTTATGAATTTGGCAGGAACTAATAGACAAAATTTGCATCTATTGTGGAGTGATTCATGTGGTATGTACTTTAGCAGTGTTTTATTCTATATTCATATGTTTAAATGTATTTTACCTTCCATTTCAATTTCCATGTCTTATGTGTTTTATTTCTAAGATGAAAAGTAGAATTCATTGACTTTGATGCTTTGTTTTGGAGAAGCTTTCACATTTATGTTCATTTTATTCTGATATAAATGAATTCATGTTATTCATGCTCATTTTGAAACCCTACCAATATAAAGTATTCACCAAGACACTTCTAAAGTTATAAAGTGTGTTCCTATCTTGCCCCATTATATCTTTGCAAATCTTATTTTTGAGAGCCCTGACCTAGTTTTTACTAGACCTAATTCACCATCCAACACAAACCTTCTAAATCAAAATCAAACCCTAATATACATACCTAGCCTAATATCTTTCATGATCCAGTCAATTTTCTTTGATCTCATTGAGAGAGCCCTCTTAGCATATTAGGGCTAGCTACTAGGTCAAAGTGGTATGTGGTTATCTTTGCTAGTCTCCTTCTCAGCCTTCAGAGAACTGCTGGAGTTATAACATCTTGGTGTCATTTTTGGGGAACAAAGTTACAGATCTTCCCCGAGAAAGAAAAATAAGGATTAGATCTGATTGCTGATGGTGAATAATGATTAGGAACAAGAAGGTTGTGCATATTTCACCCGGAGACTCTAGTGGCAAAGAATCCAAAGGTTCATAATTTTCATGGCGATTCCACTTTTCAAGAACTGGTAGTTTGAAGAACTTCTTGGTGACTTCATTGTTTTCAAAATGGATTCAACTACTTGAAGATATGCTCCTATGAATCGATCTCATATTCATGGTTTTCCAAACTATATTCCTTGTATATATTGGAAAACAAGGCTACCAAAATTTAAAGGTCAGAATGGAGAAGATGGTATTTTGCATTTGGTCAAATTTTATTTTCATATTAATCGACTAAAGATTGAGTTTCCTAAAGATTCTCTGATGAAGATGTTCATGGATACCTTGGAGGTAAAAGTGAGATGATGGTATGAGAGTGTACCATTTGCTAGTTTATATTCTCTGAAGGAATTTTATTCAATTTTATTTGAACATTATCAAAGCTCTAATTCTTCCTTTTCGATGGTTGATAGTTGTTGTGATATTTCTGAAAATTTCATTGATTTTCTTGAAAATTTGTATGGGGATGAAGAGTGTCTAGACGATCAGATCACAGAAACCCTTGAGGATTTTTCCTCCCAACAAGAAACAATAGCTTCTTCCTTGGATGAAACTAATCAGACCAAAAAATAGAAATTCCTATTCCCTATCTTGAAAATGAAAATCATCAAGCCAATAATTACTGCTATAACACTCAGTTTACTCCACTACCTGAAGATGAGATAGATCAGCTCCTGAGTATTTATGTTACATCCCAAGCTAATGCAATTTTGCAGTGTTCACATAGTCTATAATGTGTTACGAAAACTTCTTCCATTAATGAAAATCAAAAATTGAGTTTAAATGATGATAGTCATCAGACTAATGAAACGATAGAGGAATTTGTTGTGTGTAATCCAATTTGTGATGATGATTTCCTGCAAATATATCAGCTAATAGGGACTATTTTATTTCATGAAGAGGATAAGGCTATCATGTTTAAAAATCTTTAATAATTTTTTCTATTCAAAGATTATTTAGACTGTTAATTTTAGGAGTACAATTCTGAGAGAGACAGTATGCCAGAGATAAAATCAAAGTTTCCCATGCTTCAGAAATTTGAAACCAACAAACAGGTAGCAAAAATTCATATTTCCCTATGCCTTCCATGGAAAATTTTAGGGGCTAATATTTGCAGGTGGGCTAATTTTCCATGGTTTTTCCAAAAAAAAGATTCGCCAATTTCCATTTTTTATAAAAATGATAAGCCCAAATTTTACAATATATAATTATTTTACGTTAAAAATAGCCAACATTATATAGAAAATATGTATAATATCATTATAAAATTGAATAATTTTATAAATACATAAATAAACATTTTATAGTTTGCATATTAGGGACTGGTGAGATTCGCCAATTTTTTAAACTTCAAGATAATTTTCCATCCTTAAAATTATCCTTGCCTTCCTATGGATCAATAGCCAAGTGTTCTTTCAGATCAGAATGAAGGGTGTGCTTTTGTTTTTGCTCGATCTCGAGGCAAGGTAACATTTCAAATTATTGAAGATACTTACATTGATTTGCTACAGTCGATAGGGATGATAACTTTTCTTGAATTTATGGATCATGAGGACATTTTTAGTAGACACTTGGAGTTTCCTATATTTTTTTTTGTCTACCTGCTTGATGAAAGTGAGAGAATAATTCAAGTAAGTAGCCATATTTTGGATCGGTTACACTGGAAGGATCAATTCACATGATTGTACATATGTCTTCAGCAGGTAGGTGGTTGTTATTAGGATTTGAAGCCCTTAAGTCTCGGTGATATGTTGCCATCAATAAGTTTTGCAAGTTTTTATTTCATTCATAGTCATTTGGTTTATCATATAAATTTTTTAGTATTAAGTTTGGTTTTTGAACTTTTGACTCCATGCCCAATGGATAAGGATACTTGTTCTATGGTGTTCTTGACACCTCCAAGGAGTTGTCATCCCCAGCTAGAGCCAATGCTAGTGTCAATTTTTTCATCCTGTCACTAGTGATCAAATATGATCTTACAAGGTTTTTTTAGGGTGTTAAGTAAATTTTTTGTCATTCTCGTACGTCTTCAAATAAAAATTTTCTCACTCACTAGTGTGTTTAGGGCTATTTCCACTCCAAAAATTTCACATGTCGGTCATTATCATCAATTAGTTGAGTGTTCCATCATTGAAACATCATCAAAATCACTTCATTCACATAATCATGGTATTCATTCAACTAAGTGTCACAATTTGGTTATTAGGGTTAACGTCACACAATCAGTCATTTCATGCATAAAACCAGCAAATGAGGAGTGGTAATAGGAAAATTTGTTCAATAAGTTTTGATTTCATATGCAGTTTATGTTTCTAATATGTAATAATGTTCCTAAATTTATAATGTTACAAGAAGATTTCCTAAGGCTACAAGGCTCAAAAAATAAAGTGAATTGATGAGGTGGGTCATCCTAGCTCATTAATGACAAAAAGACTCCAAAAGAAAGCTATAAAAAGACATGGAGAAACTCATTCACATTCGTTTTAAATTTTTTACCATCTTATCACCCAAATCCCCTCTCTCATTAGCAACAAAATTGGTTTTTATAGCTCTCAATCGCAAAACCTAGAGATCGCTACACAGATAGAGCCTTTGCTACGCATCTGGAGAGCTCATTGCGCATAGGTAGCCTTCTTTGTGAACAGGGCAGAGCTTTGTAGAATTGGTATTTAGTCACCAAAATTTGTTTTTCAAAGCTTATCTTTTGTTCTTACAACCCCCAGCCTCTACCACAAGTAAGTTAAATCATTTCATACCCTCCTTTTCCTTTTGTGCTAAGAAATTAATCAAGAAACTTATTCTCCTAGGGTTTACTACATCTCATGGTTTTAGTCTTAAAATGATCAATTGTTGCTCCAAACCCTATTTTTATTTCCCATTAGGGGAATTTTGAGGTCTAAAATGGGCCTCCTAAGGAAATTATAAAATAATAGTGGAAAAAATCAAATAAGATTTGATGACATCATCAAATTTTAGAGGGAAAAATGAAAACCATTTTTCTAATTAATATTTTCACCATTTCAAAAGCATTAAATTTAGCGGAGTATCATTAGATGAAAACGACCCTTCATCCAAAGAGCACCTATGTTGCATACTGGCGGGTCTCACTGTTGGTAGTACCAAAAGAGGAACATACGAATATCGGATTAACCAAGTTTTTTTTATGTATTTTCATTTTTTGCAGTGAGTCCACTGTGTATAAAATATGTGTACTCCTTGGATGAGGAATTTCATCAACTGAATTATACCCTACCCTAAATTTTATAAAACTTAGAGATAATAAAATACGAGCTGAAAATAGTTTTTTTATTTATTATTTTTTAATATTTTTATTTTTTAACTTAAAAAATGCAGAATCATCCTATGAAGGATATCATCAACTTGAATCCTATTGGTTTCATATAAATGACTAATATTTTTCTTAGGAGGCCCATTTTAGACCTCAAATTTCCCCTAATGCCAACACCTCTATTTTCAGTGATGTAGCAACTCCATCCACTACATAGCCTCATCTATTCATTTCTATCATTTTCCCTATAAACCCTAGTCTACCCTATGTTCTTCTAGGGTAGGACTGTGTTTTGATATTTTCCACCCCATACTCTCACTCATTTACCAAATATTCATTTTACCCTACTCACTAACATCGCACCACTACATTTCCTAAACCCATTACATTCCCTCACACTCAAACCTTAGCTCCTACACCATCATTACTACCGTACAATGCGTTTTTGGCAGCCCCCTAGAACTAAACCTGTAATTAAATTCTCTAGGTATATTAATACCTTCCCTTCCTCCCTTATCACTTCTCAAGCCTTCTTAACACCCTTCACCACCTCCATAAATTTTTAGAATCCATTTCTCCCTCTCATAACCCCTCCATCCCACTCCTTTTCCACAATCGCTTGTTTTGCACCACTAGGGTTTTCCCCTTGCAAAGAACCTATGGAGGAAAAGAAGAAGCCCTAGCACAAGGGAGGTTGAATGTCAAGATATGAACCACTAAAGACATATGATATTATTTCCTCTCACCTTTCCAAGTAGTTCCAAATTCCAATAAATCATAGTTTTACCTTTCCATGTTATGGGTTGCTTACGGTTTATAGTGCACACATGAAACATTTTGCTTCAAAATGTGTTTCTGAACAAATTGAGATGAATTTTCCAAAATTGAAAGAGAATTTTTTCCGTAATATACCAAGGAGAAAAAAAATCCTTCAGTTTATACACAGGAATTATGATTTGGTAGAAATTCCAAAAATACAATTTCCATAGGAGGCTTTCTACATTTCCGGAAAACTTGACTTCAAAATAGTTTTTCGTGGGTTTGGAGAAGGTGTTTATGGCTCTTGATGACTCCATTGTGTAGAAAAAATCCTACACTTTCCAATGCTACCTTCAGATTTTGATTTTTACCTTGGGAAGGCCTCCAAAATTCACTTTTTCAAATCACGTTGCACAAAAGAACACTATGCTTCACACGACATTGTGCATAGAGACACCTTTGGAAAATGGCCATATCACAGCCAAAAATGGGTCATATTGGATGAAAAAATATTTAAAATACATATAAAATATCCTATATTTCCATAACAAGTCTTATATTTGTATTTAGACTTTAGAAAGGCACTCAAAAATGACCTCCAACATCTCAATGCACTTCTGCAAATTTCTACAAATTTCAAGAAATTTTCTGTGTGTAATTTTCGAAAATTTCCAGTTTCACTTTTGTAAAAGTAAAAAGATAAAAGTATATGAATGTAAATGGTCAAATGTAATTTAAATTTATAATTATGGTTTATTATGTGTCTTATCCTACATTTAATTATTTGAGGATATGTCTCATGATGGTTAGGAAAAGAAGGAATTGGTTGAGTAACCTCCCTAGTGTGTAGTAGACATTGGATAGATGCATGTATTTGACTTTTATTGTTGGAAATTTGACCTCCAAGGGAGGATTTAAATCTCAGTGGCTATATGAGGTAGTTTGTAATCAATTTCAAAGGTTGGATGTTGTGTAATTTAGCTTGGAACAGTAATGTACTTTGTGAATTTGGCAGGAACTAATAGACATAATTTTCAACTATCGTGGTGGGATTGATGTGGTATGTGCTTTAGCAGTGTTTATTCTTCTGTAATCATATGTTTGAAAGTATTTTAGCTTCCATTTAAATTTCCATGTATTATGTGTTTGATTTCTAATATGAAAAGAATAATTCATTGACTTTAATTCTCTATTTTGGAGAAGCTCTCACATTTATGTTAATTTTCTTCTGATATAAATGAATTCATGTTATTCATGCTCATTTTGAAACCCTATAAATCTACTATATCCACCAAGGTAGCTCTAAAGTGTTAAAGGGTGTGCATATCTTTGCCCATTACATCTCTGAAAATATGACTTTTAGAGCCCTAACCTAGTTTTTCCTAGACCTAATTCACCATCCAACACAAACCTTCAAATTCAAAATCAAACCATAATATACATACCTAACCTAATATATCTCATGATCCAGTCAATTTTCTATGATCTCATTGATAGAGCCCTCTAAGCCTACTATGGCTAGCTACTAGGTCAAATTGGTCTATGGTTACCTTTTCTTGTCTCCTTCTTTGCCTTTGGAGAACTGGTGGAGTGCTAAACTACACACAAATTCATTGGAGAGAAAACTTATAGGAAAGTTGGATTGAAGTTCAAACCAATCCAAGCTCAATTTAAAGCAGGGAATTCACCTCCTAATTATGTAATTCGTGTTTCTGAAAAAACATCGATTTGAATTGGAGATTGGCACAGAGATGTTGATTTCATGATTGTAAGAATTGATGATTATGAGGTTGTGCTGGGAATGAAATTTTTGAAGAAATATGAAGCTGTCTTGGTACCACACATGAGAATGTTGTACATTTATGATGATCGATATGATCATCCTATTGGTATACCAACCATAGGAGCTAACACAAGAAATTGTAAACTGACAGCTATAAGTGTGGCAGAAATTAAATGAGAGGATGAACTATGGAGAAGATTGATCACTGTAGAGGAAAAACTTCAGGAGTAGGCACAAGAGATCATGGAATTTTCCAATAGTCTCCTGGATGTTTCAAGAATACTTTAGTCAATGGAAGAAAAGGAGGATACTAGACCACGTATTTGGGAAGAAAGCTGGGAAGCATACATGTTGAGATTGGAAGATGAAGATACAGATAGGTAGATTGAGTTGATAAATGAGGAAGCAAGAGAGCTGTCGACCTCCACTTCCCCATATTTCTAGAATAACATGGGGATGAGGCTCATTGTCATCTACTCAGGGTAGTGATTTCTCTAACCTTATGAGCAAGCCATGGAGTGAAATGGAAAATTGATAGGAGGATGCTTTGGCAGTCATGATGATGTATGGATCATATGTTCTTCTGGAGGAGATGTTCAGTTGGATTAGCTACCCAAATTGTCACCGTGACAGGGGGATCCAACACATGACTTCTTGCAGAGTTATAGGTAGGTCAAGGGGTGTGAAGTAGGTCAAGGGTGATCACATCTGGATGTTGATATGATATTTTGATAGCAGAGATAGTGGCATGGAAATGGGCATACTGGAGTCAACAACACTTTGTGATGGAAGTTGTGACAATATTTTCCGACATGGATTGCGATGATAGATCATGCGACGATCAAAGATGTTGTCAAGGGATGAAAATGCTTTAGAATGGAGAAGGATGTAAGGACCATGAGTCGTGTTGTGACCACTGAGAGTGGCAGGCATGCTTTGGTGCGACATATGCCCAACTTAGGTGACGATACGATGATATGGATGAGTGTTGAATGAAACGTGTGACATAAAATATTAGATGAAACCCAAATCATTGAGTAGCATGTGATGATAGCGTGGGCAGTGTGCAATGATCATTTGGCATGGTGCTTCATGTTGGTGAACATAGGCGTACTACACGTAGTAGTTGTAATGGGCGCAGGTGACATGATTTGGCTTGGGTGCCCGAACAAACTGAATGTGACAGACCAAAATTTTAACATCATACGATACGTGAGTTTATAGCGTCTATTATGAGTGAGCCAACGGGTGAATGTAGGCAGACTGATAGGTGGAGTCAGGTTTCATTGTTTGAATGGTGGGTCAGATTGGGTGGAGCTGCCCCCACATACTCAATACGTAAATGGACTAGACCATATATATATGGCTAAGAGTTGGAGTTTGGGATGTCGTTGAATCATCCCTCCAAGCATCAAGTAGACAAAAATATAGCGAGAAGGAACTCTGATATTCAAGTGAATTGCATATTTGGACGTGTAGTAAGAGGAGTCTGGGGTTGTAGTTGTCTTCCATGAAGAGAAAAGTTCAGGGCTTCTATGATACGGTTACATAAGGGTGAATTTATGTTACAGAAAAAGAAAATATGGTGGATGGAAGAACAATGTTACGACAAAGTGGATGGCATAGAATTGAAGTACGGTGTGGTGGTAACAAAGGCAGGTCAACCGAATCGACTATTTAACACAACAATATGGTGGTCTGGGATGAGTCACATTTTTCGATAATGTGGGTCATGACAATTGTAGCATGGTAAAGTAGAACACGATGGCAACAACAACACTGTGCAATAATTGCAGGTGGACTCATGTTCGAGTGGTTCAATACGTTCCGGTGACCCCAGGTATACATGGAAACAATGTGCACGAAAGGAACGGGTGAACGTAGTGTGCAGAAAAGACACGAATTGACCCAAAGTACATGAATTAGTGAAATATGCCATGGGAGACATTTAGATTCATGATTTGATTTATTTTATTAAAAGGATTTAGAATTATACTACATGACAATTCGTTGATCAAACATAATAACATGCACTCAATTTGGGAGTTTCCCCTCCCTTGAATGTATGGGCGTTCATGTGGATGTTTATTGATGTTTATATTATTTCTTCTGCTATTTGATAACACACTAGAATATTAATTTAATTAAAGTGTTGAAGAGGCATAGTCTACTTACTTCGTATTCGAAAAAATAAAGGTAAGGTAGTTCCGCACTCACCTATATAGTGGTTGAAATACTACCATAGGTATAGGGGAGTGACAAACCCACTCATAAGGGAAATATCATGTAGATAAAAAGGAACCTTTCTAATCCCCATGCCTTCTTAAAAAGGTGGAAATTGTAAAGAAAAATGACCAAGAAGGACAAGGGTACCCACCCTAAAACTCGCACTTCTTTAGGCCCTTCAAAAACATAAAACCACTACAACTCCCCCTTTTCTTCGTAAATATATTCATGAGAAGGGTGAAATTAAGAAAAACACATTAAATAAAGAGAAAAAAAAAATTTACCCCCTTAGAGGAGGAGGCTCAAAGAGATAACAAACTTCTTAAGCCCTGCACCCTCACAAAAAGGGGGGAATTGATAGGAACGATGATCGGGAAGGACTAGGGTGGCCACCCCCAGAGCTGAAACTACCTTTCATCTTTCTCAAATTTCAATCTTGAACCATTCACCCTTTTCTCTAAAAATCTAATGGTCGGAAGGAAGAATGGGAAAAAAAAATGTGAAAAAAGAAAAAGAAAAATAGAATGAAAACGTGGTTACGAGCGGAGAAGATGAGGCTAAAACACAAAAAATATTTTGGAGCCCCATGCCCTTGCAAAAATGGGGGAAATACACATATCGACGACCGAGATGGACTAGGGTGGCCACCCCAAGAGCTTGCACTACCTTTTCATCCTTCCAAAACACCAATCCACAATAATTACCCCTTTCCTCTAAAAATATAGGGACCAAAATGAATAAGGGAGGAAAAAAACATGAAAAAAATAGAAATAAAACGTGGCTATCAACTCACAAGGGGAGGCTCAAATAGAGTATAAGCTTTCCAAGCCCCATGACTTAGAAAAATTAGGGTAAATATAAGGAACAACAACCGATAAGGATTAGGGTGTCCACCCCAGGAGTTTGAACTTATTTTCACCCTTCTCAGAAACCAATCCACAACAATTCCCACTTTTCTCCATAAAGCTAGGAACCGAAAGGGAAGAAAATGACATGAAAGAAAGAGAAATCAAACATGGCTACTGACTCACAAGGGAAGGCTCAATCAAAGAAAAAGCTTCTCGAACCACGTGAATTTTCAGAAAAAAGGGTAACTATAAGGGACAAAGATCAAGAAGGACTAGGTTGGCCACTCTGAAAGTTCACACTAATTTTCATCCTTCCAGAACACAAATCCACAACAGCCCCCCCATTTCAATTGTAAATCTAATGGCCAAAGGGAAGAAGGGAAGAAAACAACATGAAAGAAACAAAATGCAAAGGTGGGTACCCTCTCACAAGAGGAGGCTTACTTTCAAACGAACAACAAGTCAACAAGTGACCCCTCCTACAATATTCAACCACTTATAAAAAAAAAATTACATCTCCCACATAACACTCACGACAAGGATCCAATTTGGGATAAATGGGGCCAAATTTCAAGTAGTGCTAGCAAAACAGAGGGCCACCGCCAGGCGAGGAGATGTTGGCTTAAATAATAAAAAATAAAACAAGGCACCCAATAAAAGCATCCCACCTTTTCATACCCTTCCACATACATTACAACACAACATCCTTTCTATCTACACAGCGTAAAAATTAGTAATCAAACAACCAAGCAGACAAGCCACAACCTAAACTTGACCAATAGAAAAGATGAGAGCCAAGACAAGATGAGTGTATGGAGCACATTACTACTGTAAGGTAAAAGACCCCCCAACCCCCACAATGCTTCAAAAAACAAATGTACTAATATCAAAACAAACCCCTCTATTTCACCCCTCTATGTATAGAACACCCAACAACCTTTAGAACCAAAAATTCAACGGGGGTCAAACAACAGAACTCCAAAGAGGAGTTATCTCGTGCTAACACTCAATGTTGGATAAATATAAGGGCCAAAAATACATTGGTGGTGCAATGTCGTGCCATAAAAAGAGGGAAGCCCCCAAAGAGCACACCACAACACTATTGTAACAATCAAAAAATATAACAAATGACCAAGTTGCGCAAAAAACCAAAATCAAAATGGAGAAACATGGACATAATCTACTCCTAATTTCCTTGGAAGGGAGAGTGGCTAAAGAAAGGATGAGTAATTCTCTCAACACCAAAATAATGAGAAAATAATGCTACTTCATTCCCATTTATGGGGAAACTTGAAATTTTGATGGAACTTGGACTAAGGGAGGGATTTTTATTTACCTATATACCCAAACCTTCCATGAGGGCAGAACAAGGAGCAGTCAAGAGGACTAGAGTGGCCAGCCCAATGGATTTCACATCTCTTCATCCATCCCATATTGACCCCATCCCGAACCCATCCCAATATTATCCCCTTAGGAAAGGATCGAGGTAGCAAGTGCATGCGCAACCACTCCCTTGAACCAACTACCAACAAAAAATCTCGCCCAAGAAACACATAAACCACCAATGCTTCATTTTGTAGAGAACCGAATATGGAGAATCACGCCCTTGGCCCACACCTTCCAATGAACAAAATACCAAGCACCACTGCTATGAATGAGTCTGAATTTTTCCATCATATTTCCCAAGCACCTCAATTGCAATAACCATGCCCTACCAAACATACCGTTGGAGAGAGTGATCCTGAGAAACGAGCTTCCAAACCCCATACAAAAAACACATTAGGGGAAAGAATAACAAAGGATGGAATAAGCACAATAATGGCTTGTAGTTAGAGGAAACCACAAGCATGAACTAAAGATAAATAATTAACCATGTTGCAAGTCTCTTTCGTAAGAAGCACCACCCCGACAAGCATCCAACCACCTCTTCTAGAGACACACCACACAGGCCTAGATTAAATTCGAAACCCACCCAACCTAAATAGAAAAAAACCTCGCTATCAATGATGTTAATGCATGTTTTCCTACAGTAACTTTTTTATGACCTCCCCTTCCTATAAATGATAATTTTTAGTGAACTTCTCACGAAGTCAATAGTGGAAAATCACCATCGTCGAAGTAATCTGAACACTTCACTAGATCATTCAATCAATAGGAGTAATGGGCAGTGTGTACAAAGGGCAGAGACATAGTTAACATGAGTTGATGACACATGCTTACTAGTAATTCCTTGTTGAAGACCAATAATGGCAATGCTCTATCCCCATCATGATACAATTTGAGAAGATTTCTCGATCCTCTCTAACCAGGAAGAAAAACTCATTGGTTGCATCAATGTAGCATGTCTACGGCCAAAAACATTGAAGGGGATCACAAAATTGTTATTGACTCCAAGTTCCATGGCGTAAATAGCAATAGTCCCTCTAAGAAGCTATCAGCATAGGGGAACCTATGCAAAACTAGTTAGTAGGCTGAGGTCTCATTCATTATTAGAATTAACCAGACAAATCGCTCCACCAACTGAGAACAACCATGCACCACCACCCATATAATCAAGAAATATCTCGCAATCTGTCGATCCTTATTATGTCTAGACCTGGTAAGTTTCCCCGTGTGGAGTCAAATTAAGCCACCATCTCCACTCTTGGTGGTTCCCTTCCATCAATTCCTTTAAGTTTCAAGCTTGTGATCATACTCCCCTCGGAACCCAAACACTCTAATCTATATGAAGGTGTTGGGAGAGTCCTTAGAGCAACATCCACCGATCCCTAGTCGAAATCATTTATGGCTGAGACTAGGACGATATCAGATCATCTTCGAGTCCCTAAATTTTGTTCTTGATTAATGAAAACATCCTTAGAAAATTATTTCATATTGGTTCATCTTTCATAAATCTAATAATTTCACCTCTTCTAATGAAATACAAATGCACGCAATAGTCCCTATTAATCATTACTCTGGTCCTGAAGGCAAAAAAAATAGGACCAAACTCCTATCATGTTATTCCATGCTAATGTATTCATAGCATAAGCTTTCTTTGAGCACTCTATTTTTTCCAAAGTAATAATGTCAGAGCCGCGACCTAGCTAATTAAGACTAAGATCATGCCACTGAAAAAATGGATAGAGGGCTGGGTGCACACCAAGCAGGCAGACCGATTCAACTATGATATTTTTTAACTGCAGCAACTTAAATATACATTATTGGAGCTAGAATCACAAAGGCTACTGCCATCATACTTTCCCTCCAATGGATCCTCGTTAAGGGATTTAGATTGTACTAATTCCAATTACCAGACTTGATGAGCCCATTATTGTTATTTATTATCACTACCTCTGCATGTCATGATTTGGAAATTCACGTGCTTGTTGCCTTCCTTTGATGTCGTAGAAATTATTCAATGTCCCTCGCGAGAATCGAACCCTAATTCTCCATCACCCATCACCACCATGGTAGGACTCTATCCTACCATCGAAAGTTGTTAGGAAAGAAATTTGAATGAAGCATCGCCAACAGAAGGGTTGTGAAATATTTCAAGTTATCATGATTCACCAGAGAAGCAGGCAAGCCCGCACTGACCTTTTATCTAAAAAAAATCATCCCTTACAAATATTTTGGACTTGGTACACGTATTGTCTCTAGAATTACTATGATTGTTTGAGTAGTATGGTACCATAAAAAAAATATAACTGATTTCATGAGCGATCTGCAGTTTCAGAGTCTAAATTAGTTCATACTTAGACATGCATGAATTAATATTTGAGACAAGAATATGACTACTGTCAAGATCAACAAGGTAGCACCCTCCCACTTCAAAGGGCATCTAAATCTCTCTCTTACCAAGAGTCAACCTGAACACCTATTAAGTCAAAGATAAGTCAAAATATCATGTAAATTTTTTATACCTAGCACCTATTGCATACCCAAGAAGGGATTATAGCCCCCACACACTGTATGCAGAGGACATGAAAAATAAATATTGACATCAAATGAAATGGACGATGGATGCAAGGTGCACAAAGTGAAAAAATGGGTCACCCTACCAATTCACATTGCACCCAGGCTGCCTAGCAGTTGGCAACCACCCCCCAACCAGAAAGAATGGCCAAACACTTATCACCCATGACCACCACAATGAACAGACAAAGGGAAGAAAACAAAAACAATAAATCCCACTCAAACTATCTTAGAAATGCCCCCCAAATCCTCCCTTCCCCATACCAATGCCACCTAGGAGATCACCTGAAAAACAGAAATAGTGGACCTCAAGTGCCTATGGCAACATTTATTCAAAGGCAAAGGATAGAAAGAAATGGAGAATGATCAACCCCATAAAAGCTCTCTCAAAAATGCCTCCCAGCCATCCCTGCCCTGCACCAACGCCACCTAGGTGTCCACTCTAACAACAACAACTATGGACGACAATCACCTGATTGCCTGCAATGACCTCAATGTAAAGGAAAAGTAGAGAAATAAAATGAGAACGACTAACCCCACAATGTCTCTTAAAAATTCCCTCCAACGCTTCCCACGTAGCAGTGAAGCCACCTAGGAGTCCAAAAATGTTGGACCTCGATCGCTTGATCTCCTATGGAAACCTCACTTCAAAGGAAAAGGAATGAAGTAAAATATGAATGACCAAGTCAAAAACCTCTATTATAAATTCTTCCCCAACCCTCCCCACCCTACACTGAGGCCACTGAGGAGTCCACCCTGTCAGCAGCAACAATGGACCTCGATCATCTAATCCCCTACGACACTCTCAATGAAAAAGGAAAAGGAAGTAAATAAAACAAGAACGATTGAGACTGCAACCTCTATTAAAAATTCCCTCCAACCCTCCCAGCCCCACACTGATGCCAGCTAGGAGTACACCCAGACAACAGCAATGGTGTACCTTGATCACTTGATTTCCTACGAAAACCTCAATGCAAAGGAAAAGGAATGAAATAAATTCAAATTAGGAGGCTTGATGCAAAAGGCATGAACATATCCAAACAGGAGGAGGGATCATGAATCCCCGCATCCCACAAACCATATGTACAAGGAACCTAGGAGATTCCCCCACCAACTTACCAACTAGAAAATGAATACCTTTCAACTACAACCATCTCCACATACAGGAGGGAGGTTAAAGTGTTCCACCTTGAATTCCTCCTTCTAGATATCCCCCACTATCAATGTAGCAAGCCTCCTCCCCATTGGAACACAATTGCATACATGATTAAAAAAACAAATACCCATCACCTTGTGTCTCAACATTCGAAGCCACAAAATTATACTATGCATGAAATATGCAAGGAAAAATATGACCACTCAGATGAAACATATGGGCCATCACATATATCAAAACCCCCAAGCCAACCTAGGTATAGACAAAGTGCACTCTGAAAGGAATTCAAAACCTTAATTTTACAGCAAGGAGAACCACTCCTCACATTGCCCAATGGAAAAAGAAATAAATAGGTGGTGGTTTACAACCAAAACCCTTCCACATTCCTCTCAAATGTATGTATCTCAACCCACAATGCTGACATAGAAAGAGTACAAGCACAAGAAATCGACACCATAAGGAACCAAACAATGAAGATGATAGTCACCTCAAGGAGCCACACACAACAACCCATCCAATTCAAAGAACACAGCGCAGAAGGGGAATTGGTCACATATGCCTCCAAGGACAAACATGGCCAACATTACCGCTAATGTGCTACTGAGTGGGGATGGAGAGAATATGAAAGTCGGCTACCCTAAAAATGACACAAGGCCATTCTTCAGGCACACATGAACAAGAAACTCAATTACCAACCCACCTTTCATACGAAAATTGAACCCCTCCCCCCTCCAAAAAGGGAAGAGTTAAAAAATATAGTGAAGAGCCAATTTCAATATAGCCAACGAGAGAAAATACAACCCCTCCCACCCACCAGAAATGGAGCAGGTGAAACATATAGCAAACAGTAAATTTCAACAAAGCCAACGAGTGACCAAGGGGAATGAGAATGACACAGTTGGGCGACCATTCATCTCAAGGATTCACACAAAAAAACCTCATCCAACTTCGATAACATAGAGAGAAAGCGTAACTTTGTTCACATATGCCTCCTAGGACAAGCATGGCCAACATTACTGCTCATGTGCTACCGAGTGGGGATGGAGAGAAGCTGAAATTTGATCACCCTACAAATGAACCAAGGGAGTTATTCAGCTACACCTGAACAAACAACTCAATTACCAACCCACCTTTCACATAAAAACCCAACCCCTCCCCCACACTAATAATGGATTAGGCGAACACTATAGCGAAGAGTTGATTTCAATGGAGTGAATGAGCAACCAAGGGGCACAAGAGGGACATAACAAAGAGCCTATTTTAGCATAGCCAAAATTTGATCAGGGGACATGAGAGTGACATAGGAAGGTAACTAGCCCTCTCCAAGAGCCACACACAACAACCCCATCCAACTCCGAGAACACAGAGTTGAATGGGAACTTGGTTCACATGTGCCTCCTAGGACGAGCGTGGGCAACATTACTGCTCATGTGCTACTTAGTGGGATGGAGAGAAGATGAATGGCAGTGACCCTAGAAATGACCCTAGGCCATTCTTCAAGCACACCCAAACAAAAAACTCAATTAGCAACCCAAATTCTACACGAAAATCTGACCCCTACCCCCCACCAAAAAGGGAGGAGGTGAACAATATAACGAATATGAAATTTGAACAGAGCCAATGAGCAAACAAGGAGCACACAAGTGACATAGGCAAGGTTCTAGTCATCTCAAGGAGCCACACACAACAACGCCATCCAACTTAGAGAACAAATAACAAAAGGGGAATTTTGTTCACAAATTCCTCCCAGGACGAGCATGGAATAAACTACCACTCATGTGCTATCGAGTGGGGATGGAGAGAAGATGAAAATCGTCGACCCTATAACTGACCCAATTCCATTCTTTAGGAGCACCTAAACAAATAACTCAATTACCAACCCACCTTTCACATGAAAATCCAACCCCTCCCCCAACCAAAAAGGGAGCAAGTGAGAAATATAGCAAAGATTCTGTTATCACTCTATAATTTATAATATTGGCAAGACTAAACTATAAAGGACAACATCAAACCAATTGGAGCCTAGGATCTAGCCCTCCTAGACTCAGAGAGGGATCTCTCTGTAAGATTTAGATTTTTTCTTAAAGTTTTCTGATATTAGGCTAGTTAAATTGATTGTGAAATTTGTTTTTATTGATAATTTTGGTTGGATTTAAGGGATCAGTTTAAACTATTTCCATTGGACTATGGAGTCAAATAGGTTGGGTGTATGCATAAATTTTCCCGATAAATTAAAAGGAAATAGAGTTGTATATACTAGTTATTTATAACAAAGTGAAGTATGGAATGAAGAAAAATGATTTCAGTAGTGGTTTAAAAGAAATTAAGTATTCCTAAACCAGACATCAGAGAAAAAACACTTAAATTGTAAACACAACCATACTTAAGGTGATCTATGGAGCAAATCTTAATCTTCAAATTTCTAGTTTACAATTAGAAAATGATACATGGAAAGGAGAAATAGTGGAAACATTAAACACATTAAAGAAAATACATCACCAAGAAAATACAACACATGAATCTTGCAAAACTATCTCTTTATTGATTCTCCAGCTCCAAAATTACAAATACTCCAATCATAAAAAGCTTACACTCTAGGTTCCAACCCCTAATACTGAATAAAAATGAAATATTTAAACTAATTCCTACTGATTTCTGTATCAACAGAGCAATCTACTATTTCTTACAATGATAACTAATTATTAACAATCATGACCACTATTTCGACATGTTAAAACAATTTTGACAGATGGCTAAAGTCTCCATAAATTCGTTATTAAGTGTTGTAGTGGATTTCCATGTTGTGTAGGTTTTAACCCTGTACATAAATTATCTGCAAACGAATCTTAAAAAATAGAAAATAAACAATAGCGAGAGCATATAACATTAAAGAGATATACACAAAGATTTTCCCCTGGCTCCCAAATCGGGATGACCAGCTTGATTTTTCATTATATTCCTTTTAGTGTTACAACACATATATATACATGCCGAAGCATACATCAACCCCGATCCATTAACCCCGGATTAGAACATAATAGTAGTTCCCTTGACCAGACCTACAAAATACTAGGGGCTAAAAACCATCATGCCCCAAAACCATGTGCAAACCTATGTACAAAACCATGGGCAGTTCCGCCCATAGAAAAATAGGGCATGACTAGTCGTGGAAAGAATATAACACATACCCAATATGCTGGAAGGTGCATGGCTGATATGTTGTATGGATACACTGGCTCTACAGAATTGAATGATGATATGAGTTGGTTTTTCTATTGTCATGTTGAGCTTTCACCCTTCCTGAAAGTCACATAATTTATCCCATTCCTGTGGATTCATAATTTTGATTCTGATTAACCTTCTGTAGATTTCATCGTTCTTTGTATACTTCATGAATGTTGGCTTTATTTGGAAAATGTGCTTGATTTCATTCTCTATGAAAATGTCATTGCTAAGAACTTCGTAGAAATATCTCCTTGTCATAGTGTTCTTCATATTAGCATCCTTGGAAATATCATTGAGCTTCTTTACATAATCTGGCTTAGCCATAAGCTTGTCATTTATCACAAACAAGGAAGGCAATCCTTTTTTGTTTAGAGGTTCAATCCTATTGAAGAATCTGCTTACTCCAATCTGAGGTTGATGACACTTTTCTTCCACCTATGTAACCAAACTATTTTTATTTAGCACTTTCTTGACCTCAAGTATGGCTTTTGTCTTTTATTCTACTCCGAGGGGTTCCAATTCAAAAATGCTTTTAGAATTTAGAAATTTTGATGATATTTGTTGTAGTTTCAGGCTTATCTGCAAGTTCATCATTTTCCTTTTCTATGGAAACCCTCACTAGATCAATTAGATCTCTCTACTAAAAAATTATCTCGATGGATGGACATATCTCATTCATGGAGTTAATTATATTCAACCATAAAACTTCTTTGACTCTTCCTACCATATTACCAATTGAAGACTCTTGCAGGGACTTCTGTAAACTCTCTGTCAATTTCCTATTGATTCGCAACTCTGTAGCATGTTCCAAATCATTTCTCTTTATCTGGTCTTGTAGGGAATTGACTTGCTCTTGTAGTTGTATTTCTACTGTCTGCAAAGACACGTTTTCCATATCCTCAAGTGACTACTCAATGCATCCACTTGATGTACCTGTAGTTGTGGTTGTTTCTTAATGTATGATAGAAAGAGGGACTACTTGTAATGGAATCATGGCTTTCGCTCCTTCTTTTGCTACTTCTTTTGCTGCTTCTTTTACTGCCTCTTTTATTATTTTTTTGTTTCTCTTTTATCAATTTCTCCATCTCACTTTCCATTTTCTTGATCTTTTTAGCTTGTTCAATGTTGATAAATTCATCATTTCAACCTTCCATGTCTCATTTTATTCTATATCCTTTGTTAGAGGATTTTTCGTTGTTGGAACCTTAAGTTGCTTCCGCAAAGTAGTTATTGTTTGGTCAATTTAGTGTGTCCTAAATTGCTGCATTTAATTTGTCAATCCGGGAATCGTAAGCTGATGAAGTGCGGCGCACTATATGTGAAAGATAACCTATTTCTTAACTTTTGTCGTTTTTGGTCTTTCTAAGGTGAAATGGAAATTCTAAAATGAAAACAAGTTTGGTTATATTTGTTCAAGGAAGTGATATCCCCTATAATGATTTACCAACTTGAAACTTTAAAAGCAAATTGAAAATTACAATAACAAGACTTGAAAGAAAGTAAAAGTGTACTGCTGAAATGAAAAGGTGCTGCTAATCTAATGAATCAAAACAGTAAACTAGTGAACATGAAAACCAAACTATTCTTGCTGCCAACTAAACACAAAAGAAACTATGCTTAAGGAAATTCAAAATTGCAACAAAATAAATCTAAATCAGATTACATCAATTCATTTTCTGACCCTTCATCATTAGACCAGCTATGACTTTTGGAAGTAATCATAAACAACTTGTGTAACTGATATTTAATTTGCAGAAAGTAAACTAATACTAAACCATACACTCATGATTCAATCCCTCACCATCAGTCCAGCTGTGGCTTTCGGAGGCAACTGAAGATGTCATGCATGATTCAATATATCTAAATTTGCAGAAAAGAAACTAATACTAAACTACACATTTCATAATACAATCCCTCACCATCAGTCCAGCTGTGGCTTTCGGAGGCAACTGAAGATGCTATGAGCAGCTTAATATATCTAAATTTGCAGAAGAGAAACTAATACTAAACTACACATTTCATAATACAATCCCTCACCATCAACCACCCCATGAGGTAAATCAAGACTAATATACAGCGAATATATCTAAATTTAACTACTGAATCAGATAAGAAAAACTGAAATTTACAAAGCAAGACTGAAGTTAAACAAAAGCTATGAAAAGCAAACTAGTAGCAGAACAATGTTAGTTCATGTCATTAGTCAAAATGCTATAAAAATGCCCGGGCTGTCTACCTAAAACCTGCACAAGAAAACTGATCAGTGATTAACAATCATAAAAAAAAAACATGAAAGACAGAAATGAAATGGAAATTATGGAAATGTATGAATTAAAGAACAAACAAGCAAAGAAGTAGAACACAGACATCATGATACAAATATTCTTTAAAGAAAGTTTGTTTAGAAATGTACACTACTATTAAACTTAGCAATGAGTAGTCTCAAGATGAAGTCTTTTGTAACGATCCTCAAACACGAATTAAGTTGAAAAACAGAGTCTTCTCATATTAACAAGCAGTTCATTACAGAATGGTAGTGTTACGGCTCAAGGGCAGCGTAATCACTACAAAGCAGACTAAAAGATAACAGATTTTATTCACGAACATCAACTATCAACTAACAACTCACAACTAAATTTATGTGCGTATGCAAACGCTCTATATATAACAATAAACTGTAACTGTCTCCTAAAGTTCATGATGGCAGAGAGCACGTAGACCACTACGTCCACGGATATAGGAGTATGGCCGTGTTGGAAAGTGAATCTACGCAAGGTGGATGCTTGAATTCAACTCCAGAGCTCTGCACAGATGTCGATTTAACCTCCGCAAGCTTAGAAACGGCCGTATGGATGTTTATGTGCCACGAAACAAAGTCCGGCCGACATGAAACTCCATAGTTGACTTCCACGTGGACGCCTTTGACCGCGGCTTCTTTGGACGAGTTTGCTTGAACCAATAGGACACGAACCATGTCCACGTCATTCTTAGCCTGCCCATGTGGCTCGTTTCCCTTGTAGACACCTGTAGCATATAGTTCCACAAAATAGCTGCGGAAAGTTGCAGCAGCTGCGGAAAGTGGCAAGATTCTGCAGCTGAATGAAAAAAATCTAGATCAAATAGAAAACACAAAAACATAATTAAAAATCATGTTATATACCCTTTTGCACATGATATTGACAATTTGGGAGGTTTAGGTGAGTGAAAAATGTATGGAAAAGTGTATGGAAAAGATGCAAATTCGGGACTCAACATACCCCCACTGTGAAGGTGTTGCATGTCCTCATGCAACCAAAATTTTGATACTCTTTGTTCAGTTCATGTACCTTGATACTTCAGCCAGCACATCCAATCCCCTTCTCTTCTTCTTTGGTACTGCCATCATTCTGGGTTTCTTCATTAAGCACCTAAATTTGATATTCACAAGTGCTCTGCTCAATTTCTGGCATTTCCTTTTTAATTTCTTATTCTTCTTTTTCCAAATTCCCAAATGTAACATAGTATTATCATGGATGATCTTGTCCAGCTTGCCCTATTCTTTCAATGTTTCATTTTCATTTTTGATGTGCCGATCTAAAAGCTCCAGCTCAAAAATTTCATGTTTTAATGACTGAACTAAATCATCCTGCAATGTATGAGGCTGAATGGAAGAGGTACTTGGACCTGTGGCTGCCTTTTCCAAGGATTCTATATAGTCATATACCTCCTGCTGCTTGGGATCTACTTCCGGTGTCATTTTCATTGGGCTGTCCCCAAAATGCTGCAAAGGAGAATTATGTTCAAAATCTGGTCGAGGAGGGCTTACATCAATATTTTGCTGAGAATAAGATGGTGTATGCTCATTGTCTGATTGGGAGTGAAAGGAGTCAGGTTCACTAACTGACTGAAATGGACTATGGTCAGTTGGAGACTGTTCAGATGTCTCCTCACCCAAATCAATGAAATGAGGACCCTTAATTTGTGTTTTTCTTAATTTTCCCTTAAGCCTGCTACTTCTCCTCACATGCTGTGGTACACTACCCTTTTGTTCTTGTTTTCCTGTCTCTGCCTTCTTGGATATAGATGACTGTTTTTGAAGAAAAACTAATCTTTCAGATAGTATTTGGTGATCTTCTTCTTCAGAAGAAGGAGTGTTATGGACAGCCTCAATAATTTCTTTCCCTTTTGGTATTATTGGCTTCTTAGCTTTAATTTCCTTCTTCTTCCTTTTTACCAATCTCTCTTCCCTATCAGTTCTTTTCATAGAAGTAGTAGGAGTATTTTGGATTTCATCTATTGTTCTTTTCCTTCTACTTCTTTTTGCTGTGCTAGCTGCGGGAATTTCCTGAGTAGGAGCAATTTGGGTTTCAACATTCATTCTCTTTCTTCTACTCCTCCTAATTGAACTACCTTCAGGAATTTCCTGAGGTTCTTCAAAGAAGTTTCTAACTAGGAATTGTTCCCATGTATCTTTTTTTTCCTTTAGCTCCTTTTCAATCAGAATTTTTATAAGGCCGTGGTGATAAAGATGAGGTTCTACATTTCCCAAGTGTTTTTGAACAGTCACAGCCATTTTCTTTAAGCTATTGAATAGAAAATAAGGAAGATTGAGAGTTTGGTTTTCAAGAAAATTCATCAATAGCCTGGTATGGTACATGTACATAGACCCAAAACGGCCTTCACATGTAATAAATTTCTGAGCAATTAGTAGTAAAGTGGCCCATTCTTCTTTTATTGCATGCACAGGGATTCCTCTTTTAAAAACAGTGATATCCATACCTTGATTTCGTAGAATTGTTCTCCATGCCTCATCACTGATACTTTTATTTTTGAACCAACGTTCTCCTTCCTGAAGAAGCTCTATGGCTGTTGCTATTGATGCTTCATTGAACAAAAACTTGAGGTCTCCAACTTCTGCTTCCGAGCCATCAAATGATCTTGCAAACGCTTTTGTAACTTCTCTGTGGTAACCCCTGAATTTCTGAATAAAACGCAGCCATTTAGCTTTCCTCAACATCTCTTTTGCTTGCGGATATCCCTCTCTAAACTTCGGTCCTTCCGGCTCTGCCCTTAATAATTTTCCCATTTCACTTCTCCGTGCTTCACAAGTTTGCCTCTGTGAGGGTTTAAGTGGAAATGGAACGATGGAATACACAGGATCGAGCACAATACTGTGGGGATGTTATCATAAAATGGAAATGAGCACCATAAACGGAATGGAGTAAGACTGTGGGTAGATATACGGGAGTGAGAGTGAGCAAAAGGAACGAAATGGAGTGAAACAGGGAGTGAGAATGAGTAGAGTGGGGTTTTGTAAACACGACAGAGACACGACAAAGTATAATGCATTCGGCCGCGTTTTGAATTTTGGTGGCTGTGTAATAAATATGAACACGTTTCAATCAATGATTATGAAGTTATGCGGCTTGTAAGAGTCCTTTGTCAACTCAAATACGTCTCATTATCTACGGTGGGATATTGGAACATGAGTGAGAATCGGAATTTCAATGATGAAACCGTTTGTGAATAAATGAAAGAGGATAACATGGAGATCGTGGAAGGTTACGGGACTGTCAATATAATCATTGCGCGCAATGGGTAGAGCTCATAGTTTAAAATTATATAAAAATGTGTTTTTCAATACTATTTGAAATAAACTTTATTCATACCTTTGGAATTCTTGCTTTTGCCCTTGGTCTTCAACTGATTGATCTTCATTAGTGTCTTGAATGTTCCATTGATCCTCTCTCCTGCATTTTATTTCATAATTGTGAAAATAACAACTAACTGTACATTCTCTTTGAAAGCAGAGTAGTAGCTGCGGAATCTGCTTCTGGCTGCGGAAACTGGAGTCAGCTGCGGAAACAGATGTCAGCTGCGGAAACTGACACAGCTATTACTTGGTTGAATAGAAATGAACAAATGACAGATGACCATGTGGAAATGGTCATAAAAAAGATTTTTATTGATGGAATGGATGAAATGAAGTGGAATGAAGTGAAATGAAATGAAATGAAGTGGAATGAAATGGAGTGGGTGGTGAAATGAAATGAAATGAAAGACAGATTTTTTTTTTTGGAAAATATAGAGTGTCAGGTGTCCCTGATTTTCACCCTATATTTTCTGTATAAGACTGCCAATCAATGATTGGTTTTCAGGCTTATACCATTATTTTTTTTTATTTTTTTTAACTGAAAAACAAAAGCTAGGCTGGTGGAGAAGAAGAATTCTTCTGTACCAGCCTGATTGCAGAACTTTCTTGAAACAACTTGACAAAATCCTCTTTAGAGAGTGGCTTATGATAAACTTTCAATCTATGGCCATTCACAATAAGAGGAGTTTGAAACTCATCAATGGTCTTGATTCTTACACCTCCATTGCTAAAGATCTTGTCAATCTCATATGGCCCAAGCCAATGAGTCTGAAATTTCCCTTGAAAATCTTTAAACTTGGAGTCAAATAGCAATGCCCAATCTCCTTCTTGAAACTTCTTCTCTTTGATATATTTGTCATGCCATTTAGTTCTTTGATATTGAACTAGATCAGCTCTTAGAATTGCTTCTTGTCTGATCTCATCTAGCTCATTCAACTGCTCCATTCTATGCTTTTGGGCTTCTGATAAGTCCATCCCCAACTGAACTGCTATCTTGAAGGTCTTGACTTGGAACTCAATGGGGAGCAAGACTTCTTTCCTATAAACAAGTTCATAGGGAGAATGTCCTGTTGTATTTCTCCATGTAGTTCTGTAGGCCCACAAGGCTTCAGGAAGCCTTTCTGCCCAATCTCTTCTATGTAGATGAACAGTTTTGGTGATGATACTTTCAAGAACTTTGTTTGTGGACTCCACTTTACCATTTGCTTGTGGATGGTAAGGAGTAGATTTTCTGTGCTTGATTTTGTATTCTTCCATCAACTTCTCCACCAAATTTGATGTGAATTGGCTCCCCTGATCTGTTACAATTTCTCTTTGAACACCAAAGCGAGTAAAAATATCCTCATAAAGAAAATGAACAACTGAATTTTCAGTAGCAGATACTAATGCTTTAGCTTCTACCCATTTAGTAACATAATCAGTGCAAACCAATATATATTTCTTTTGCTTAGATGGTGGATTAATCGGTCCAATGAAATCTAAAGCCCATTTTTCAAAGGGTTCAATGAGTACCTGTGTTTGCAGTGGCATTTCATTTGAAAGGGTAGGTTTCCCTACTCTTTGGCAGTTATCACACCTTTTGACATATTTTTTTGCATCTTTGAAGAGAGAAGGCCAATAATATCCCAAGGAAAGGATTTTATAGGCCGTCCTTTTGTCCGCAAAGTGTCCGCCGCATGGTTCATCATGACATGCCTTAAGAATATCAGGCATTTCATCTTCCCTGACACATCTTCTGATCACAAGATTTGGCCCCGTTTTAAACAATTCGTTAGAAATCCATGAATATTTTGAACTCTCCTGAATAATCTTTCGTTTTTCTCTTGGAAATAAATGTGAAGGTAGTTTCCCTGTAACCAAATAGTTAGCAATATCTGCATACCAAGGGGTCTTAATAGTTACCGCAAACAAGTATTCATCAGGAAATTTATCTTCTACAGGAGAATCTTCTTTAGTATTCTGAATCCTAGACAAGAAATCAGCTACTGTATTCTGTTTTCCTGGTCTATCCAACACAGTAATATTGAATTCTTGCAAAAGTAAAAGCCATCTTGTCACTCTGCCATTAGTAACAGGTTTGTTCATTAAATATCTAATTGTAGAATGGTCAGTATGAATAAAAGTTTCATAGCCTGTTATGTAATGTCTAAACTTATTAATTGCATGAACAACAGCTAAGAACTCTTTTTCAGACACAGTATAGTTCAACTCTGTGGGAGTCAAATTTTTACTGGTGTAATAAATGGCATAAGGAATTAAATCTTTTTGACCCAACACAGCTCCAAGAGCTGTATCTGAAGCATCTGTAGAAATATGGAAAGAAAGTTTCCAATTTGGTCCTCTCAAGATAGGTGCTTCAGATATTCTTGTTTTCAAAGTTTCAAAAGCTGATTGACAATCAGGATCCCATTTAAATTCACAGTCTTTTGTAAGAAATTTGAAGAGTGGAGATGTTATTTTAGTGAAGTTTTCTATAAATCTTCTATAGTAACCAGTAAATCCTAGAAAACTTCTAACATCTCTTTGACAATTTGGAATAGGCAACTTGGAGATGACTTCAACTTTTGATCTATCAACTTTAATTCCATCTCCTGAAATATGATGTCCTAAAACAATCCCTTCAGTAAACATCACAAAGCATTTTTCATGGCTTAATGAAAGGTTTGTTTCTTTACATCTTATGAGAACTTTTTCCAAATTTTCTAATGCCTCTTCAAATGAATTACCATAAACTGTAAAATCATCCATATAAACTTCTACACAATCATGGATTAGATCAAAAAAAATTCCTAGTACTGCTCTTTGGAATGTTGCTGGTGCATTACATAACCCAAAAGGAAGCACTCGGTAGGCAAAAGTTCCCCATGGACAAGTAAATGTGGTCTTATCTTGATCTTCAGGTGCTACCTGAATTTGATTATAGCCACTAAAACCATCCAAAAATGAAAAGTACTTTTTACCCGCTAATGTATCTAATACCTGATCGATAAAAGGCAAAGGAAAGTGATCCTTCAAAGTTGCTTTGTTCAATTCCCTGTAATCAATGCATACCCTCCATTTACCATTCTTTTTAGGTACTATAACCAAAGGAGAAACCCATCGGCTATCCGAAATTGGATAAATGAAGTTTACATTGAGTAGTTTTTGGAGCTCTTCTTTCACTATCTCCCTAAGATTTGGATTCATCCTTCTTTGAGGTTGTCTGATTGGTCTACTCTTTTCCTCAATATAGATATGATGGATGCAAGTCTTAGGATCAATACCTTTCATGTCAGTATACTCCCATGCAAATGCAGTAGAATGTTTTTGCAAGATTCTGGTTAGTTCTTCTTGTTGTGACTTCTCCAGATGTTTATTGATATTCAATGTCTTTTCTGGAAAAATCTCAATAGCAGAATTACCAAACTCTTCCATAGAGTAGAGAGACATTTGTCTTGATGATAAATATTCTATGTCAAATTCCAACTGAAATTGTGTGGGGTCATATTCTGAAGTTATCTCAAAATTTTCTAATGTATTCAGAATTTGACTATCCTCACTAATTTCAGAAATGGTAAAGACAGGTTGTATAGTGTTCTCATCATCGACCCATTCATTGTCTCCTATTTCTGTGATTGCTCTTGCTGGAGGATACAAATTGAATTTCTTTGTCAAATTACCATTTGAAATGTACATGTCTCCAGATCTACAACTAATAAAAGCATCAGCTGTGGCCAGCCAAGGTCTTCCTAAGATAATTGGATGTCCTCCTAGATTACTTTTGGGAGTCAAAATCATAAAGTCTACTGGATATTCCCAAGAATCTAAGGAGACTGAAATATCTTCTAATACACCATCTGGTTTAATAACCGATCGATCTGCAAGTTGCAATAAAGTAGGTGTAAAAAGAAGGTTAAGAAGTTTTAACTGTTCCATAGTCTGTCTACTCATAATGTTGATAGCAGCCCCTAAGTCAATCAATGTGTTTGGAATTTCTATCCCATTTATATGTGTCTTGAAAATTGGACTTCCTGGATCTACATATTTCTGCATGGCAATTTTTCCCATCATAATGTCTGCAATCTTTCCTACCAGGTGGATTCTTCTTGTGTCCTTTAGCTTCCTTCCTGGTCTTTTGAAACTCAACTCCTTTATGGTTTTTGCTAGAATAGGAATTTCTCGAATGGCTTGTAGCAATGAAATCTTGATACAAACATTCTTCAATTCATCTAGAAAGTCATAGTTAGGCAACAAGATTTGTTTTTCCACCCCCTTATCAATTTGTAGTCTTTCCGGAAAAGGAGGTGTAGATGAAGATACAGGTTGCTCAACTATAGGAGTTGTGGATGTTAGCTTTTCTTTTACTTTTTGAATTTTTGAATTTTGAAGAGATTCTTCCTCAGAACCCTTATTGACTTGAAGAGAGTCCTCCTCAGAGGTATCTTGCTCTTGAATTTCTATAGAAGGTTTTTCTAAAACTCTACCAGATCTGAGTTGTACATCGTCGAGAGGAACAATCATATAGGTAGGAAATTGTTGTCCTTCTACCATATAAGTAGTTTGAGGATTCTTATTGTTAGGATTTGGCAATGGCTGAGCTGGAAGTCGATTTGTCTTCTGTTGGTATGGAAGCATGAGTTGAGGATTTTTATTTTGTTGAGAAGGTTGTTGTTGTGGAAATGGCAATGAAAGTCAGGATTTGGGTTTAAATGCATTGGTTGATTTTCAAGATGATGATGGCTGATAAATTACAAATCTCCCATATGATTCTTTGCATCCCCCGGTACTCCATGGTCGATATGAATCTTTGATGTTGGGGCCAAGGTTGTTGCCAAGGATTCAATTTTCAGTGTTTGGAAGATTCTAGATTCATAGGGTTGTTAAACCCTTGAGTTTGTTGCCCCTGCCAAGGTCTTCTTGCAACAAAACAGAGAGATTCTACCGAATTTGGATCTTCTTGAAAGACAACTTTGAGTCCAGGAATTGAAGGAAAATCCTTGGTCTCATGATTCTCTGAGCAAATCATACATGTTTCTACAACTTTTGCATCCAAGGGACATTTCCTTAAAGCATGTTTCTTCCTACATTTCGGACAAAAGATGGCTAAAGCATCTGTTTCTGTTTTCTGCTTGTTTTGGATTTTAAGGGTGTCTAGTTGTTCACTAAGGCTCCCTAAGATATCAGTTTTGAATTCATCAAGCATATTACCAATCTCCTCGCCTCCTACTACCGATCCAGCTTGCAGATTTGTTAGCCCTAATAAGAGAAGAATCCTCAGGCCCTTCCTACTTTTAGATTTTCCTCTCGAGAGATGGATACATAAATTAAGTATATCACTTAAATGGAAGTTGAGAAATGTCTCCTTTCCTCCATCATGTTTAAAATGTCTATCCATTCATCTCTAATGGCTTTTAATAAAGATCTGCTTTCGTTAAGCCATTATCTAAGCGTTCATCTTTGCTCTTTTCAAGTTGTATTGAAATCTTTCAATTAAGTCTTCCAAATTTTCATCTTCTTTTTGCATCATTTTGAATACCTCTACTCTGGAGATTGGTGGGAAAGTACAACAGTCCAAGTATCTATCCAAAAATGTTTGTTTCATATCATTCCAAGTCCTCGATAGATTGGGTGACTAATCCCATGAACCATTTCAAAGCGGCTCCCTTCAATGTTGAAGGAAACAGTTTGAGTTTTTGAGAGTCTTCCATATAGTCATAGGTTCGGCACACGACTTCAAACTCAAACAGAAATGTTTCAGGATCCTTACTTCGCAATCCATAAAAGTTGGGGAGGAAAGATGGTGAGATGTTTTTCATCGTTGTATGAGTTTCCTCATCAACTATATGGAATCCAAACGAGTTGTCTCCTTCCCTATTTCTTCCATTATTACCTCCACCTCCACCATTGTTGTCTCCATTATTTCCTCCTCCTCTACCTCTACCTCTATTTATTACTTCCTCCGCTATGATAGTTTCTTTAGAGTCCTGTCCTCTTCTCTAGTTCTTCTACCAAGGAAGATGAGAGAAAGTCTCTTTGTTTTCTAAGTGGGTTTTAGTAGGTGGTAGTAGGAGAATCCTCTAATCTGTACCGTTCTTGACTTCCAAGAATCTTAAGGCTAGGGGTAGAGATGGTGAATTTGGTCTATGCTTTGAAGAAGATGGAGTTATGAAAATTGAGTGGGTTGGCTTTAGCTTACAACCTTACCCTTCCCCTAGAATCTTGCTCTATGCATGTCATTTTTTATTTAAAAAAAAAAAAAAAGTTGGGCTAATACCTCTCCTTGAACTTCCGCATCACACTAGGTGCAAGAAGAGAGCATACTTAAGAAATTACTAAACCAATAATCCCCCTTTCCGATCTCCCGCATCACACTAGGTGCAAGAGGAGAGCATACTTCAAGAAGCATTACGTTTTCCTTCTTTTTATGATTTTATGTTTTTTTTTTAAGAAATAAGGCTACCTAGTTACACTTCCCCGGCAATGGCGCAAAAATGTTTGATCAATTTAGTGTGTCCTAAATTGCTACATTTAATTTGTCAATCCGGGATTCGTAAGCTGACGAAGTGTGACGCACTATATGTGCAAGATAACATATTTCTCACTTTTTGTCATTTTTGGATTTTCTAAGGTGAAATGGAAATTCTAAGATGAAAACAAGTTTGGTTATATTTGTTCAAGGAAGTGATATCCTCTATAATGATTTACCAACTTGAAACTTTAAAAAGCAAATTGAAATTTACAATGACAAGACTTGAAAGAAAAATGAAAATGTACTGCTGAAATGAAAAGGTGCTGCTAATCTAATGAATCAAAACAAGAAACTAGTGATCATGAAAACTAAACTATTATTGCTGCCAACTGAACACAAAAGAAACTATGCTTATGGAAATTCAAAATTGCAATAAAATAAATCTAAATCAGGTTACATCAATTCATTTTCTGACCCTTCATCATTAGACCAGCTATGACTTGCGGAAGTAATCATAAACAACTTGTGTAACCGATATTTAATTTAAGTGTTAAAGTAAACCAATAGAAAAACCATACACACATGATTCAATCCCTCGCCATCAGTCCAGCTGTGGCTTTCGGAGGCAACTGAAGATGTCATACATGATTTAATATATCTAAGTTTGCATAAAAGAAACTAATACTAAACTACACATTTCATAATGCAAATTCTCACCATCACCAAATTGTATTTATAAGCAATCAAGACGCTATGAGCGTACTAATATATCTAAATTTGCATAAAAGAAACTAATATTAACCACATTTACAATGCAATTTCTCACCATCACCAAAATGTGGTTTCTGAGGCACCGAAGACGCTATGAGCGCCTTAATATATCTAAATTTAACTACCGAATCGCATAAGCAACCGAAATGTACAAAGCAAGACTAAGTTAAAACAAAAGCTATGAAAAGCAACTAGCAAAGAGAACAATGTTAGTTTCATGTCATTAGTCAAAATACTATGAAAATGCCCGGGTTGTCTACCTAAAACCTGCAATCAAGAAAACTGATCAGTGATTAACAATCATAAAAACATGAAAGACAGAAATGAAACGGAAATTATGGAAATGTATAAACAGAAATGAAACAACTACAAAGTATGAACATATGATGGATTATGATACAATGACTTTTTAAAAGAAATGAAATGAGAAATGTACACTAATACACAAAACCTTAGCCGAGCAAAATTTTAATGTACTTATCGAGCATCCTCAAACACGAATTAAGTTGAAAACAGAGTCTTTTCACATTAAAAAAAACAGTTCATTACAGACTGGTAGTATTATGGCTCAAGGCAGCGTAATCACTACAAAGCTAACATAACAGAGTACGCACATCAACCATCAACTAACAACTCAACAACTAACTCTACGTGCGTATGCAAACGCTCTATATAAAGCAATAAACTGTAACTGTCTCCTGAAGTTTATGATAGCAGCCAGCACGTAGACCACTAAGGCCACGGATATAGGAGTATGGCCGTGTTGGAAAGTGAATCTACGAAGGTGGATGCTTGAATTTAACTCCGGGAGCTCGTTACGTATGTCGATTTAACCTCCGGGGCAAGCTAGAAACGGCCGTATGGATGTTTATGTGCCACAAAATCGCAGTCCTGCCGACATGAACTCCATAGTTGACTTCCACGTGGATGGCTTTGACCGCGACTTTCTTTGACGAATTTACTTGAACCAATAGGACATGAACCATGTCCTCGTCATTCCTAGCCTGCCCATGTGGCTCGTTTCCTTCGTAGACACCTGTAGCATATAGTTCCACAAAATAGCTGCCTTCTTTGGACGAGTTTGCTTGAACCAATAGGACACGAACCATGTCCACGTCATTCCTAGCCTGCCCATGTGGCTCGTTTCCCTTGTAGACACCTGTAGCATATATTTCCACAAAATAGCTGCGGAAAGTTGCAGCAGCTGCGGAAAGTGGCAAGATTCCGCAGCTGAATGAACAAAATCTAGATCAAATAGAAAACACAAAAACATAATTAAAAACCATGTTAGATACCCTTTTGCACATGATATTGACAATTTGGGAGGTTTAGGTAAGTGAAAAAGGTATGGAAAAGTGTATGGAAAAGATGCAAATTCGGGACTCAACAGTTATGTCTATATTTTTCTTTCTTACAATTGCTTCGACCACTGGTATATTTATTGGGTCATAACTAATTTGTATCAATAAATCCTCTAGGGATTCAATACTTGTATCTTTGGCCATGGAGGAAATTTTGTCCATTTTAAGATGTGATTGTGGATTGGACAATGAAACATGCAACTATGATAAACTCATGGATTTACTAGTCAATGTGGATGAGATGATTTCTCCTGTCTGCTTGTGCATTTCCATTTGATCTATTGGATGAATATTTTTCAGATCAATTTAGAAAGAATTTTTCTTGTAGTCTGCTGTTGTTTTGGGCTGAGGGATCTACCCTTCCAAGAAAGCCATTTTCATTCTTCCCTTCTTAGATTCAAAGGATGATAAAAGCATGCTTTGTGAACTACTTGTCTATTTCTAGAACTAATTGTAGGTGTTGGTATTGAGTATCTCATTCTTTATTTTGATCTCTTTAAATGTTTGATATATACTGTCCTCCTTTTTCCTTACAGTGGCAGTAGATGTAGGAGTCTGCAAATTATGTTGTTGGAATGGAATGATGGCAGAATATGTTGAGAAAATGGTTTTTCCACCAACTAGGAAGAGCTTGGTGAATATTTGACTATAATGACTATCTATTGATCCTTTTCACGAATCTGGTCTATATGCATGTGGACTCTGGCTCTCTCCATATATTTCATCTTCTATTCTTTGGTGGATGTGTCAATGTCTATGTCAGACTGATCATCCCTTATCCTCTTTCTTCCTATTTCTTTCACTGGTTCATTTCCCTTGTATTCTTTAGCTTCTTTAGCCTTCATTTCTTGTGGAGTTCGAGTTTGAATTCCTGAGGTGGAAATCACTTTTTCTTTAGCCTTTTGTAGTGTATTGGCTGCCCACTCTTCTTGATTCATGAATTGTTCTATTTCAAACCTGTGTGTGTGGATGTATGGTGTAGACTTGTTCTCCATAATTTTCTTGGAGATGAACCCCATTCGGTCATATGACTAGGTGAAACTATGAGTGAACTTCATCTCCTTCAATATCCTATCGGCCTCCTCCCATTCTGCTCTGTTGTTGCAAATGAAAGAACCAATCTATGATTTGATCCCGAATTGAGACTTTTTCTTTGCAAAGACAAAAGGCACCTCAGATGCATTTATCATTTGTCTTATATATTCAAAAGAAAATATCCTCATAGAGAGGTACCTTGGCAGTTTGTAGGGGGCCAATTCACACCCATAACCTCAGAGCTCTATATAATTTTGGCACCAATCTATTGTTCTAACCTGATATGTCAACTGCATAATCTTCTTAATTTCTTCACTAACCCTTGGATATGTTGCACTATTGAGAGTAATGATTGTTGGAAGTAAAAATGAATCCACAAAACTCTTGTAGGTGTATTTCTTCTATTCTTTTATTAGTAAAGTGGTCCATAAAATGACTGATTGTGGCTAAGATTCATCATTTAGACTTGTCATGTCAATTTGAAATCTATTGGATTGAAAATAAACAAACATGTAAACCAAGACAGAAGTGTATTTGAACAACTCATCTGTTTCAAAATTCAAGAAATGATTATGGATGGCATCAACAAGGAATTGGTCATAATTGAACATGACTTATGCCTTAGAATCTGATGAAAGTATGGATAAGGAACCAATAATGGCTTCATCTACCCACTAGTCTGTGTGATACCCTAACAAATATGAAAAAACAGTGACAATATGTTGGGTCCTATGAGGGAAAATAGATGAAGGATATGGGGGATTATTTGTAGTCATTGGGGCATTTGTGGCCATAAAGAGATCTAAGGTTTTAGCCTTGCTAGCAAAGTCCAACTTCTGATATAAGTCCCTAAGGGCTTCGTAAGAGAAATTTATGGTTTCTTCAACAATCCAGGCCTGCATCATCTGCTGAATGGATTGGGTATTAATGGAAAACAAGACCTCTCCAGCTGGAGTCACTATAGATCTCTGGTTGATGTCATAATAGGCCTGGCACTTTCTAATGAACTCTATACAGCTATGGGTTTTGGGGAAAATATAGTAATGCAGCTTGGTTTCCCACAGGCCTATATCATTAACTTCATCAAGAAATTTATCCTCGAGCCAATAGTAGATATCGAATAAATAAAACTCAGACTCTGTCTCATGGATTTTTAAATCTCTGGCTACCAAAGCCATGTGATCCAGGTCCAATTAAGGGTAGACCATAGCACTAAATTTTTGTTCATCTGGCTTTGGAGGCATTGTGTAATTGTGTGATAAATTTCACTGTGTGTAGAGAAGAATGGGAATAAAAGAGAAAGGAACTTGGAAAGGGATATTCTGTAGATTAGAATGGGGAGGGAAAAAATAGCAACAGAACTGTGAACAAAATTTCCAGAGCACTGACAATTTCACGTTGATAACTGGAGGTTGTCTTCACTAACCTTTGTTGTTAATCCTTTGAAATTCGATCACCTGTATCAGTTGAATAGAACGAACTTGGTAAGCCTTTCCATCTGTGCTGAATTCATATTTTAATAAGTAATTGGGAAACCGTTTGTTTTGGCGTGGGCCCATTGGATAATGCCCCAACAAGTTGAATGCTGAATGGATATTTGGTGCAATGACATAGAGAAACAGTCAAAGGCATGGTGGTTTAGAATGTAGTGGAAGCCACTTTTCTTACGGGGGTCCTAGTGGTAAGTGTTAAGGGACTGGGGGGGTGAGAAATGCTCTGAGCGCAACACATAGTGGCAATGAAAGTATTGGATACCATTTATTTCAGACACCACTCACCCCACCCCGATGGATGTTAATGTTTAGAGGTTGACAGGGGGCCGAAAATTCATGTGGGTCGTCAGATGGATAGGGAGTGTGTGGAGATGACCGAAAGATGAGGGTTAGTTAGTGCATATAAGACTTTTGATGTGATGTTGGGGTCAAGGAATATATGTGATGGGAGGTATAGATTAGGACTTAGGATAGGGAGTGTGGTGTTTCAAAGGTTAGGATAAGGGTAAAATAGAAATTTTAGGACTTAGGATAAAATGGAGTATAATATAGACATGTCCACTTTCAAGGAACACAAATTTCCAAACTTAGTAAAAAATACCTTGTCCAAACCTTTTAGAATGTGAATAACCTTTGTCTTTTGATTTTTCTCCTTCAACCATAGAAAACATGAGACCTTTAGACTGTACTTTATAGGAAAATTTTCATGTTTCCTCCATTCTTTCTTCTCTTCACCTCTACCTACCCAAAGTACAAATGTAACATTTTTTAATTTTTTGCAGGGTGCATTTGGACTTACAGACCCTAAAACATATTTTATTTTAGACCTCTAACCTAAAATATATCCTTATTTCTTCCATTGAATCAGATTAAACTATTGAGTCAATTATTTTCTACCTATCTATTGACATGCCAAGATTAAACAGTTTGGAAAATATTTATTTTCTAACCTATCCGCAGAAATTGAAAATTGTTCAATCATGATTAAACTGTATGATTCAACAAACCTATCTAATGAGTAGTGTAATTATAATTTGTAGCACTTTCAATAATTTTTTTGGGGGCTTTTATTTCTTTTTTCTTTATTTCTTTTTCTCTTTTTCTTTATTTTTTCTACCCTCTTTTATTTTCTTTTTCATATTTTTTATTGGAAATCATTTGAATATTGAAAAACATTTTCAATATGAAATTACAAGGAAGATAAAATATCCAGTCACCTTGAGATCCTATGATTTATAGGATACTAACAGTGGCTCCAGCTGGGGATGGAACTTCTCTCAATGAAATATCAAGAACCTAAGACCAGTAGCCTTGAATGCTCCATTTTCTGCAAAATCTTCATCTGATTTCTTTTTTCTATTTTTTATGACTACTCATTAAAATAGGCTTTGGGCCTTCTCTTCAGGCTTGAACCTTCCTAATGAATTATTGAAAACACAAACTGTAAAACTGTGGTATTTACAATGATGAAAAACCAACCTGAATTTTAAAATAAATAATGTTTCAGTATCCTGCCATTGAGAGGACCTCCAGTCAACTGTTTACCATCCAAATCTTTAATAAAATAAGGATTATTTCCTATGAAAGAATCAATGATATATGTTCTTTGCCGTATATTATCAAACTTTCCATGCTTGCCTTTATCTTCTCTTCTAGAATCCCATTTGAGAACTTTTTCCCCTAAATTGAAATCATTAGCCTTAGTTCTCTTATCAAATATTTTTTTGATATTCTCTTGAATCACTTGATTTATGTTGTAAACTTCCTCTCTGGACTGCTGCAACTCAATGGTTTCATTGATCCTTCTATGCATATCATTTGGTTCAGCTTGAATTTCATAAATAATAGTCATGACTAGAACTCCTAAATAAGAAGGAAAAACTGCATCCATTCCATAAACCAATTAGTATGGATACATGCCAATTGAATTCTTGGTGTTAAGTCTATTAGCCCAAATATCATTGATTAAATTATTGTTCCATGATTTCTTATTATCTTCTAAGAGATTTTTAATGATGTTCACCAAATTTTTATTTGAATATTCAACCAATCCATTACTCCAAGGGTAATAGGCTATTGAATGTCCCAAAGTTATATGATACCTTTGACACAAATCAACCATCTTCTTAGACTTAAAGGCTGTAGCATTTTTTTTAGTGATTTTTATTTGACAACCAAATCTACAAAGGATATTGGTTTCAAGGCATTTTGTTATGATAAAGTTAGTGGAATTTCTAGAAGGAGTGGATTTTATTCATTTGGTGAAGTAATCTATGGTAGTGAGGATCAATTTATGCTGGGAAGAGGATGGGGGATGAATTTCTCCAATAAATTCTAATCCCCATTGTTGGAAAGGGCTCTCTACAAAAATAAGTTTCAAGGTTAAGGGAAACAAATTTCTCTTTCCTTCAAATATTTGACATTTGTGACAAGTAGTGACCATCTTATGGATGTCAGGAAAAAAGGGTAGGTTAGTAAATACCATCTTTCATGATCTTATTAGAAGTGGTTTTCCAATAAGGGTGCCCACTGTTAGCCATCAGTATTTTTTACATGTTAATGATGACTATATCTATAGCTGAGTTTTCTAGAAACTGATTTCCTTATGTCAATATGTCATCCAGAAAACCCTCCTAAAACTTTTTTTGCCCTTCTACCTGTTCAGTCCACCCCTGGCGAAATCAAAAACTCATTGTCACTATCCTATCTAGCTTCAGCCTTATTGGTCTGCCCATCAGCTTTAAAAGGCAAATCCACATCTGTTTCAAAAGTCTCCCCTATGTTAGGAAGTGGCGCTTTAAGACATTCCACCCTTGGCAATCATCAAAAAGCCAAAAAGCCTCCATCTGCAACAGACCTACCATGACTGACCTCTTTTTCTTCAAATGAAATTGACAAACAGCTCTAAGTCGCGCCACTTATATCCCTAAGTCTCAGCACTCCATAAACCCCAATCTCAAGCTGACTATTAGGTGTTTCACAGTGTTTTATGGATTCTGCAAAGAACAGGAAATATAACTTCATCTCAGGATTAAATTCTTGGATCTACAGTTAGAGGAACAGCTGCTTCTAAATGTATTATGAGCCTGAGATGAAGCTTCAAAACAAAAGTCACTCATCAGGACCTTACAGCTCTTTCCAGCATGAAAATCACAGTAAGAAAGAGACACCTCTGTCTCAGCAAACTGGTAAATTGTCAAGGCCCAGAACCTCCTTCATTTACAAGCAGAGGGTTAGGGTGCCTCCTTCATCCACAATCAGAGGGCGCTGGCCAATATTGACTTGGAAGATTGCAAAAATCCAGGTTTGCTTTGTATTGAACAGTGAAACAATATCTCCAGGTTTTATGAATTTGAGCGATGGTCATAACAGGAAAAGAGTTTGAAATATGCTAGATCAAAGGTAAAAAGAGTCTGGTCTGATAAAGAAGCTCATCTGAAGATTTCAAATCATGTAAATTGTTTAACTTTAGAAAGGCCTGTCATCAGTAAACATCCCAATCATAAGAAGCCTGTTTTGTCCACAAGATCAAATGGAATAAATGCTGACAACAAATGCCATTACACAGGCAGAAAGAAAGTTCTTAGTTTCTCAAAAGACACTAACCTCCATAGTCACAGAAACTATTTGTCAAGTAATCTGTCATGAGATGACCAAACTAAATGATGATATTTCAGTCAACCTTAGAGCAGTGCAGAGAAACAATGTCATTGTGGCTAGGGTTTCTTCTGAAACACAATGATGCTTGCAAGAAGAGATGCTAATATTGATGTTTTTCAAGTGGTTTACTTACCATCACATCCTGAGAAAAGCTGTGTCAAATAGATTTGTTAAGAAACTTTCAGATACCTTACCTATGAAGAGCCTCCTCCATGTATGAGCAGATGGCCAGAGCCTTGGATATTGTTGAAGACTGAATTAGTCAGAAAGGTGCAGTAGAGAGATACAAAGAAGGAAAGTGGAAGTCATTACAAAGGTCAAAGATAATGCTTCTAATTCAAAAATATTACTCTTCCTATTCATATGAAAATATCTTTCAAAATATACATCATGGTGGGCAGGAAATGTTATATATGCATGCATTGATATCAAAGGGAGCAGTTGCTTTAAAAAATGGTTAAAGGGCATTCCACTATCACCTGCCCAGAAGTCTGAAGGAGCTCCTTTTATGAGTAAAACAGAGAAGTATAGTGTGAAAACATGCAACCAAAAGAGTGCACTTACAGTCCAGAGAGAAGCTTGTGAATCACCTGGAAGCAGCAATTATCAAACACATTGGAAGAACACAGGCCATCTCATGTTGAATAACACAACAGTCGCCAAGGTTGGTCAAAGTACTCTTTGACACATTCTGATTGATTTTCTTCAGACTATCACTAAGAAGGTAAAACAGTGGCCAAAGTTGAGCTATAGAATGCATGATGAATAGGTATACAATGCTATAAGTGGACAAAGAAGTAGTTTGATAGATTGTCAGTTTTGGGAGTTTGTAACAAATGCATCTTTCTCATCATTCGAAAAGACAGATACATCATAGGTAATATACCTATAAGCAAGAAGATGTGTTGAAAGGATAAGTTTTTCTTAAATCAAAGGTCCAAGAAGATTAAGGCTGCTATTTCAAGATCTTCTGCAACCAGGGGTCCTACAAGTCAGTATACAGGTTTATCAAGCACAAGAATGATTTGGCTTATTTTCAGTCTCTGGAGAAAGATTTTGAAATATGTGGACAAAACCAGCCCTGTCCTTCAAAGAACAAAGCAGTTTGCAATTATGTCTCTTGACAGTGTTAGAATAGGTTATGTAAAGAATAGCATCAGCATTACTGTTACAAGAACAAACATGGTCGAAAGGTTATTGAGATGATAAATTCAATACAATTAAAGGAGGTTTTTCCCATGAAGAAATTCGGGACACCATGCTGTTTCATTTTCTATAAAGAAAAATGGGAAAGAAATAACACTGTTCGAAAAGAGGCCTCGCTGTGTTAAAAACGCCCTAGTCCTTTTTGCATGACAAGAAAGGAATGAAAGAACCGTTGAAAACATTTGAAATATCATAAGAGGAAGATTGGAGAGTGAAGGTGTCACTTTTAAAAGGGTTCAGACGAAGCTCCGTGCCTCCATAGCACCGAAAGCAAGGAAAACCCAGTCGAAATTGAAAACTGTTGCACTGAGAAAAGCCGAGCGACGCGCCTGTGTTTTTGCGCGACGCGCCTGGCGGGAGTTTTCAACGGGCCGCCTTTGTTAGCGCGACGCGCCTGTACAGGCCGCCCGACCGCCCGACAGGTCGACCCGACAGGCCACCCAGGGTCATTTTTTCACGACGTGCTGGCTTCAAAAGAGTGTTGCGCAAGTTTTGGAAGGCCCCGGTGCTACTCCGGCCCTGCACGAAGATTGTTCATCAATTTTAAAGGTACTCTCACACATTTTCCCCCTCGGTTTCAAGAAATTGCTTTGAAAATACCCTTGGATTCAAAGCTATGTACATGATAAATGCACTGTTAAGGGTGACTAACGAGAAAAGGGTATTAGACTTTTTACAAACCTCCTCGTTACATTGCATACAAAACTCTAAAAAATGTCACTATACCAGGAAAGTAGCGCTGTTTGCTGTATAGTTTTTGAGGTTTAAAGATGAAATAAAAGGCTGACTGTGTCATCTAGAGACCCTACGGGAAAGGGTGGGTGTTAAAGATTAAGGGCATCCTGTTTAAGTCTTCAAAACGTCGAAAGGCAGAGATTTACATTTTGAAGCTGCAAAGAGTACTTTGTTATATAAAGACAGGGTGCTGGACTTAAAAGAGAAAACTGTCCTCACAGTCCTCCAGACATTGCCACATTATCAAAGTAGTGAAATGCAACCAGTGGAAGGAATTGTGACATATTTGCTTTGAAAAAAGAGAACTCACATGGTTTCTGCCAAAAATTGTGTGGTCTTCTAAAAACTCTGTCACGTTTGCTCCAATCCTGTGTATTAATAGTCTAAGCATATGAAGGGTGGTTTGCTAGAGATACTAATTGTTGAAGGGTGGCACACTTATACAGACAAGGTTCTTAATGATTGAAAGCCTCCTTGAGCAAGGATTTTGGTATATTAGTTGACATCTAAGACTTCAAAAAAACAGAGTAATTTTAGCATTTTCTCACAGCACACTCTTTTAACAGATTTCCTTTCTTTCACTGTATTATTCCTACTGTGAATTTGTTGACAGAGTTTTCCAAAGGTGAACAGGACAAAAGAAGGGCAGAGTTTGTTGATGGGAATTTAACATTGAAATAGAGGTACAAAGGTGGTGGTTGATCTTTTACCTTCACAAGTCAAAAGTGTTCTTCATAAAGCACTAAGCACTGATATGTCACCTAACCTAGTTCTGCTTTTCTTTTCACCACATTGTATCATTTTGAAGAGCTGTTGACTGTGATATTTTTCAAGAGGAAGACCATTTCTGAAGAAGCAGGGTTTTAATATTTGAAGATTGGTCTTAGAGACACAAATATTGGTGTGTGGATTGGCCTCTAAAAAATCCACAGGAAAGGTGATTTTCAATACTGTGCACAGGGAATATACACAGCAGTTTGTTTGCCTGGCTGAGGTACAATCAAAAGTAGAAAGCTGTTTTCAAAGGGAGCAGAAGTTGTGTGCTACAAAAGCTTGTTGCATTTCATCCAAACCACATTGTCCATATCTGTCCAAACAGTCTAGTGACCAGTTCCAATCCAGCAGAGCATTTTTACATACAGTGAAGGCAGTTTGCCTCTTCCAAAGCTTGTTCAAGTCAGAATGCCTCCAAAGCAAGATCACAGGAGCGGTCCACATAAGAGATATGAACCTATCTCCACAGAAGAAATCAATGCTCACCCATCCGTGCTTTTCAATTTCCATGAAGTAGGTTGTCTTGATTTCTGCCAGAAGATAGAAGAAGTCAAGAGTTTTTTGCCACTAACACATTTGTGCGCTTTGAGATTCAAGGACAAACACTTCCAATTGGCGGGTCTTGATTTCAAAATTTCCCCAAGGTATGTGTCCAAGGCTACCAAGATCCCGTATCATGGTGAAAAGTGGTTTAAACAAGCTCATCTTGATCTAGAGGATTATAAACCTTTCATCAAGCCTGAACATAGGGAAACTATCACTGCTATTTTCCCTTTTTCCTATCTTCTTGACAGTTATGCTCCACTGATGAAAGCCATAATGAGATATTTCACTTGTGAAGGGAGGTTTAATCGAATTTATTCCTATCATGTCCGCTTGTTGATGCATTTTACCAGAAGCAGGCAACTAAACCTTCCATACTTTTTGTCCAAGAGCATAGAGAAAATGGCATCTACTGTCCAAAAGAAGGCTCCACCTCAGCAAATCCCTTCTCTCTTTCATCATTCCTTGATCAAGATTATCTTCTTACACCAGCTAGAGAAGAAAGGGGTTTCATGGGATTCTTTCATCGGCCATTCAGATTTTGCCACTGTCCCTCCTGTTCATGTGTCTCCTACTCAGCCTGCCCATCGCCCAGTACCTTTGTCTAGTAGGCCTACACCTAAAAAACTCAAAATGACTACTGGGCAGCCAAGTAAATAGGGAGAAGGAGAGAGCAGTGAACCACAGGGAGAAGGAGAAGGCAGTGAACAATAGCAGTTGGATGTTGAGGGACAGCAGCAGTTGGAGTTTGAGGAATAGCAGCAAGAAGGAGAAGGCTATGAACAGCAGCATTTGGGAGAGGGACAGCAGCAGACAACAGTTGAAGAGCAGCAAGCTGGGCAGACAATTGAAGCACCTTTTGAGCCACAAACTGGACAGGATATTGAGGAAGGACAGCAAGCTAAAACTGCCACCTTAACAGTAGCAAATATTGTTCCTAGTAAGAGGAAATTGCCCAAAAAGACACTTTCTAGTTTGCCAAGGAGGAAAAGCGCCAGATTGGCTTTCAAAGGCAAAAGTATAATTGGAGAAAGTACAAAGCATGGAGATGAATTAGCTATTATCCCTATCCAAAGCGATGATAGTGACAATGAGGCTCGCCTCCTTGAAAACCTCCTCATTCACAAAGAGGGGAAAATTGAGGTATTACAGGAAGATCTTCAAAGGGCGAGGAATTTCAACCACTTCTTGGAGGTTGAAAACAAACAAATGAAGTTTCATGCAGCTATTCATGAGGCAAGGGCAATTAAGTATAAAAAAGAGGCAGAAAAGGCGCAAGTAAGAATTGAAGAGCTCATTGGCGAGTTTGATGATGAAGAGGAGGAAGACCAGCCTAGGCGGAAGAGGCCTAGGACCAACGGGCTTAGAAGAGCCTTGGAAAAGCAGAAAGCAGAAGAACAAGCTCATTTCGTAGCCTTTCCTCTCACTGCCCTCCTTGAGCAGGAAATTGAGGAAAACAAAGAAGCATGGCTTGAGAGAGCTAACCAGCATTTGGAAACAAAGCTTGAGAGGGTGAACAGGGATCTTGAGCTACAAAGAAAGAGGACTCTTCACTTTCAGAAGCTAAATCAGTTTGCCAGGCGAAAATTAAAGGTAGCACAAGAGAAATTGAAGAAGCTGAAGGAGAAGCGCCTAGCACGGAAGGAAGGGAAAAGCATATCAGCCCTTGATATTTTGGCCTCAGCTTCGGAGCATGTTTCTATGGACCCTTGAGGGTCATGCATGCCAATTTTGGGCCTGTTTCGGCAACTTTTTTTTTTTTGGTATTTTTTGGGTTTTTGGCCGAAAACTCATAATTTCGCCATTTCGGTTTGATGAGTTGTCAAGGGAGGAGGATGATACCGATGGATGCCATAATTCCATGAGCAGGTCTCCAGCGATTTTCAGGGCATTTGAAGATCATTCGCCCCCTCAAATTGGCGAAAAACACCCTCATTTTGCACGTTCTGCCCGCCATATCAGCAGTCTGCTATTTTCTGGGTTTTTTCACACAAGTACAGTTTTGGATGACTTTCGGACCTCGGATTGAGTTGGTTCTAGTTGCGCCGGAAAGTAGACATAGAGAGCTTTCCAGCAAGCCCTCATGAGCCTCATTTTGACATTGGGAAGGCTCCCTATTGCATCCAGCAAGTCAGGGGACCTTTTTCAGGCATAAATATGAAGTATTTTTGTAATTTTTGAACTCCAAAAATCTGCTTTTCCCAAATGTGTGTTAAGCTATTTTTATCATTGGGAAATCATGTAAAGTCAATATAATTTCCGTTTTTAGCAGTTTTTTAGATATTTTATGGGATATTTTGTGCCTTGGGCTTTGCAAAGCCTCAAGGACAAGTTTAGATATTTTGACTTGGCCAATGGGATAACTAGTTGCTCCATGAGGTTTTCCTCCCTCAAGCCTATTTATTCCATGGGTTTCATTGTAAATCAGAGGCTGAACTTGAGAGAAGAATTAATACATTGGTCATATGAGCTTTGAACAATACACTTGAGTTATGATTTTTGGACTGCCTCTTGGATGATTTTGAGGAATGATGAAGGATTGTTGATGGATTCCTTGACATGGTAGAATGGTATAGTGTTTCTTGATATGTTTTGTCTTCTTGTTTTCATTCATACTACATATTTCTTGCTGCTATAGATCAGTAAAGAATGATTTTGAGATATGCCCATGGAGGCACCTCAAAATCCCTGAATCTTCATAGCTTGATGTTTTCTTCTCCCTTAGTTATGCTAAAGAATTCTTAGCTGCTCTTTAGTAGCTTAAGGTATTGTTGCTAAGTTTTATTCATAAGTTCTATGTATGTTGAGTAGGATGTATGGTTTTCCCTACCTACCTATCAGCTGCCCATAGTTCAGTCCATAAAACTTTCTCTTTGACTGATTTGTTGATCATCTTGTTGAACCAAGGAGGCCTAGTCCCGATCTAGCCCTTTGCCTAAAACTATGAAAGCTTGTTTGTCAAAGTGCCCAATAACTTAGAGACTATGTTTAGGCGTTCCGGCATAGTTTTATGAGTTGTTAGTCTGTCTTATGTGTTTTCCCCAAAGTCTGATAGCCATTTCCCGAAGTTAGAGGGTCTTATACCTCTATGTATGGCTGGAATGTTTGATTTCTATGTATTAATTAGCTTATAGTTATACTTAGCATGATCAATGGCTTGCTATTACATGTTTATGTCTGCTATTAACTAGTTACACTTGAAATCCCTTGTCTTTCACCAACTTGTTGTCCATTTAATCCATTTTGCCCAAAGATCCCTTCTACCGTGAATCAAATCGGCCCTACAACAGCTTTACATCATCACCTCATAGCCTCCTCGACCTGTTTGACCCCATAGCCCAATTTATCTGCATCTTGTTATCCAGTTTATGTATTTGATCAGTTTCATCCCTCACAAACTTAAAAACTAAAAAAACCAAAAACACACCTCATAACTAGCCTAATATCAGAACACCGCAAGTAAACACACCGACATCTTTGACACATTTAGAGAGAGCCCTCTCTGAGTCCAGGAAGGCTAGGTCCTTGGGCTCCAAATCTTGGTTTGATGTTACATCGTCATTTGGCTAGCTAATCGGCCAAATCACGGGACCCTAACATAATGGCGATCACGGTGGGACCCTGAGTATTAAACAAGCTTAGTTTCCCTTATCTGTAGAGACCTTTAAGAATACTATCTGATTGACTTATCCCACTACTCACTAACATAGTGACACTTACAGTAGGACCTTCTAAGTTAGTGACAATCTAAGTATACCTTAGTAACTCCTGAAGTCTCAATCAAGCTTAGTAAACTTAGAGATTGTCTGAAGAGTAGAAAATAACTCTTTCACCATCTTAGCAAAATGATGAGTCAGTTATAGAAAACTCTTCCAAACCTTGTAGGCACATAAAACTCAAAAAACTCCAAAACACTCCCTTAGATTGGTTTTTGACATTATTGGTGGTGGACCATACAAGTATACCTCAAAACAACTGACAATCCACCTGGCGACTCCACTAACTTCTAGTAAGCCTTACTATTTTTCAAAACTCTAGGCTACTATCCGATAGACCCATCCCATCGCTCACTAACATAACGGGAGATGGTGGGACACTGAGTACATGATAGTCTAGCAAACTCTCATAAAATCTTTGGTCTTTTAGATACCTTAAACAAGCAAGCAGCCCATAGACTCATTTTTTTTTTAAAACTCTTTTTGTTCTCATCACCCTAGCAAAGTGTTGAAACAAGTCTACGATACTTTGAACCATAGGCTGCACATAAAACTCAGAAAATCCAAAAACATTCTCAGATTAGTTACTGGTGGTGGACCATAGCTATCTTCACAAAAACAACCCAGTTCCACCTGGCGACTCCACTAATCCATCCCTTTTATTTTGACCATCCTTCACCTTAGTAAGCTTTATAAAAACCATTCACCCAGAACATTCACCAATACCATCCTTTCTAAGCTCTGGATCTAAAATCTGGCTTCACGAAGAATCAATACTAGAGCCCATCCAGACCCAAATCCCCCTATCATAGTAGATGACCCAGAAAAGATTCTGTGGCAAGCTTCTGAAACTGACCATCTAGCTACTGGTAGATCCATCCGTAGAGCAAGATCTGCACCTAAACATCGCACTATCCTACTAGATTCACCTTTTGAATTAGAGTCATCACAAACTCTTCCCAGAAGTAAATCATATAGTAAGATAAACTTTGACGATCTTGAGCCCCTAAACCCACCACAGGGTCCTAGTAGAGATGCTTCACCTACCACTCCTCCTGATTTCCAGCTTCTTTATCAGTTTGGCTCCTATCATCCCAGATCTGCTCAAAACCAGATCACTAGTCCAAGTTCATCCGCCACCACTGTTCAAACCACTTGATTTCCGCCTACTAGTCCTCATCTTGTACATCATCCATTAGCTCCAGTCATGGCAGCCTGGTACGCACCTTTGGTGTTGCCACCACCCTTGGCTCCTCTCCCAAACAAATATCAAGACAAAATCCCACACTTTACCGGAGAAGACACCACCACACCTCAACAGCATATAAGTAGAATGACTGATGCTTATGAATACCTAGAGGTACAAGACGAGACTGTCAGAATGAGAATATTTGCTCAAAGTCTTGGTGGTGAACCTAAAGCATGGTTCAAAAGCTTAGCTCCAAACAACATCCATGATATCCCCGCACTACATCAAGTCTTCAGAAATAGGTGGGAAATCCGAAGAAACCCCATTCAAATCCTGTCAGAATATAACAGCCTAAAACGGGAAAATGGGGAAAGTGTCCAAGCTTACTGCACTAGATTCAACAGTGTATATAACTCCCTACCACCTCATTTCAAACCCCCACTTGGTTTAGCCTTGGCAAAATTCCCCGAGGGGTTTGATCCTGACATGACATATCATCTGAGAGACAAGGATCCCCCTACCTTAGAGGAAATGCAACAAATAGCCATAAAAGCAGATGCTAACTTAGCAGAAAAAAGGGCCAGGACTAGATCGGAAAGGAAGGTCACATATAGAGACGAGGTCTCCACTTCATCACCTTCCCTAGATCCTAGAATAGATGACCTAGTCAAATCCATGGCCAAAATGTGGGAAAAGATAAATGAAAAGGCTCCTGTTAGGGATAACCAGCCAAATCCTCCAATCAGAAACCGAAACCAAAACTTTAGGAGGGAACAGCCCCAAAACAGACCAAGAGAAAATGACCAACAGATTAGGCCACCATTCAATGAAAACTATGTGGAAGAGGATGATAGGGATACAGAAACTCTTGATGAAAGTCATCTAAACCTCATAGGATCTGAAAGTGAGAGTGAGGTGTACCTCACAGAAGAAGAACAAGCCTTCTTTTCGCCTGATCAAGATGAGACTAACTATGAAGATCTTGACGACCCTGCCATAGATTTTCAGAATGCCATTATAGAAGCTCATAGGCAATATGACCTTAGAAGTAAAAGAAACCAAAAAAATGTCAAGAAAGGTAACTCAGATACTGCTAAAGTCCCAAATACCATCCTCAAGAAAGCAGTAGGCAATGACAAAATCAAGGTTGAGAAGACTGACCAAAGCCAAGCTAAAGTTACCCAAACTAGTCCTCTCTCAGATACTCCTGATACTTATACAAAGATCACCAAAACAACTATGGCAAACAAAATCCCTAAACAAGGTCAACAAGCTCAGAACATAGACAAGGTCTTAGCTGAAAAAGCTGAAACAAACATATCTAAACTTCAAGTGCCTTTTAGCTTTGAAGGCGAAATCGCTAAGATCAAAATCACCATGCCTCTTACTGAACTTATTGCCCAAAACTCTTATAAATCCCAAGTACTAAAATTCTTAAATCTAGGGAATGATGCGAACACTGTTAATCTCACTGATGACATTCCTGAAGTATTGTTTGGTCCAAAGGTAGAGGGAAAATTCCAAGAGGGAGATACTCTTCCATTTTACATTAGCCTAAACATCCACGACCAAATCCTCCACAATGCCATGCTAGACTCTGGCGCCTCGCATAATCTTATGCCGAAGGTAGTAATGGAAAGATTAGGCTTGGAAATCACAAGACCATACAAAGACTTGTATTCATTTGATTCAAGCAGAGTCCAATGCTTGGGTTTGATCAAAGACCTTTGTTTTAGTTTGGCCCAAATACCCGCGAAACATCTAATCATGGATATAGTAGTGGCAGACATTCCTCCCAAGTACGGGATGCTCCTATCCAGATCTTGGGGAGCCAAACTCCAAGGGAATATCCAACTAGACATGTCATATGCCACCATTCCTGTGTTTGGTCAGACTAGAATACTGTACCGCGAATCACACATGAAATACATGATTAGCAGTCAAGATAGGCCAGATAACATTCCAATGTGTTCTTTGCGGTCCGACTTAAACTCTTTCATTATGCATATTGATGTAAACATGGAGGAAGAGTCAGAAGAAACTGATATAGACTTAGATCCACCGCATCAGTTGTCCCTGGTGCCTTATGATGAACTGGACACTCAAAACTACCATGATCATGAACAGTCGTGTCTTGAGGAAAGTAAGGTTCCCCTCTCCAAAGTAGGATTAGAGCAAGAAGCACAAACCCTCATGTACTATCAAGAAAATTGCTCTAGCCTTAGTCAAACACCAGCAGTAACTTGTGGAAATTTCTTCCGGGTAAAAGCTTTAGAAGACCTACACATCATAAACCTATTTGGAACCCGGGAGCAAGGGAGTTTAATGTTTCTACCATACCTCAAAGATTTACCATCATGTGACCCTCCTACTGCTAATGAAACTTTGACCATAACCTCAGTAGCACAACATCTTGAGAAAATGCCAGATGAACTCCTTATGAGCAAGGATGACAGTGATAATCCCAGCATACCTGAACTACTGAAATTGGCTCACATTTTGTCTTTTCATGAAGAACTTAGAAAGTCTAAAATCAGAAACCTCATGCAGAATACCAATTTCTACAGGAAAAACAAGGGAGCATACTGTGTCAATACCTTTCCCCCAAAAAATGACTTTGACAAGAGAAAACACAACAACCTGAAACAAAATGAACTAATCAGGGATAAAACAGCTGGTCATAGAGTCTGCTTTGATTTTAGGAATAAAACCGCATATCCCTATAACAGAGATTATGTTTTTTCTACTCAAGACCATGATTTACCAATTAAAGGTGCTTTTAATCGTGTATGTTTGCAAGATGATGTTTCAGGTCATGGTCATAAGATTCCTTTGCTAAGTAGACAGCTTAAAGATTTTTTCAAGTTCGCGGTAGATCTGATTTCAAGTTCAAAATTGCAAAACCACCCAATGTCAGAAATCTGTTCATGAAAGCCATGTTCTCAGTTTTAAATTTCTGCACCTGTGCATACCTTGATGATGTCATTATCTATTTTAAGAATGACCAAGAATACATGCATTACTTGAGGAAAGCATACAGTAAGGAAAGGAGTGGAAATCAGATATTCAGAGAGGTACAAAGGGAAGATAATGGGCTGTTTAGAGATTCTTGCATGAATCCCTATGTCATGTTAGAGAGAGAAAATTTCCCAAATTTTTCTTTTCAGGAGTTGAGGGGGCCAAGGGTGAGAGGAGATCCTTACGAGGATAAGATGCTAAAATTCCGTCATTTCCAAGATTTTTGAGTTTGAAACACTTTCAGTCATTGTACATACCATTGGTTGAAATATTGAAAAGATAGAAAAATCAAAAACAGTAAAAGATAGGAAAGTCAAAAACAGTAAAAACAGAAAAGAGGGCAAGTGAAGATAGAACAAAGGCCCCATGTTCCAAAAAATAGTCTTTCAGAAAGCGAGCAAGCCTAAATGCCGCTACTAGTACTTCAATGTCTTGTTCAGCTATCTAGCCTAATCATAGCTGAGCATGTTTAAATTTATATGCTGATAAGTTAGTGAGTGCAAAGATAGTCAACATTGTGTAAGATTGACTTATCACAGAGCTTAGATTAGGGAGAGATTCTGGTTCCACATGCCTAAAAACAGAACCAAAGAGAGAAGCGAGGGATGAAAAACACATTGTACATCTTAGCCCCGCTTGTCTAGTTTCCTTTTGTTGCAAAATAACATTTGTGTGCAGCTTGTCTTTTATGCCACAAATGCATGACAAATCAGACTGCCTAATCCTGATTTGATCATTTTTGAATTTCATGTTGTAGATTAGAGAATGAAATCCTGTCAAACTGCTTAATCTTGACAGTTGATCTAGTTTTAGGTAGAGAAATGAAGGAGTTCATCAGTTTAATCTGAACTCCCGGCAGATATAAGAGTAGAAATAGATAGGTTCATTTTGCAAAAAGAAAAATATATATTGTCAAAAGGCTGCTAGTTCAAATGCGCCAAAGAGAAGAAAAAATGTTAGGAAAGATAGTGGGGTAGGTAGAAGTATCATTGATGTTAACCATGCTGTCACTTTTCAGAAATAACATCAAGAGAAGGGTAAATCTTGCGCCAATGGATAAGGCACTGGTCTTCATAAGCCAAAAATCTGAATTCTGGACACCTCCTGACGAGGAGCTGCCCTCCCCAAATGGAGCCACTGTTAGCCATCAGTATTTTTTACATGTTAATGATGACTATATCTATAGCTGAGTTTTCTAGAAACTGATTTCCTTATGTCAATATGTCATCCAGAAAACCCTCCTAAATTTTTTTTCGCCCTTCTACCTGTTCAGTCCACCCCTGGCGAAATCAAAACCTCATTGTCACTATCCTATCTAGCTTCAGCCTTATTGGTCTGCCCATCAGCTTTAAAAGGCAAATCCACATCTGTTTCAAAAGTCTCCCCTATGTTAGGAAGTGGCGCTTTAAGACATTCCACCCTTGGCAATCATCAAAAAGCAAAAAATCCTCCATCTGCAACAGACCTACCATGACTAACCTCTTTTTCTGCAACTGAAATTGACAAACAGCTCTAAGTCACGCCACTTATATCCCTAAGTCTCAGCACTCCATAAACCCCAATCTCAAGCTGACTATTAGGTGTTTCACAGTGTTTTATGGATTCTACAAAGAACAGGATATATAATTTCATCTCAGGATTAAATTCTTGGATCTACAGTTAGAGGAACAACTGCTTCTAAATGTATTATGAGCCTGAGATGAAGCTGCAAAACAAAAGTCACTCATCAGGACCTTACAGCTCTTTCCAGCATGAAAATCACAGTAAGAAAGAGACACCTCTGTCTCAGCAAACTGGTAAATTGTCAAGGCCCAGAACCTCCTTCATTTAGAAGCAGAGGGTTAGGGCGCCTCCTTCATCCACAAGCAGAGGGCGCTGGCCAGTATTGACTTTGAAGATTGCAAAAGTCCAGGTTTGCCTTGAACTGAACAAATGAAACACAGACTCCAGGTTTTATGAATGTGAATAATGGTTATAACAGGAATGGAGTTTGAAATATGCTAGCTCAAAGGAAAAACAGTTTGGTCTGATAAAGGAGGTCATTTGAAGCTTGCAAATCATGTAAATTGTTGAACTTTAGAAAGGCCTATCATTAGTAAAAATTCCAATCATAAGAAGCTTGTTTTTCCACAAGATCAAATGGAATAGATGCTGACAACAAATACCATTACACAGGCAGAAGGAAAGTTCTTGGTTTCTCAAAAGACACTGACCTCCATAGTCACAGAGGCTATCCTTCAAATAGTCTGTCATGAGATGACCAAACCAAATGATGATACTTCAGTCACCCTTAGAGCAGTGCAGAGAAACAGTGTCACTGTGGCTAGGGTTTCTTCTGAAATACAGTGATGCTTGTAAGTAAAGATGCTAATATTGATGTTTTTCAAGTGGTTCACTTACCATCACATCCAGAGAAAAGCTGTGTCAAACAGAGTTGTCAAAACACCTTCAGATACCTTACCTGATGAAGAGCCTCCTCCATGTATGAGCAGATGGCCAAAACCTTGGATATTGTTGAAGACTGAATTAGTCAGAAAAGTGCAGTAGAGAGATACAAAGAAGGAAAATGGAAGTCATTACACAGGTCAAAGATAATGCCTCTAATTCAAAAATATTACTCTTCCTATTCATATGAAAATATCTTTCAAAATATACATCATGGTGGACAGGAAATGTTATATATGCATGCAGATCTATCAAAGGGGAGCAGCTTGAGGAAAAAAAATGGTTAAAGGGCATTCCACTATCACCTGCCCAGAAGTCTGAAGGAGCTCCTTTTATGAGTAAAACAGAGAAGTATAGTGTGAAAACATGCAACCAAAAGAGTGCACTTACAGTCCAGAGAGAAGCTTGTGAATCACCTGGAAGCAGCAATTATCAAACACATTGGAAGAACACAGGCCATCTCATGTTGAATAACACAACAGTCGCCAAGGTTGGTCAAAGTACTCTTTGACACATTCTGATTGATTTTCTTCAAACTATCACTAAGAAGGTAAAACAGTGGCCAAAGTTGAGCTATAGAATGCATGATGAATAGGTATACAATGCTATATGGAAAGAAGTAGTTTGGAATTTCAGAGATTTTCGCTTTGGGAGTTTGTAACAAATGCATCTTTCTCATCATTCGAAAAGACAGATACATCATAGGTAATATACCTATAAGCAAGAAGATGTGTTGAAAGGATAAGTTTTTCTTAAATCAAAGGTCCAAGAAGATTAAGGCTGCTATTTCAAGATCTTCTGCAACCAGGGGTCCTACAAGTCAGTATACAGGTTTATCAAGCACAAGAATGATTTGGCTTATTTTCAGTCTCTGGAGAAAGATTTTGAAACATGTGGACAAAACCAACCCTGTCCTTCAAAGACCAAAGCAGTTTGCAATTATGTCTCTTGACAATGTTAGAATAGGTTATGTAAAGAATAGCATCAGCATTACTGTTACAAGAACAAACATGGTCGAAAGGTTATTCAAATGATAAATTCAATACAATTAAAGGAGGTTTTTCCCATGAAGAAATTCGGGACACCATGCTGTTTCATTTTCTATAAAGAAAAATGGGAAAGAAATAACACTGTTCGAAAAGAGGCCTCGCTGTGTTAAAAACGCCCTAGTCCTTTTTGCATGACAAGAAAGGAATGAAAGAACCGTTGAAAACATTTGAAATATCATAAGAGGAAGATTGGAGAGTGAAGGTGTCACTTTTAAAAGGGTTCAGACGAAGCTCCGCGCCTCCATAGCACTGAAAGCAAGGAAAACCCGGTCGAAATTGCAAACTGTTGCACTGAGAAAAGCCGAGCGACGCGCCTGTGTTTTTGCGCGACGCGCCTGGCGGGAGTTTTCAACGGGCGGCCTTTGTTAGCGCGACGCGCCTGTACATTGGCGCGACATGCCTGTACAGGCCGCCCGACCGCCCGACAGGTCGAACCGACAGGCCACCCAGGGTCATTTTTGCGCGACGTGTTGGCTTCAAAAGAGTGCCGCGCAAGTTTTGGAAGGCCCCGGTGCTACTCCGGCCCTGCACGAAGATTGTTCATCAATTTTAAAGGTACTCTCACACATTTTCCCCCTCGGTTTCAAGAAATTGCTTTGAAAATACCCTTGGATTCAAAGCTATGTACATGAGAAATGCACTGTTAAGGGTGACTACCAAGAAACAGGGTATCAGACTTTTTACCAACCTCCTCATTACATTGCATACAGAACCCTAAAAAATGTCACTATACCAGGAAAATAATGCTATTTGCTGTATAGTTTTTGAGGTGTAAAGATGAAATAGAGGGCAGACTGTGTCTTTCAAAAACACCTACAGAGACACTTGGTCTTGAGATTAAGGGCATCCTGACAGTCTTCAAACATCGAAGGCAGATTTACATTTTGAAGCCGCAAAGAGTACTTCGTTAATAAAGATTGTGGTCATTGGATTCTAAAAGAGAAAACTGTCCTCACAGTCCTCCAGACATTGCCACATTATCAAAGCAGTGAAATGCAACCAGTGGAAGGAATTGTGACATATTTGCTTTGAAAAAAGAGAACTCACATGGTTTCTGCCAAAAATTGTGTGGTCTTCTAAAAACTCTGTCACGTTTGCTCCAATCCTGTGTATTAACAGTCTAAGCATATGAAGGGTGGTTTGCTAGAGATACTAATTGTTGAAGGGTGGCACACTTATACAGGCAAGGTTCTTAATGATTGAAAGCCTCCTTGAGCAAGGAGTTTGGTATATTAGTTGACATCTAAGACTTCAAAAAAACAGAGTAATTTTAGCATTTTCTCACAGCACACTCTTTTAACAGATTGCCTTTCTTTCACTGTATTATTCCTACTGTGAATTTGTTGACAGATTTTTCCAAAGGTGAACATGACAAAAGAAGGGCAGAGTTTGTTGATGGGAATTTAACATTGAAACAGAGGTACAAAGGTGGTGGTTGATCTTTTACCTTCACAAGTCAAAAGTGTTCTTCATAAAGCACTAAGCACTGATATGTCACCTAACCTAGTTCTGCTTTTCTTTTCACCATATTGTATCATTTTGAAGAGCTGTTGACTGTGATATTTTTCAAGAGGAAGACCATTTCTGAAGAAGCAGGGTTTTAATATTTGAATATTGGTCTTAGAGACACAAATATTGGTGTGTGGATTGGCCTCTAAAAAATCCACAGGAAAGGTGATTTTCAATACTGTGCACAGGGAATATACACAACAGTTTGTTTGCCTGGCTGAGGTACAATCAAAAGTAGAAAGTTGTTTTCAAAGGGAGCAGAAGTTGTGTGCTCCAAAAGCTTGTTGCATTTCATCCAAACCACATTGTCCATATCTGTCCAAACAGTATAGTGACCAGTTTCAATCCAGCAGAGCATTTTTACATACAGTGAAGGCAGTTTGCCTCTTCCAAAGCTTGTTCAAGTCAGAATGCCTCCAAAGCAAGATCACAGGAGCGGTCCACATAAGAGATATGAGCCTATCTCCACAGAAGAAATCAATGCTCACCCATCTGTTCTTTTCAATTTCCATGAAGTAGGCTGTCTTGATTTCTGCCAGAAGATAGAAGAAGTCAAGAGTTTTTCGCCACTAACACATTTGTGCGCTTTGAGATTCAAGGACAAACACTTCCAATTGGCAGGTCTTGATTTCAAAATTTCTCCAAGGTATGTATCCAAGGCTACCAAGATCCCGTATCATGGTGAAAAGTGGTTTAAACAAGCTCATCTTGATCTAGAGGATTATAAACCTTTCATCAAGACTGAACATAGGGAAACCATCACTGCTATTTTCCCTTTTTCCTATCTTCTTGACAGTTATGCTCCGCTGATGAAAGCCATAATGAGATATTTCACTTGTGAAGGGAGGTTTAATCGAATTTATGCCTACCATGTCCGCTTGTTGATGCATTTTACCAGAAGCAGGCAACTAAACCTTCCTTACTTTTTGTCCAAGAGCATAGAGAAAATGGCATCTACTGTCCAAAAGAAGGCTCCACCTTAGCAAATCCCTTCTCTCTTTCATCATTCCTTGATCAAGATTATCTTCATGCACTAGCTAGAGAAGAAAGAGGTTTCATGGGATCTATTCATCAACCATTCAGATTTTGCCACTGTCCCTCCTGTTCATGTGTCTCCTACTCAGCCTGTCCATCGCCCAGTGCCTTTGTCTAGTAGGCCTACACCTAGAAAATTCAGAATGACTACTGGGCAGCCAAGTCAGCAGCAAGAGGGAGAAGGCAGTGAACAACAGCAGTTGGAGGTTGAGGAACAGCAGCAAGAAGGAGAAGGCAGTGAACAACAGCAGTTGGAGGTTGAGGAACAACAGCAGATGCAGGAAGAGGGACAGCAACATTTGGTTATTGAGGGACAGCAGCAGATACAGGAAGAGGAACATCAGCAGACAACAGTTGAGGATCAGCAAGTTGGGCAGGCAATTGAAGCACCTTTTGAGCCACAAAATGGACAAGATATTGAGGAAGAACAGCAAGCTAAAGCTGCCACCTTAACAGTGACAAAGATGGTTCCTAGTAAGAGGAAATTGCCCAAAAAGACATCTTCTAGCTTGCCAAGGAGGAGAAGCGCCAGATTGGCCTTCAAAGGCAAAAGCATAGTTGGAGAAAGTGCCAAGCATGGAGATGAATTAGCTATCATCCCTATCCCAAGCGATGACAGTGACAATGAGGCCCGCCTCCTTGAAAACCTCCTCATTCACAAAGAGGGGCAAATTGAGGTGTTACAAGAAGACCTTCAAAGGGCGAGGAATTTCAACCACTTCTTGGAGGTTGAAAACAAACAAATGAAGTTTCATGCAGCTATTCATGAGGCAAGGTGTTAGTATGTATTCTTCGTCGAAGTGTATGAAAAAGAACCACTTTAGCTACGCATAACTAATAGCCCTAACAACAATAGAGGCTGCCAAACATCTTCGGATCTGCGATTAGTAGTTAAAATGCTGCAACAAACAGATCTATAAATGGAAAGACATTAAGCAGTAAAGTAAAGAGTTTGCTCCATGCATCCAACAGACAAGACAAGAACATGATTTTTGAATGAATTTTTATATTACAGGGCACCTGGGAGGAAACAAGAAGGTGTATCCGGATCTCCTCAATGGGATGGGTTCTTTGTAGTCCTCAGCACTTCAGATCTAAGCTTTCTCTCTCTTGTAGATGTAGAAAACCCAATGTAGAAGATAGAGCTCAATGGGAGCAAAAATGGTAGGAATGAGACCAAGTGTATAGATCCAGAGTGATCTAGTAGGCAAAAAAAGGTGAAGAATGATGGGGAAAACCCTCCTATTTATAACAAAATATTGGGTCATTCTAGATCTTGGTGCATGATTAAAATAATGTTAATCAAATCTAGATCCACCTCTATGGAATATTTTATTATTATTTGTTGGAGGGAAAGGGCGTTTGACTTGGGTCAAATCCCTTGATTAGTGAAAAATAAATAAATAAATGATTTATTTATCTTTTTAAGGAAGTGGTTGGGATATAATCAAATAAATAATGATTTAGTTGATTAATGGTGGTTGATTTGGTCATATTTAACAAGGAATATTGTTTAAATAATTATTCCTAGAAAATAATAAGATAACTATGGGTTTATCTCATTAATTTCTTTGTTTTTGGGTTAAACATGACTGGGAATAATAATTAAATTATGGTTTAATTAATTATTCCTTGAGGAAAATTAAACAAATATAGGTTTGTTTAATGTTTCCTTTTGGGGTTTCCTAATTAACATAGTGAAAGCAGTTTTACTTGGGGTAAAACTGGTCTTACATGGTGTACTAGGGTCCATCTAATGATAAAAGGTTAGATGACCAAAAAATGGTGTAACAGATTGCCCCCCAGCGTGCGAGTGTCAGGAGCAAATCGTATGACCGAAGTACGTTGTAAGAATACAATCACTAGACAACAAAAAGGGATGTCGGAGAGAGAAATGTGAGGTAGATAGTGTGCTGAAGGACTAGACCCTGAGGAGACGAGACTCGCAGGTGCAACAAGTCTCTTTTTATGAGAGGGTACCTGTGTTGAAGGCGGCGGGGGAGGCATACCTATGCCCGCCGTGACAAAGTACAAAAGAATAGTGTGTCCAATAAACAAGGGACCGAACCATAGAGTACAGCTGGCATAATCAAGGGCCAGATAAAAATACAATGAAGAGTCTCACATACATGTTGTGCCTGGGATAACAGCCAGGACTAGTACAATAATATCTGAGTACATGAGATATAAGTACAACCCAAATGCCCCCTGTAAATGGGGAAGGGCTCACAAAATCTGACTGATACATGCAAATCAAAGAGGCGCTGCAAGTGGCTAAGGCCAACATCATCAAATATCTGGAGCTGCATCGAAGGCTGCAAGGAGGAGGTCATCCGGGCATGTGGGGGGCTACCTGCAGGGCCACCCCCTCATGAGGGTTGAGACATCTCACACACACCAGGGAATCATCAAGAGCTGCTGCTGTATCACTGAACCATCAAGTATACGGATCTCGGTCATGCTGAAAGGAGCTGGAGTGGAGAAACAATCAAGTCAAAGGGAAATGAGAGATCCCTTTGCCTAATCCGAGGCACCGAACAAGAGTGGAAGCTGGAACCAAGGTACACCGCCCTCTAGACCTGGCTTCTAGAATGAATGAGCTGATGTCGACAGAAGGAGGTCCGCCATAGGTGAGGCAATGAGAGACCCTCAACTAAGGCACGAGAGAAAAGAGTAGAGCGACGGACAGACTGACACTAATGATGATAGTGAAGTGGAAAGGACTGAGTAGCGAATGGACGACTTCCCTTGTTAGAGCATAAAGAGCATGGATGACATGGCAGCGACTGACACAAGATCATAAGGGATAGGGGACAGTGAGACTGAAGGTCATAATGTGCGACACAAGAGAGGGACCAAGCAATGAAGGATGGAGGGCTATAATGGGGTGTAAAGGGACGTGGTATAGACTCCATGGATGCAATGATGACTCAACTTGGATGCTCTAAACAAGGGCGACTTGATGGTGCTGCCACACAGTAAAGGCCCCAATGGGGGACCATGGAAGCATGAGTACAAGGTGGGCACTCATGACGAAAATCGACACGA